>OU898279.1:13451331-13522117 GCA_918026665.1 Diabrotica balteata | reverse complement strand
ATGTACCATGCACCCCCTGGGCATGATTGTGTTACACTTCCGAATTAGGCAAGTAGTTGCATGGCGTATCTGTTTGATGATCTGGACTGAGCATGTAGATGTGCATGAGGATATCTGATTGCGCACATTTGTGTAAGTCCAAGTGTGTCAATTCTGAGAACCCCTTTGTCCAGCCAGCTCTGCGTAGGATACTGCCTGGAGAGCTTCTACTCAACTCAGAGCACCGCGCAGTTTCAGACCCAGCACAGAAATAGCATCCAAACGTTCGTTTCTAATAATTTGTAACGAAGCACAGAAAGGTAATAGAAGAGGAATGATGTCTTTGAAAATGGAGATGTATGCTATTGTACAAGGCACTTGCGTTGAACTCAAGTTTTTAGTACCTTACAACATGTTTTATTTACTACCTTAAAAAAGAATGATGTATAGAGATATTGTAATATACAAATCTGATCAAATGAAATTGGAATCATTCAGCTATGTATTGGAATTTTAGTATTGGTTAAATGGTCTAACAACACCTCCTCAAAACTTGAAAAATCAGCTTAAAGCATGAATTTGTTTGATCAAAATCTCTCCTTTTTGTGGAAGCTGCAGAGACATGTTAGCGAGCATGCAGAAATATTGTTACAAGCTTCATGATAATTTTTTAGGTTTAAGCAGCTGTTGAATACAATAGGTACTTATTGAAGACTCCCTAAAGTGAAAAAAATATTGAATATTGTACCATGTTGGTACCCTCAGTTGTGGGGTTTTACTCCCACAACCCCCCGCGGGTACGACACTGAACAAACGGATAGTAGGATTTTATTTTTATTGGAATATTATTACTTTATTTTAATAATGTTTAATTTTTAGCTGACAATCGTTCGAAGAGAAAGAGGCATGCCGAAAGAAGACAAGACTTTACGGTATTTGCCGAGAAACGTGGTGAATTAAACAAGATGAGAATCAGTCCACAACTGACACTTGCCGCTTATCAATATTTGAGTACAAGTAAGTAGATTTTTTTCCTTAATCAATAAATCCTAGAGACTACAAGTTAATCAAATATACCATCAGAAAATAGAAATAGTGTATAAAACTACAAAAATATAATAATCAAAGTTTATTAGGTCATACAGATTTTAAAAGTTTGAACAAATGTGTTGATCAACATAGGAGTTTACCTAAGTCAAGTCAAGTCAAATCAAACATTTATTTAAAGGGTTTGACGATATAAAGTTAAAATTCAAATGTATCAAATATTTGAATAGTGTGGCGATATGTAAAATTTGTTGTTACCTTTGATGTAGTTTCTTTTCTCTCTCCAGGGCGCTCGACTGTGGAATCTCGGGTGTTCTTGCTTCCTTCACTTGGGTGGATGGTTATATAAAAACTGAAGTGTTACTCTCACTATATATATATATATATATATATATATATATATAATATATATATATATATATATATATATATATATGTATTGTTATGCTATTTAAATTGTATTATATTGCTTATTTAGAAAAAATCCTGTCTATATTTATTAAATGATCTAATCTCCAATTAATCACAATAAATCAGCATTAATTAATTACAATCTCAGGCTATTTAACTTGTACTATTTACCTTTGATCGTGGATTCAAAATATTTTCCAATTGGCTTCCTAATTGGGATAGGTAATATGACCTGAATAAAATACATAGAATTTCAACTGAACTATATGTGAGATGTCCTTTATTTTAATGAAATTTTATATAACAATCAATCCTGTAATATTTGCAATATACTAACTTTAAATATATGAGAAGTTGTTTTCTATCATGGACCCAAATGTTATTTTACATTGATTTTTAATATGTGTTATAACTAAGCTCTTTTTATAATATTTTTTTTTAATGATCGCAAAATTAACTGTCTCTATTATTTATTCAATTTATTTAATTAATAAATGAAAACCACACTCCTGCTCTAATGAAAATTGACTGACCTTTCTTTCTCTGCCGTTGCAATTCTATGGCCACGCCATAAAAAAAACCTTTCTCTGCTTCTGCTCCTATTGTGGTCCAGATGACGTACACCTTTCTCCTATCTGTCCTTGTTTCTGCAACCCAACAACTCGTGTTATTCTATGCAGCCTCCTTTTGAGCCAATCTCCGCGCCTGTTTATAACTCCAAATGTTTCCGGCTTCGTCTGATATTAATATTCTTATACCCTTTGGTTTTTCTATCTCTCTGTACCCCGTTCCTCACACTGGTCAGCTTTTACACAGCAAATAAACACACCCGGTAAATTACGTCTTCGGGACTTCAAACAAACACAAATCACAAAGCTCCTTCCTTCTTGGACGACGAAAACTGACTAACCAACTTTTTTCCTCTCTCCTATCTCATAGCCAAAACCACCACCTCCTTGCATTCAAAAATTGACCAATAAAAATCATCCACCTCTGTGACGTATATCGTTACCAACCAACTCTCTCTATAAAACGTCATTCGGGTAATTCCAGAAAACAACATTCTTTAATTATTCTAACTAAATCTATCTGCTTTACAAATATTTCTTACTAATAGCTACAAACGATACCTGTTTCTCAATTCAATGTCTTTTGTTAATAAACTTTTACCGATATAATCTTTCGGGGAGAAAAACCACCGCAAATCCCGGTCTATTGTTTAAACACTTTCTATTTACACTTTTATTCCGGGTAAATCCATTCCACAATAACCGACTTATTTAAATTTCTTATCGATAATATTTGAAAGTCTTGTCTCTGAGGCCTAATGAACAATTCTTCGAACAACTTAAAATACATATTTTGTCTTATACAGGATGTTTGAAAATTTATATGCCCGTGTCTTTATGAAATATCAATAATTTTAATATTTTATTTAAGTAATAAAATTTGTATATCGGTTTTTTATTGCTTATGGACATTCAAAAGTACAACAATATATATATATATATATATATATATATATATATATATATATATATATATATATATATCGGAAAATATATACCGTCAATCCAATATATAGTAAGGATCACTCAGACGAGTGGTGGGTTCTTATATCGGTCTCAAGGTGGAGAAATAAAAAGATAAAGTTGATGGCTACTTTATCTATTTTGAAGACGTTTCGCTTTCGTATTCTGAAAGCATCATCAGTTCATCTAAAAATACAATATGAAAACCACACAAGCATGGAAAAGATGTTTTAAGTATTACCTTAAAAAGATTTGTAGCAGTCAATGATATTAAAATTGTGATAAAGCTCAAGTAAATGGACATTATACGGTAATATTGTATAAACAATCAATTAAACTAACAACAATTAGCAACTTATCAAAACTTAGCACAGCAAGAGGTCGTGTGGTCTAATATACATGTAATTGTAATTTAACATTAAGCAGAGAATGAAGAACTAAGAATATATTTAGATTCACTTACAACTATATAAGCAATATTCATGGTTTGATTTTAACCTTTGGTAGCATTATTAAAGAGATTAATATTAAAATTTAAATAAATATAGTGTAAAATGAAGTTACCAATCGAGGCCTCACGACTGTCGCCCGTAAAATGGCGTTAATTGAAGCAAACAGCGCCAACAACGTGAAAAGACAGCCAACCTTGAGGTCATAAAACTACGACACAACTACAAGGTTGAGGTACCAACCCAATTTATAGGGCGGCGTATTTGAAAAATTCAAATGAGTTTGGGTGATAACCCGTCTGTAAGAAACCAAGCAATGAAAGAAATTGGTATTATATTGATGTTATCAAAACCATTAATTAAATGTTTTTTTCTAGCTGTTTATCCTTTTGGGTTAGTGTTGTTGATGGCTTCAGTGATCCATTTCTTTGTGTATTCCCACGTTTTTTAGGGTCTCCGGTAGTCGCTGGTGGGTCAGCTTCTGCTAATGCTTCTCTAAACTTTTCTGAGTGTTTTGGAATCAATTTTTGTCTTGTATTTGTGATTGTTTTACTGTATAACTTAATGCGAAATTGTTCTTGTAACATTTTGTGGTCGGAACCACAGTCTGCAGCTGGTTTTATCTTCACGTTGATTATTGAGCTTCTCCATCGTTTAGTGACAAGAATATAACTTATTTGGTTCTTGTATCGTCCTCCAGACAAAGACCATGTTTATAATCTCCGCGGATGATGTTTAAATATTGTGTTTACTATACTATGTATGATCCATATAGGTGGCAAATTGAAGGAGCCGTTCACCTTGTTTATTTCGCTCGCCTAAGCCATGCTCCCCTATCGTTCCTTTCAAATGGTCATCTCTGTTAGTTTTTTCTATTTTTGCATGCCAATCTCCTATTGTAATCATTGATTCTTTTTTAGGAATGATAGAGATGGTTTCATGTATCAGGTGGTATGTTTCTTCTAATATATCTTCTGCCGCTTCGGATGTTGGCATATATACCTGTATAATATAAATTTTGGCTGGTTTAGCGTTTAGAGTTATGGCTGTTTTCGCAGTTATAGCATACTGCGATTTGAAGTGGGCGTATCACTTACTTTTCTACACTGCTATGTCAGACCCTACGTGACTTCCGAATAGCGTTCTAATAGTTTGGATGTTTATTCAGTGGCGCCGGCCCACGGGTTGTTTAAAATAAATGCATTATTCTCCATTCAAATTAGTTTTGTCGGAATACTTTTTTTTAGATTAATTATCGTAGATAATGTTTTAAAAAGAAATAATCACATTTTTAATTTATATGTCTTAGCTAAACATAGTATTAAATAAAAATTTGTGAAACGTGACTGCAAAAAACACCATGGTGTTTATTTATAATAAATTTAAATTTTGTTATATTAATATTAATATATAATTAATATTTTGTTAATATTTGTTAGAGAAAACTGATATTAGCGTAATAAAAATTAAACAAAAAATATTTTTATTTATCTATAAAAAATTGGTACCCGCGAAACCATCATAATAGTAAATGTATTTATCTGGCAAGTATTTCGAGGCGACGCACTGCGAGGAAAAAGTTCTCTGAATGGAATATACATTATTTTAATATATTTATAGGTTGCAGTTACATAAGAAAAGTATCCAATTGATGAATAAAACACAAATCGTGGATAGTTATTTCATCATATCAGTGGCATTTCAGCTCGTCATGAGCCAAAGGCTTCTTCAGAACAATCTTCCATTCGCCCCTGCCTCTGGCAACTTTCTCCATGCTTTAACTCTGATGGATTTTAGATCATCCTCTATGTTACCTTGATACCTAAGTTTTGGTCTTCCTCTGGATCGTCTTCCCACTGGTCCTCTTCGGTCGAAAATTTTTCTGATCGTTTCATCTTCATCTCGCCTAATTACATGTCCTATCCATCAAAGGCGTACTAATTTAATAAATTTTACAACGTCAGGTACTACACCTGAAGAAGCATCGTAGTTTACTTTATACGATCTTTTTGACCAAGCACCATCAGCTGTAAACTCATTTCCGTCGGAATGTACTTCACCAATTTCTTTGGCTAAAGCTAATTCCTCCCGTCCAGCCTCTTCTAAGGAATCACAAAGTGTTTGGCCGATGATATCTGCAACTGTTTCCGTATGTTTTGCATACTGCCTGTAGGAAATCACAGGTATATTTAATGCAGCGTGCTGCTGCTGTATGTCTGCATAACCAGAACCATTCAAGTTCAGTGAATTGTTACCAGAATCCTATGTTGCTATCTCCTTTTCAATATTCCACATTTGACATTTAAAAGTCAATGTACTTATCAATCCGTCCATTTTTTCTTTGATAATCTCCATATTAGAAAAGTTGCATGAAGTTAAATAAAAGCTTTTAAAAACGGTTGTAATATAAATAATAAATACTAAAGCAGTGCAATTGCTCTCCTTTTCCTTGACATAGGACGTTTACTGGGACTCATTTTTTATCTTGTCTCTTATAACTTATATCACTAACCTAATGTAATACTTAAAAATACGCGTAAACTAAAGAACTTTTAACTTATACCACTAAACTAATAATATATTACTTAACATACACGTAAACTAAATAATTTCAATGTTTTCAAAATAAATAAGAATACTGTAAACTGTAAAAACTAAGCAAGTTGATAAAGAAAATACAAGAATGAAAGAACTAAAATGGATTCTAATTCAAGCGAACTAACTGACCGTACCCATAGAGAAATAAAAATAAGACCGTACCGTACGCTCATGTGATTTGACGTCACTAATGCGATAACGATCAACCTCAGCGACAATGATGAGGAACACGTTTCACTATTAGATTTCAGTATTTTTTAGCAATTTTCTTCAAAGTTTGAATACGCTTTTCTCGATTATTACTGGACACAGAAAGGTGAAAAAAGAATCAACGATTACAGAAAAAAAAAACTCTTTCAACTGATGGGCGTGAAAAGTTTGGTTATAATAGAACGTTAAACAGTATAATCCAATTTTTCAACAGAAAATTCAAAAAAATAAAAAAAGTAAAACCATCAGTTTAAAGGCAACATAATTTCGTATAACATGTCCAAATTTCGAGACATTTCGTCGGTAAATAACAGAGAAAAAATTTTGGTGCACCGATAAAACAGCCTTATTTTGATTATTAGATTATTTTTACATATTCTGCCCAACGTTTTTGAATTAATATTGCTAAGACTTTTTGTCTTGATTTGTTAGCTCGTGACATGAAATCTTTATAGTGATTGGCTTCCCAATGTCCTTGGCCTTCTCTGTGTGTCTCAAATATCCCATAGATATCTATCTTCTTCTTGATCAGTTCATTCTCTAATATATACAATTTACCTTTTGTTGTAATTTGATCTTCCAGTATCCCATTTTGTAGATATTGCCTGTTCGTCCAGAGACAGAATTTTCTTACTTAAGGTCGATTCAGACACATCAGTCCCGTCACAGTCCCGACGCCGAACCGGTCCTGTTTGGTCACAGAACTATTAATTATCTGACAGATGGGAAACTGTTCGTCGACTGATGAATGTGAATGCCGGCGCCATATTTCTATTAAAGAATATTTTGTATGACGGATTGTTGGGTTCGGCGCCAGGACTGTGACGAGACGTGACTGATGTGTCTGAATCGACCTTAAGTCGTCATTTCGCTGTACTCCTGTGGGTAATAAACTGCCTCTTAAAACCGATCATTATTTAGTAGATCAATATTTCAAAGGAAATATCTAGGGCCAATGAAATTTAGTTTGCTTCAGTTTATGCTGGGTAGTGTAGTTTCCGAATGTTGCTCAAAACTGCTAAAATAATTAAACAACTAGTATAACAATGAATTGTTTCCTCAATATTTCTCTATTGTAAATCCAATTCCATGTTTTTCGAATGAAAGCTTTCACTATAAAGTTTAATTTTTGTATTGTAAATGACAAAACTGCTTCATTGTGAAAAACGATTAGCAGAGATTTATGGTACAAATTCATTTTATAAAACTCTAAACAAAACCATTCAATACATATAAACAATATAAACAATAGTTTGCTTCAAAAAGTTCGATTATTGCATAATTTCAAATTGTCTTGTGAATAATTGTTATGTTCTGCTTGATAATGTATAGCATATAAATACACTCACCGACAAAATTAACGGAACACCTTAAAATTGGGACATGTTAGATGTCTCGAATTTCCTAAACCTGTTGTCCGATTTTAGTGATTTTTTTAGTATTATACAGGTATATTATTTAAGAATATCGATGTAATAATATTGTTGCTAGACAGGTCAATGTCATTTTATACCGGGTGTAACAATCCTATTGTTTTTTTCCTTAAAGTTCGGAACACCCTGTGGAATATTCTAGCATATATAAAATATTAAAATTAAAACTTAATTATAGCCTCAGGCTTTCTTAACATTTTCTTTTTTGATTCATTTGCTTATGTTTGATAATAAAAAAGTTAGGTACGTTAACAACTAGCCATGTTTTTCATCAATAAATCCTCATTTTCTGCTTAGTTTAATAAACAAGCCTAAAGTAGGCTATGAGAAGTTAACAATTTAATACACACACCGGCAAATTTAAAGGAACCTGTTATTAATGCAATATTTCTTTATATTTGTATTTTATAGACTATATCTACATAGCTTTGAAAGCTCCTTGTCACAAGAAAGTCTCAAATGTCAAATTAATTTGTTTATTTGTATTGTGTTTTTACATTTTACAGTCATTCTGTCTGTTCATAACAAGTACAAAACTTGTATTTAATTGAGCGCATAGTAAGAAAGAGACTTAAAAAAGCCGGTCTCAAGTCATATGTGCCAATAAAAGCTCCCAGACTCCAGAGACACCATCGTTTAGCACGACTACAATTTGGTCGAGTACATCAAAATTGGAATGATAACCACTGGAGTCAAATTCTCTTTACGGACGAGAGCCGTTTCTGTGTAAATTACATCGACGGTAGAGAAAGATTGTATCAACGCCAAGGAGAACGAAATGCCCCTTTCAATTTTACTATAGGCGGTGGGGTGGTATATGTTTGGGTTAGTGGTGATTGATGATGGAGCATTAACAGCAGATAAGTATATCAGAGATATTCTCCAAGACCATGTGGTACCTTTTTCACCATATATTGGCGAAAATTTTATTTTAATGCAGGATAATGCGAGCCCACACGTCGCAGACTGTGTAAGATATTTCTTATTACAAGTGGGTATAACAACGATGAATTGGCCAGCTTGTTCCCCAGACCTAAACCCGATAGAGGATATGTGGGACATGCTAGGCAGAAAACTTAGGACACGGGTTCCTGCTATTCAAAACGGAGAGGAAGTCACAATTGCTTTGATTGAGGAATGGGAGAGACTGTCCAACAACTGATCGATAGCGGTATCAGAAATATGAGAAGACGAATAACTGCAGTTGTAAGGGCTCGTAGGAGAAACACACGCTATTAAAGCCAGAAAAATGCATAAAAAACCAATTTAAGTTCAAACTGTACAATAAAGTTAATGCGTTTAAAATCCGTATTTTGTTGAGTCTGACATCTTTGTGTTTTATTTCTTCTTAAACAGGTTTTATATTGTACTACCATTGTAATATAAATTCAAAATACTTCACCAACATTCGTATTATGATATTATCTAAACAGTATATAGACTAGAGAGAAAATACTCAGTTTTTATGGTTGTTCCTTTAAATATGCCGGTGAAACTAAGCAGAAAATGAGCATTTATTGATGAAAAACATGGCTAGTTGTTAACGTACCTAACTTTTTTATTATCCAACACAAGCAAATGAATCAAAAAAAAAATGTTAAGAAAGCCTAAGACTATAATTGAGCTTTAATTTCAATATTTTATATATGCTAGAATATTCCACAGGGTGTTTCGCACTTTAAGGAAAAAACACAGTATGATTGTTACAGCCGGTATAAAATGACATTGACCTGTCTAGCAACAATATTATTTCATTGATATTCTTAAATAATATACCTATAACATACTAAAAAAATCACTAAAATCGGACAACAGGTTTAGGAAATTCGAGTCATCTAACATGTCCCATTTTTAAGGTGTTCCGTTAATTTTGCCGGTGAGTGTACTTTATTTTATTTATTTTTATGGCGCATCGACCTGTGTGTTTATTACTGCCACTTTCTTTTACACAATTATTTGTATTACATTAGTTACATTATATTTTATACTTTGTGCCATTGATTTAAATAATCTTATCAGTAATGCATAGTCACAGTTTTCATATAGAGTCACACATAACGTTGACAGTAAATTACTTTTTTCTTTCTTGTGAATATACTGGGCGTTCGATATGTTGTACGGTTAATACGTGTTTAACACGTTGACTGCCAGCCTCTTTTTCCTTGCATTGTAAAAGAGTCAGAGTACCAAAATAGGTACTTATATATAACTATTACAACCTAAAAAGTTCGAGCATTCTACAACAGACGAAACAATCGAACACAAATTATTTAATAGCTAATGCTAAACAAGCATAAACACTGCATTGATTGTGATTGCAAAAACCGTTCGCATGTTTTAAATAAGCAACCCACGACCATCAATTAATTTTTAACGATAAACAGATGTGTAGTATGATGACAAGTTTGAATTTGACCTACTTTGTCGATAACAGTGTCATTAACAAAAATTTATTTTTAAATAGCACGAATAATTTTTCAATGATTGTGTGGATTTAAGAAATACGTTACTAAACAAATTTTTAAAGTGTGTATAAAGGAGATTACAATTATTATGACATATTGTACACCTTATTTTTCAAATAATATGTTCTTGTAAAGGCATAACTTTGATTATTGGGTAAACCTACATTATACGATACGTCAGAAGAAATTAAAAAAATTAATATATAATAAATTCTCTGTTTAAATAAATATTCCGTACTCGTACTATTGCAATAAAATATTAAAAACTAATAAACTTGTTGAGCAGCGCCGATTGAAACAACAGAGCAGTAAAATATATTCATAAAGGTAGTGTAAAATATATCTCAGCTTATCTGGTCCGCTAGTAATAAAGTTACCAGCATTTAATTGCACAGCAGTCTTCTTAGATGGAAAATACTTTAAATCTACATATAATAGCTAAGATCAATTTTTTAGACAATCTGGCATATGTCGTGATGATTGACTTGTGTGTTAAGAGGAGTTCTATTCATCATCATCATCCAGCCGAATTTTCACATCCATTGTTGAATATAGTCCTCCTCCAAACGTCTCCAATTCTCTCTATCTCTAGCTGCTGCAATCCAGTTTGTTTCTATTCTCCTTAGGTCGTTGGTCCATCGGGTGGGTGGTCTGCCTCGACTTCGCTTGTTGGTTCTTGGTCTCCACTCCAATAATCTCTTCGTCCATCTTCCGTCTTCCATTCTAGCAACATGTCCAGCCCACCTCCACTTTTGTTTATTGATTCGCAGTATAATATCGTCTACGCCAGTTCGTCGGCGTATCTCCTCATTTCTTACGCGATCTTTCAAGGTCAGGCCCAGCATTGATCTCTCCATTCGCCTTTGTGTTACCCTCAGTTTTTCGGCAGTAGCTTTCGTTAAAGTTAAGGTCTCTGCTCCGTAGGTCAAGACTGGTAAGATGTATTGGTTAAATGCCTTCCTTTTCAGGTGAATTGGGATATTTGTTTTAAAAATGTCTCTCATCCGTCCATATGCCGCCCATCCCAACATGATTCGTCTATTTAGCTCGCAGGTTTGGTTGTCTCTGGTTATTCTAATTTCATGACCCAAGTATGTGTATTTATCGATTAATTCTACCTTGTTGTTATTGATCTGTATCTCTTCGCTGGGAACCATATTGGTCATCATTTTGGTTTTCTCGAAATTTATCTCCAGCCCAGTTTCTTGTAGTATGTCATTCAGTTCTTGGAGCATGTCTTTGATCTCTCCCAGATTATCTGACAGAAGCACGATATCGTCCGCAAAACGTAGATGGTTTAATTTTTCTCCATCGATGGATATTCCTTTCTGTTGCCATGTTAGTTTTTTAAATGCATACTCAAGAACGGTAATGAACAGCTTTGGTGACATGGTATCACCTTGCCTGACTCCCCTTTTTATCTTTATTTTATTAGTTGCAGAATATAGACTTATGGTTGTTGTGGCATTTTCATATATATTTTTAATTATACTACAATATCTGTGGTCGATCCTGCAATCTTGTAGTGCTCTTAAGATGGACGGTAGTTCCACTGTATCAAACGCCTTTTTAAAGTCTACAAATATCAATGCCAAGGGACGGTTATATTCGTTAGTTTTTTCTATTAGGGTTTTTAGGCACTGCAGGTGATCGTTTGTGCCGTAATTAGTGCGGAAACCAGCTTGTTCCCGAGGTTGGTAAAAATCCAGCTTTGTCTCTAATCTATTCGTTATTATTCGGGTGTATAATTTATAAAGATGGTTAAGGAGACTGATTGGTCTGTATCTTTCCAGGTCTGCTATATCTCCCTTTTTGCGTAAGAGTACAGTTATTGAATTATTCCACTTTGTTGGGATATTTTGATTCCATAGGCATAGATTAAAGAGCTTTTGAATTTTGGCTATCAGTACTGAGCCTCCTATCTTTATCGCTTCCGTGACGACACCGTCCTCCCCCGGAGCTTTGTTATTCTTCATCTTTTTTAGGGCCTTGTAAATTTCGTTCAAGGCGATTTCTGGAATATCTTCGGAACCCTGATTTTGAACCTTCCTCTGTTGATCTTCGACTATATCTAGAGTCGATTGGTTGCTATATAATGTCTCATAGAATGATTCCACAATTTGTAACAAATGTTCTCTGTTTGATGTGATGTTGCCATTTCTATCCTTGAGTTTGACTATTTGTTTATTTCCATTTGTGAGTTTGCGTCTCATTATTTTCATACTCTTATTTTCCTCATTTGTTTTGATGATTTTCTCATCTTTGTATTTTCTTAAGTCTTTTCTAATTTCTCTTGATACTTTCTTGTTCATTCTATTTATGTCGTCGTTACTAGAGTTTTCGTCGCTTCTCGGTATTCTTCTTTGTTCCATTTTTTTCTGTGTTTCCAGACTAAATTTTTCTTCCTTCACGCTTTTTGGGCAGCATTTCTTTTGAGCTTCTGTTATTGCTTCTACTATTATGTCATTTAGAATGTTAATATCATTTGTTGATGATTTTTCTTGAAGGAATTTACCGATATCATCTTCAAAATTTTGTTCGTTGTTTGGATGTTCTATTAGAAGTCGAAATATAGAAATTTCTTAACGAACAATCAAGATATTATTGAATCGCAGGCGCTTTGAAATTAATATAAATCTTTGCAGGGACTTTGCAGGGACAGATTTAATCTATCTGCTTTATAAACGGCCGATATTTATATATATATATATATATATATATATATATATATATATATATATATATATATATATACTAATCCGAAAACTGTATGAATTTCTTCTGTTGGTGATATACTTATGTTGATCATTATAATTCTGAGCGACTAAACTGATTTTTTTTTAGTGCATTGGACAATATCTTCTACAATAATATTATCCATAAATAATTCCCAGCAAGAAATGGGCGACTTGCAATGTTTTGCATTATTTCGAACACCGGGAAGTAAAGTAATTAAGATTTCTTGTAGTAAAAACTTAGATTGTCTGACTCTATCATCTTCAAACGTATTGTTGTCTTCAAAGAAGATTCTTCCGACGATGATTAACTTTCCTGATTAGAAGTTTCAGGCTAACAATTGTCCACTGATCGAAGTTGGTTTTCTAAAACATCCTCACCGGGACGAAGGCTAACCTGCTAACTTTTATCTTAGATTTGCTTTCTGATCCTAACTGTGATCCAGTTAATTCATCCTGCCAAAGCTTCAAGAGGGCTTCTTGTTCTTTCTACCAACTACAAATATTTCTATATATCTGAAATTAATAATATCTACGTAATGTTCAACATTCCTACCAATTCAATTATGATTCTGTTAAAAAAAAAATCAAAATAAATTTAATTTCAACTGTGTGGAGGGGTCAAAATCACCCACAAGTCCAAAGAATGCGACACTACTCATTCAAATTATATTTATATACTGAAATGTATTAATATCAAGTTATGTTGAAATACAAGCTCTGTTATATTATGGGAAGGTACTCGTGGCGCCAGAAGAATCTGGCGATGTTGCCACTATTTTAACCAGCGCTAATAAACGACGTGGGTGATTTTCACTCCACAACACAGTTGCCGGGTTAATAATCTATTTCACATATATGTAACAGAAGATCATTAAAATTAAGTTGAATTTGACTTTTTACCCTAATGCATCTGTCTTGTTTTAGGTGTGGAACCCTTCCATCCAAATGTGATATCTGAGACAATCTTACGTCGTCTTCTGAAACAGGATATTGCAGTACACATCAAGAAGAACAAGGAATGGCGCACGGATCCTTCTAACATCATTTACTCCCAAGGCAAATCGGTTGATTTCTTCGTTATCATCCTTGAAGGTCGCGTGGAAGTTACTGTTGGTAAAGAGAGTCTTATGTTTGAAGGAGGACCGTTCACCTATTTCGGTACTCAGGCTTTGGTACAAACTGTTGGTATTGGTAAGTATTTTATCCAACTATATTTCCTGTAAATATTACATATTATTGAAATAATAGAATATCGTTTTGTTGATCAGTTGTAAGCAGATTTTGTGTACTAGATGCTAACAGTGTTTTTTTGTATTTTAGAATCACCTTCAGTGGCTGCATCCACTATGGGCAGTTTGGAATCGCTGAATATCGATTCACTTCTACGACACACCTTTATTCCCGACTATTCCGTACGTGCTTGTACAGAAGTGCTTTATTTGAAAATCAAAAGAAGTTTATATTTAGCAGCCAAGAGAGCTAGTCTTATGGAGCGTTCCAAGAAAGGAGAGCATCAAACACAACAACAATTTGACGAAGAAGTCGATAAAGTAAGTTTATTTCAATACTTATTGAAGTTCTACATTGTTTAGGTAATACAAGTTTATTTTAAAACTATGCCTCAAGAGGAAAGTGTTTGACCAGTGTGTGTTACCTGTACTCACTTATGGAGCGGAAACATTAACACTCACATAGAAGTAGTCAATAACAAAAACATACCAACAATAGCTGATTAATAGAAAGTCGTAGACATAACATCTACAATCTATGTACAATACATATGCAACACACAATACACATACATATAATCTACGTCAGGGGTTGCACAATATAGGTACATTATTTTAGTCAAGGTTTGGGTTAGGTTTAGTTAGGTTCTTCTCTACAATATCAATGAAAAAACTCATAGTTATTCAAAATTGCGAGTTTATTTGTTGTTACAAAACAAAAGAGTTACATATGGTGTTAAACTTAACTAAGGAGTCTCTTTGAATGTTGAAGCGTGGCACTGCATGTCCTCAGCATACTTTTCATAAGATGGTACGTAACCACTGAGTGCTAATCGCAAGCATGATGTCATATGATCGTCAGTTAGTCGATTGCGATATTTCGACTTAATTATTTTCATTTCAGAAAATGCAGATTCGCACAAGTAAGTTGACCCAAAAAATGCCGTCAGTTGAAGGGCGATTTGCCTTACATTCGGATATTTATCTTCAGATATAAAACGCCAGAAATTTGTATCAGATACTGTAGCTTTGAGATGTATATCTGATATAATCTGCACCAACTCATTTTCAACAGAACATGAGTTCATATTAAACTGACTTGCTATTTCAGTAGCTAATTCCTCAATGTTTTTACATGAAAAAGGATAACTCATAAATGATGCAATATTTTCCAATTTACTGCAATCATAAAAGCGCATTTCGAATTGTCCCAAAATATTTGATAATTCAGCCTCATACGTATAATAATTCAACTGAGGAATCCTTGCTTTCAAAGACGGAAAATGTTTCAGATCCTTTCTTTTCAGTTTATCTATCATAAGTTGCAATTTACTTTTGAATGCGTTTACTGCGCTAATCATCTCAATAATAGTTTTTCCTTTACCTTGAAGCTCCAAGTTAACGGTGTTTAAGTGCATTGTGATGTCAGTAAAAAATGCCAAATCATTTAGCCATTGTTCGTTTTTCAAAATCTGAGTGTCATCACCTCTTTCGTCTAGAAAAGCTGTTATTTCGGGCAATAATTATTGAAACCTTTCTAGGAATTTTCCGCGACTCAACCACCTGACGTCCGTGTGAAGAACTAAATCAGTGTGTTCAGCTGACTCCCTATCTTCCAACTGTAACTGAAAGAGCCGCCGTTGCAAGCTACGTGCACGGTTTAATTTCCTCCGTGTTTAAAACTTTTGAACACAAAACTTGTTGATGTATAATGTAATGGAATGAAAAAAATGAAGGGAATTCTTCATTAGCTCGACATAATGCCACAAAACCGTTTTTGTTTCCAGTCATTGCTGGTGCTCCATGGGTATATTCATTTATATATTGGTAGCTCGTAGTTTTTTACAAAATTTAAGAAAACGTCATATATAACTTCGCCACGGGTCTTCCCCTTCAGAGGAATGATTGTCAAAAATTCTTCCTTAGCCAACATGTCATTGAATACCATCCGAATAAAAATACACAGCTGGGCAGTGTCTGTCATATCGATGGATTCGTCGAACTGTAAAGAAAAGTATGTACATTCCATGATATCATGTTTTGGTTTATCTGCTATGTTTTGACTCATGACTTCAATACGCCTTGTGACAGTTGGACGAGATAACTGAAGAGTCTCTAATAGCAGACATGATTTCTGTTTTATTTTTAAAATCTGCAAATAAAGTCTCACCCGCTTCAATAAATGCTTCCTTCACCACCGATCCATCTTCAAATGGTTTCTTGTGTTTCGCCAAAATATGAGATATTTTAAATAACGCGATCTTAGCAGCTTTTGATTGTTTGGCTGGTCTTGTGAACATGGATTGTTCTTTTTCAAACAAGATATCAAATCACTTACTTTTCGTTTTCTTAATTCACTCTGTGGCGGAAAATCCTTTTCATAGTTTTTATGAACCGTTTTATGATGCCTCTCTAAGTTACCACGCTTAGGTATTGCAACTGACGCACGACAAATAACACAAATGCACTTATCCTTCACCATAGAAAAGAAAAATTCTTCCACCCAATCCTTATTAAAATGATACGTTTTAGATTTCTTCACTGCACTCATTTTCCACTATTTAATAATAAACTTTGTATCGACGTAGGATCGCTATCAAGTTACAATTCAGAATAACTCCAATTCCTGCAGGCGCAACATTTATATCGGCGTGAACGAAAGTCTCGAATGTACTGTCTCTCGTCTAGAAACAACACGGCTTTTCTTTGACAAGTGCCGCGCGTTCCTTTGATAAAGCCACCTTTTGCCGCAAGCAGTGTTATTTTATTACGTAATACATTTTTGTAGTTGATAGAATATCATCCCAAATTTGATTAATAATTATAATAAATATTGAATTAATAAAATAATTAGTTAATATATGTAAATATAAAATATGCTGTGTCGACAGTATTTTGTTGTCCCCACTTCTTTGAATTGCAATGATGCTTAGTCAAGCATTCTATGTATTTGTATAGTTCAGTATTAATAAAAACGTTTAACTCTGCTGACAGTAGTTTAGTTACCTACCTACTTATTAAAATTTTTTTTCTTCTCGAAATCTACCCAAAAAGCACTCGCGATCGACCGTTTAAGCACCGCTGATCTACGTTAACACACTTTACACAAACATATAATAGAAAAAACACACAAAACAGTCTGAATTTGATTGGAGGGTAAAAAAGTACCTCTAATTTTTTTCAACCACAAGCATGCTGTTGTCAGTAATATTAGTTAAAAATGTAATTTTTTATTACAATCAATTGTGGCTTATTCCCATATAAACATATTCAACGCTTTTTTTGGATGCTGCCCAGTCTTTTTATTTATTTATTTATTTATTTAACCTCCTTTATAACACAAAATTATTGTTATTACATTAAGAGAGTGCGTACTAATGCTAAAAACTAATAACTTTATTAAAAACTAAACTTAGACAGAATAAAACAAGTCAAAAACACCACGGAATTTTATAAAGGACCAAAAACTACTAGGATCAGTTTGTACATTATTCTCAATATTTCGTTGTGACACCTATATGCTTTCCTACTAAGCTGTTTCACCTCTCGTCTCAGTGATTTATATTCAGCCAAAACCAAAGCATTTGCAGATTTATTTACCTGCCTATGAAGACGATTCTTACATTTAAGCTTCGATATCAGTTCTGAAGCAAAATAAGTAGGATACCTGTTTGTTGTTGTTAATACATTCCTCAATTGATAATGTCTAGTACTTTTGATATAATCTGGTATTATGGGCTAGAATACAAACACCGAATTTACTTTTTTACAAAGAATATAGTCAATTACTACAAATTTACTATACTATAATACTACTACAAATATTGCTGTATACCATTACTTGCTGTATATGTATTGCTGTATACTATACTATTACTGTATACCATGGTATTAAACATCACCAGAACATCTACATTTGGTGATAGCACAAGTATATTAGCTGTTGACGATGATGAAATTAAAACAAATAAATTGCAAAAAGAAGAAATGGCATACTCAATGAAACTATATCAATACACTTGTAAATTGCACTGCCATACCTTATGCAAATACAGCGAAATATCAGGGCATGGCATGAATCTATTGGGACCGTGCAAGTTCGGAAGAGCGACACCTGGTGTCGTAAATATGCAAAATTTACTGCGCTTTCATGTTAGATCGAGGTTACCAGATAACTGTCAAGGACGTAGCCCCAAAAAAAAAATAAGAAGAAAAAGTAAGATTGAGGTTATGTCGGTATGTTATTAAAAGGTAAACGTTGTATGTAGTGTAAATACAAATAAATACATTATTAAATTACAGCATTACTGTTAATATGGATATATATTTATATATATATATATATATATATATATATATTATATATATATATATATATATATATATATATTATATATATATATATATATATATATATATGCAATAATAAAAACTGGATTTGAGAAAGTAAATCACCGAATAACTTTTCAACCAAGCACTGAGTCAAAGGGAAAAGCTTTAGTAATGGCAAATTATGTTAAGAATGTGGAAAAATTAAGAAAAAAATGTACAAAGCTATGTAATACATAGCTAAACTTAAAGTTACATTGGCATTAAACTTGATTTTTGGGTTAAAGTGAATTCTAAGTGAGTGTTATGAAACTAAAATTTTCACTTAAAAGTGAACTTTTATTTATTATTTATTTCAAACTGACTTTAAAATCGGGCGCAAGAATAATGAATAATGTAGGTTATGTTACTTACTTATGCTTTTTATGATATAAATCTACTTTTCTCTTTGTAGTAATTTGTGCTTGGAAGTTGGAAACGAATAAAACTTAAATTGACAATTTTTTTTGTATTTTTACAATTTATAACACGCAGCGTTTACTAAATCCCATTTTCTTCAGTGACAGAAGGTGTAAATAAACAAACGAATATGAAATATGACAATTTGACAATATGAATTTATGAACTCTATGAAATGTGCAGTAAAAAATGCAAGATTTCTCCGCTACTCGCGCACGATCGTTTCTCGTATCACATCCAAGTACTTGCACGTCGCCAATAGTAAACTCTTGATATGTAAATAGGTACTGAACACTAGATAAATATTGCCAGTTTGCTCCATCAAAATGATTCAAACTTTCCAGAATAAAGTATGAAGGGATATTATAAATGCTCCGTGGTATGTAAGAAATAGGGATCTACACAGAAACCCAGATGTGATAAAAGTATTTGCAAAGAAGCAAGCAAAACAGACTTCGTAACCATGTGAATGTGAAAGCTATTCAGCTCCTGGATTAACATGGAGTAGTGAGAAGATTTAGGAGAATTAAACCTTTTGAATTGGTGTAAGACCTTTTGAGTCAGTGTAAATATTTTAGGTTTAAATGCAGAGTAATGTTCGTGTTAAGTGCTAAGTTGAGTCGGTTAAAAAATAGAGAGATACCATTGGGGAGAACTCAACAAATGTTAGTGTTAAGATTGTTAATAGGAAAAATTTGCTCGTTAGTCGAATTTTTGTTAGTTCTAAAAAGGGTATAATAAAAAAAAATATGTATCATATCCAAATTGGAAAAATACATATACATTTACGTATCAATCGAAAATAATTATAAAGATACTATAAAATTTTGAATTTTTAGAACAGTTGATTTAAGACGAATGATTGTACTGCTATTAACCTTATCCTGTTACCAATCCTTTCCAGATCCTTCATAACACTAGTTTTAGCGACGATTTTATTTTGAAGTTTGAAAGTAGTGAACCCTCCACGTCGTCTTCCGTGAAATGACCATGATGAACATGGAATTTATGAGAATTTGTGGTAGGCATTTTAAAAACATAACTTTATTATTATATTAGCCATAAGTATAATAAGTTTGTCAAGAAAGATTAAATGATAAAATACGTTTCCTTCTTGCATTTATTTACTCTTCTTGTTCTTCCTTATTGTATGTAGGCTGGCTTTAAAGTAGGTTTCCTCTTCAATATTAGATTCCTGAACTGTTTAAATTATGGTACCATCTTTTTCTTGGTCTGCCAATACTTCTTCGTCTATTTGGTGACTTATCTCGTGCTATTCTTACTATCATATCCTCTGCCATTCTAATGTGTTCGTTCCACTCCTGTTTCCATTTTCACCCATCCATTTATGTCTTCTATATTGCATGCTCTTCTTATGTTTTCGCTTCTCTTTCTATCCTACCTGCCGCTTTACTTTCTTTTAAGCTTTGTTATCATACTTCTTTTTGAACATCTGGGTAACTAGTTATATCTATTCCCATATATCTAAACTTTGATTCCTGCTTTATTATTTTCCCATCAATTTCGATTCTACATCGTAGTGGGTATTTAGATGTTGTCATAGGTTTTTTCTGCTGATATTATTATATTGTATTTCTTGGCTGTTGTGTTGAAGATGTGTTTGGAACTCGTCTTCTGTCTCAGCGTCTTCGTTTTGGGTATGTCAACGGTTATTTTTAACGCTTAACTTTTTTGTCTTCAAATTTTAAGCATTTGTGATACTAGATTATTAAATTTTCAATAAGTAGGTAAGATACACGGTTTTCCAGAAAAATCGTGAAAGTCTTTCGTTTTTTCTTCATGAATGTATTAACTACAACTGTAAAGGTAAAGTCGTATAAAACATTTCGTATAAGAGTATAATGTAACTGTTTGTATGGGAAATAAATCCGTTGCTTCTACTATTTTCTCACCTATTACAGTGGTTCCCAACCCGTGGTCCGCGGGCTGTTTCAGAGTACGTCTTATAATTCACGGTTTTCTTCATCAATACGAGTATAACAATGTTTTTACTGGCTATATAATGAGACATTCATCCTCGGAGATACGTTTGTTATGAAAGTATGCCACATGAGTAATGCTGTTTTTATTTCTGATGTTAGGCGTGGAGTGACAGTGGCACAGCGCGAGCGCGGACAGGGTAGGCTATTAATAGTCACTGCGGGGCGGGCGGACACATGCTTCCACCAGTCTCAAGCATGGTCATTCCCCTCCAACGCTGTGTAGCCTCACCCCCGCCCAGCATTGTCTACCATTCTGGCGTTCCATGGCCATTTGTCTGTCGTAGTGTCTAGTGTCACGTACCGTATGTACAGAGTGAGACTGCAATGAGTAAGCAAGTGAATTTGTTTAAGTTTTTAAAAAGAGCACATGATGAAAGTGAACCCGGACCTAGTGCTAGTACGAGTGTTAGTGACAGGTCTGTTTCAAGTGAACCTAAAAGTAGAAAACCAGCCAATCGTAAGTACAGCCCAGAATACTTAAAATATGGATTTACTTTTAAAGAAGATGTGTGTTGTATGTTCAGAGGTTTTATGCAATGAAGCTATGAAACCGGCCAAACTCATGCGTCATTTTGAGACAAAACACAAAGAACTTGTTCAAAAACCATTGGATTTTTTCAAGCGCAAGGAAACTCAGCTTAAAAATGCAAAACAAGTAATGAAACAGTATTCTTCTCAAGATAAGGCTGCTTTAAAAGCATCTTTTTTAATTTCATTGAAAATAGCAAAAGCAAAAAAAACCATTTACAATAGGAGAAGATTTAATTTTACCCTGTATTTTTGAAGCCACTAAAGAAGTACTTGGTGAAAGTCAGCTAAAAAAATGAAAAACATAGCTCTATCAAATAATACAGTTACTAGAAGAGTTGAATCGATGGCAGCAGATGCTGAAAACCAACTCATAATAAAGCTTCACCAATCTAAGTGGTTTTCTTTGCAATTAGATGAGTCTACCGATGTTACAAATAAAACAATTTTACTGGTGTATGTAAAATACATTGATCATGAAGAAAAGAAATTAAATGAAGAATACATGACATCTATTGAACTGCCAGGTCATACAAAAGGTCGGGACATTTTAATGCTGTTGATGGGTATTTAAAGTTGCATAAACTATCTTGGAAAGACTGTGTTGGATTGTGTACTGACGGCGCGGCTGCTATGACAGGCTCCAAACAAGGCCTTCAAAGTTTTGTACTGAAAGAAGCGGGAACCGAAGTACAAATAACACACTGCATTATTCACAGAGAAATGCTAGCAACCAAACAGTTGAGTCCTGAACTCAATGAAGTCCTTCTTACAGTTGTAAAGGCTGTGAACTTAATCCGGAGTAAAGCTCTTAATTCAAGATTGTTTGCTACGCTTTGTGATGATATGGGCTCGCTTCATTCCAAACTTCTTCTCCACACTGAAGTACTATGGTTATCCCGAGGGCGTGTATTGGCTAGATTTTATCAAACAAAAGTTAAAGTTATTTCAAACTGAAGTAGAGAAAGGATCTTTTGCTATGTTTAATCTGCTGCCATCTTTGGTAAAGGCTTACATAGCATCGCTTCAAGGGTATTTTGACAACTATTTCCCTGCCAGTTCTGACGTCAGTTCTAAAAACTTGTGGGTGGCAAATCCTTTTTTACCACTCAAGGATATTGATCTTACACTTAATGAACAGGAAGAACTTATTGAGATATCTTCTGATCCTCAGCTTGAAGTTGTCAAAATACAATGTGACAATATTGCAAGCTTTTGGATCAAGTTACTTGATGAGTACCAAAACCTCAGCCAAAAAGCCTTGAAAATTCTACTTCCTTTCAATTCTACATATCTTTGTGAAACAGCATTTTCAACACTAAATGTTATTAAGAATAAGCATCGTAACAGTTTGTTGAAATTGGATGCTCCATTCAGGTTGAGTTTGACCTATTTGAAGCCAAATATCGAAGATCTTGCTAGTAAAATGCAAAACCAAGGAAGTCACTGAGAGACTTAGTGTGTCATATTTTGTAAGCGTTTTACAATAGATTTATAATGTTTCTATAACTATTTTAAGACTATAACTGTTGAGAATGTAATACATTTATATTGTATACACAGATATATTGGTGTAAGAGTAAGCGGAACGCACCCATAGTGTCATGGGTTGACATGACAGACAATAATAGTAATGTCAATGAGTATCATGTAGTTGTAGGTGGTAGTAAGAAGTATGGTGGCTTAAGTTAGGTTAGTTAATTAGTATGTATGTTATAGGAAATAAAGCCTTTTATAATAGTAGTAAAGTACGACTATTTATTTTCCAAATCCACACCTTAACATGGTAGCAGAGCGTGGTTGGAAAGTCGTACCTTTTACAACAGAAAAAGTTTGGTGCAGTTTGAAAAAAAAAAAGTGTGACACATGATGGCAGGTAGTAGTGATTTTAGAATACCTATATTCGATGGGGAGAATTATAAAATGTGGAAAAAACGTCTTATGCTATTTTTGAAAATGAAGAAGTGTGATGTTGTGGTAACCAGACCGAAAAATGAAAATGATGATACAAATTGGGATGACGATGATGTAAAAGCAATGAATTATATATGCGGTGCAATATCGGATCGACAGATGGAGTACATCGACGAAAAAACTACGGCGTATGAGATGATAAAGAAATTTGATAATTTATATTTGAAAGAATCAACGGCATTGCAGATAGTATGTAGAAATAACTTGGAAAGATTAAAATTGAACAACTATGGAGACTGTGCAACATTTTTTAGTGACTTCGAAAAAGCTATAAACGAGTTAAAAAGCGCGGGTGCTAGTGTGTCTGAAAAGGAAAAATTGAACTATATGTTAAACACGTTGCCAGAGTCGTACAGTTATATTGGTGATTTAATAGATACATTAAAAGAAGATGATCAAACTGCAGACTACGTAAAAACTAAGGTTATGATGTCCGAATTAAAAAATCAAAACAATGATTTTGGAAGAAAATCCAGTACATTTGTGGTAAATAAAGGTCGACAGGATCGATCATGCTTCCAGTGTGGCGAAGTTGGTCATTTCAAGCGAGATTGCAAAAATGGCGCCAATCAAGCGTCGGGTAATGGCGGACAAACGACAAGCAGTAGAGGCTGGTGGAGAGAAACGCGAGGTCGACAAGAAGCCGGAAGAGGAAGCTACGTCAGAGGACGTGGCCACTCACGTGGACAGCGCGGAACGCATGGAACAAGTGCACAGCGGTTCAACCGACAAGGACAGAAGAACGAAGAGCGAAACAGTGCTTCTTGGCTTACAACAGTAGCTCTTGGTAAGGATATGTCAGTTATTGCACAAAATACTGAAATAGGTAATGTAAATAATTGTATTGAAATAAAATGGCTTTTAGATAGTGGTTGTACAGACCACATTATTAATGATGAAAAATTATTTGATAAATGTAAATTACTTAAAGATCCCATTAATGTTTATTTAGGAGATAATAGGGTTGTAAAAGCTACTAAAATTGGAAATGTTTTAAGTTACTTTGATGCTTTTGGTAAAAAGAGTTTAGTAGATATGCAAAATGTTTTCTATGTTAAAGATATGAAATCAAATTTGATAAGTTATAGCAAAATAACAGAAAATAATAAGATTATTTCTCTAGGTAATATTTCAAAAGTTTTTGATAAACTTGGTAATATAACAGCAGTTGCTTTAAAAAATAATGGCTTATATATTATGAAAAGTAAATTAAAATCAGTTGAATTGCATGTAAATGTTGCAAATAAAGATATGAATAATATGAATCAAAAGGAA
This sequence comes from Diabrotica balteata, assembly GCA_918026665.1. NCBI lineage: Eukaryota > Metazoa > Arthropoda > Insecta > Coleoptera > Chrysomelidae > Diabrotica > Diabrotica balteata. The sequence goes on along the minus strand of OU898279.1, from coordinate 13,497,458 downwards.
AAATGGCATCGTTTATTAGGTCATGTAAATTTTAAATATTTGAATATTTTATCTAAAGATCAGCTGTTGAATGGAATTCCTAATGAGTTTGAATCTGAATTTATGAAATGTAAGATTTGTATTGAAAGTAAAATGCATAATATTCCGTTTGTAAACAGTAGAAAAAAAGCTAAAGATATTTTAGAGATTGTACATACTGATGTTTGTGGGCCTTTTCGAACTACTGGGTTTAAAGGTGAAAATTATTTTGTTTCTTTCATTGATGATTATAGTAAGATTTCTAAAGTATATGCTATAAAATCAAAAGCAGAAGTATGTGATTGTTTGAATGAATATACGAATGAAAGTGAAAATTTGACTGGAAAGAAAATAAAGATTTTAAGATGTGATAATGGGAAAGAATATTTGAACAGTAAAGTCTACAGATTTGCAAAAGAAAGGGGTATAGTAATTGATAATTGTCCTACATATGTACATGAATTGAATGGGACTGCAGAACGGTTTAATCGAACTATAATGGATATGTCAAGATGTTTGTTGGCTGAAGCAGATATTCATAAAAAATATTGGCCTGAAATAGTTTGTGCTGCGGTTTATTTGAAAAATCGTACTTTATCTGATACAATTGAAAAGAAAACTCCATATGAAATATTTTTTGGACAGAAACCTGATGTTTCTAATTTGCGTTTGTATGGAAGTAAAGTTTTTGTACGAAGACCAGAACAGAAGAGAATCTCTAAATGGGATAAGAAAGCTGATATGGGAATTTTAATTGGTTATAGTAATGTTGGTTATCGTGTATTATTAAATGGCAGAGTCATTGTTGCTAGACACGTGGATATTGTTGAAGAAAACGTTAAGTGTATAGGTTTAGACTTTAACGAATCAGATAATGATAATAATGAAGAGTGTTACCCTGATAAAATTGATGAAAGCTCTGAAAATGACTCAATAGATGAAACTTTTGAAAGTACAAATGAAAGTATGGATGATAGTGTGAATAAAAATGAACCTGAGTTACCTAGATCTCACAGAGCCAAAAATCCTCCAAAGAAATTTGATGATTACTATGTATATAATAGTAGTATTTTTGTAAATATGTGTAGAACTGATATACCACATACATTTGAGGAGGCGATAAATTCTAATGAAAGTAAGTATTGGAAAACAGCTATGGACAAAGAAATTGATAGTTTAAATAAAAGTAAAACTTGGAAATTGGTTAAAAATGATACAAACAAAAATATTCTGGATGTTAAATGGGTTTATACTAAAAAGTCTGATAATACTTATAAAGCTAGATTGGTTGTACGAGGTTTTCAACAAACTGATGAAATTGATGATATTTATTCACCTGTGGCTAAAATGCAAACATTAAAGATTTTATTGTCATATTGTTGTCAAATGGGCCTAGTAATTGAACAAATGGATGTTGAAACAGCCTTTTTAAATGGTAAAGTAATTTCTGAAGTTTATATTAAACAACCTAAGGGTTATGAAGATGGAACAAGTAAAGTTTGTAAATTAGTTAAAGCTTTATATGGTTTAAAAGAAAGTCCAAGGGCATGGTATGAGTGCCTAGATACATTTTTGATAAATTTAGGTTTTGAAAGAAGTAATATTGATCCTTGTTTGTACGTTTATAAAATTGGAAATGATATTATTTACTTATTAATTTATGTCGATGATTTATTGATTTGTGGTAGAAATTTAAATGAAATTAAAAGGATTAAAATTTTATTATCAGAAAAATTTAAAATGAAAGATATTGGTGAAATTAAAGAATATCTTGGTATTACTGTTGATTATGATTCTAGTAAACATGAAATGAGATTGGATCAAAATAAATATATTGAATTATTAAGGAAAAAATATAATTTAGAAAAAGGTAAACTGTATAATACACCTATGGAAGTAAATTTAAAAATTGATAAATCTGATCATTGTGAAAGAAATATTAAATATAAAAATTTAATTGGTGCACTATTATACATAAGTTCGGCAACAAGGCCTGATATAAGTTTCAGCGTAAATTATCTGAGTAGATTTCAAAATTGCTATAATGAAACGCACTTTAAATATGCTGTACGAATTTTGAAATATTTATGCTTAACTAAAGATTTAAAATTGTTTTATAACAGAAATGAAAAAGTAAGTATTATTGATTGTTATGTGGATGCCGATTGGGCAGGTGATCATTTAGATAGAAAGTCTACAACTGGTTTTGTAATAAGATTGTTTGGTAATGTAATTTATTGGAAATCTAGAAAACAAAAAAGCGTTACAAAAGCTTCAACTTTTGCAGAGTATGTAGCATTGTCAGAAGCAGTAAGTGAATTGATATTTGTAAAAGAATTGTTGAAAATATTTGATATTGAAATAATAAAGCCAATTGATGTTTATGAAGATAACACTGGTACAATTAGTATAGCTAATTATGGCAATTTTACAAAAAATTCTAAGCATGTTGAAATTCATTATCATTATGTAAATGATTATGTTAAAGCAAATGTTATAAATGTGGTTAAAGTAGATTCTGATGATAATATTGCAGATATTTTTACGAAGTCCTTGGGCCAAGATAAATTTGAAAAATTTCGAAGTATGTTAAATTTGAATTAATGTAAATACAATGTAAATGTAAGGAGGCGTGTTGAGAATGTAATACATTTATATTGTATACACAGATATATTGGTGTAAGAGTAAGCGGAACGCACCCATAGTGTCATGGGTTGACATGACAGACAATAATAGTAATGTCAATGAGTATCATGTAGTTGTAGGTGGTAGTAAGAAGTATGGTGGCTTAAGTTAGGTTAGTTAATTAGTATGTATGTTATAGGAAATAAAGCCTTTTATAATAGTAGTAAAGTACGACTATTTATTTTCCAAATCCACACCTTAACAATAACTATGTTTTTTTTTCTAATTACTCACTCTTAATACAATGTATATTAAAGGATTTAAAATATATTTCTCTAGTTCTCAATTTAATTTACCTAGTTATAAAATCATGTGGTCCGCAGATGTTTTCTTATAGATCTTGTGGTCCTCGAGGGAAAAAGGTTGGGAACCACTGACCTATTAGACCTTCCTAGGACTTCAAATAAATATTTCAAAACGAAAATTAACCAAATCGATTCAGTCGTTCTCGATTTATTATAAAAACAGTTATAAGAACATAAAATGACTTTTGGTAAACGTCAATTTATGATATTTTATAACTAAATGGAGAAAGTGTGCAAATAAACTAAAACTGTAGAGGTGAAGTCGTATAAAACATTTTGAATCTACAATTTAAAGAAATAAGGTTCATTCATCGAGATAAAAAGTATCCTATCTCCTAAGTTGGACCAACAAATACACTTTAACAAAATTTTATTGCAATCGGTTTAGAGGTTTTTCAATATAAGCTTGGACAAACATAGTGACACGAGATTTTTATTATATTTTAGTGTATTTTATCAATTTTCCAAAATTTTCATTAATAGTCTTCTTCTTTATTTTGTAGCTTTTACATTCATTGGACGAAGATGATGTCATAAGTGCCGGTGCCCAAACACCGAAACGAAAATCTTCAAGAAGATCCCAAGAAATCAAACCAGAAAACTTATCTAACCTCTCGAGCCAGACGAGTCCCAAAACTCCGTCACACTACAGCAACACCAGCCCTCCGCACAGAGTCAGCGCCCGTGACGTAAACGGCTCTATAAAGGCGAGTCCCGTAGACGATATCCAAATCGTGGGCGCTAAGGACGAAGAAAATACTATGCTGCTACCCAAAAATTCATAACGACATTTTAAGGCCCTATTCAGTTAGGGTCGTTTTTGCTTACTATTGTAAAATGGTACTTAAGATTTTAATTTTAAATGTTTTCCGTGAAGTACTTACTACCTAATAAGAATACTTGAGCTGAAAATGGTCGAAATTTCATTCTAACACAAAAAATATTTTATGTTGTTTTTGTCAATTTTAAGCAATTTCTTTGTTTTATTGTATTTGTTTATATTAACTACCATATATCTGAAAAGTTCGTCTGTTGACAGCTCCCCATGTGCTATTTATTATTTTTAATACTTTCCTCCAAATCTGGCTGTAAGAGATTTTAAATGGTAAATTCAAAATAAAAACTTGTGAAAAAAAAATGTGAGCAATACAAATTAAGAAACATATGAAACAAATTTGATCTCTTTTTTAATTTGAATTAAGTGGAATTATGTCAATAAACTGAAGATATTTCGAGACGGAATTATCAGTGTCAAACATTCTCAAAACAAAAATTACTTTAATCCCAGTTCATGTATATGCCACATGAAACTACCTTTTAATCATTCTTAGAAACAATTTTCCTTCTATTTAAAAGTGTTATATGATTATGTGAAGTCTGCAGTTGTTTCATACTTGCATTGGGTTTTGGTCTGGGAGGCATCCCTCTCAGGACAGGCTGAATAAGTGAAATAACCCACCAGAATCGAGAAACCCCGTGATTTATACCATTACAATTCAAAATTTCCTTCAATATAGTTAAGCCTCCTATTTCTAGTAATATGCATAATTTTGGTAAGTCCCTTGCACATAGTCGTACAATCTAGGATATCCCTGTGGTCAAAATTTGTTTCAATTAAATTTTCATTATATCAACCTATATGCCAAGGTTGTTTGAGACTGGCCGTATATTTTTCGAGATTTGAATTTTTTTTCGGATAGACATAGGGACGAACGCCATTTTTAAATTATATTTATGTATTTCCAACAGCATTCGACAAATTATTAAGGACGGAAGAGAACGGACCTCTTTTATCCTCTATTAGCACTCCAGAATTAATTACTGCATCATATTTCGTCCTTCAATACCCATTTCTGATGTAGTTCTTAGCCAAATTTCGGAAGCCGTTTTTATATACAGGCTTTTAACATCTTGCTTCCGAAAATATGAGAGATTTTATATTTTAAAACAATTTTTATTTCTGTTAATCCACAAAGGACGACAGCAAATCTATTTTGCTGTAAAATATTGTTGATGCCTCCCACGTCCAGTATGACAAATCTGACGTCAGCTGTCAATTGTCAACTGTCATTTCACCTGTTCTAAACCATCTGTCACGCGTTCGTGTCGTTTGTCATATGCAAAACACAATTTTTATAATTAATAAATAAATATCTGATTCTAAACACTGAATGTAGTGCTGCACACTGAAGTGGCCGTCTCTGACATAATTATATATGGTTTTGGTCCAATTTTCCACCGAATTTACCATTAAAATCTGAAAAAATCACAAATATTTCGACGATTCATAGTAACATATTAAAAATAGCTTGTTCTATAAATTTTTCTACAGCTACGTAAACCCCATTAAATAGAAACATATATTTAATACGTTACAATTACATCGTAGGTAAATTTCTACACTTATCTTATATTAAATGTAACTATATAGAAAATGTTGCACGGAGTATTTACATAACAATTGAAGCCTGGTAGGCCTAAGTTTACGTATACAATCAAGATGAGCAATAATTGATTCTTTCCATTTTATAGTGAAGTACTTAAGATATTACTGTAATGTTGTTTCAGAGGTTTGAGGTATCTAATTAGATGTAGAGTTAATAATGTGTCAAGTTTTAAATAGATGTTATATAGATTTTTATGATATGACATAAATGTTTTTAAAATAGCTTTAGCTCTTTTAACTCTTAATTGTTAGGAATTAAAAATTAAATTACACTATTCACGAACCATCACCTAATTTCCAAAACTAACCAATGTCAAAACTGGGTATCGTTTACAATATTACATCTATAGATACCCAAAAACTTTGAAAATTTGTTTTTAATCTTTTTATTTTAATTTGGGAAGTGGTACACGACTTAATGGCAGCTACGGTTATACAATTTATACATTGTTTAAATTCTTTGGATTCAATCTACATTTTGACTACTGGGCACTAAAAGTGCTGCTGTCATTTTGTACAAGATTAAAATTTACAACTGTCACTTCGTAGCTAAACCATGGTACATCGGCGTTAGACTTAAAATCAGTATTTATTATCAAATTATTTTAAAAGTATTACCACTTCCCAGCATTATTTTACTTATTTTTTTATAAAATGTTGTCTACAGGAAAACTAGTTTCGATCTCATGTGTTGAATTGAAGGAACAATCTCACAATTTGCGTTAACTGTGTCAATACATATTTCAATAATAAAAGTCTTCGTTTAAAACGGAATACATTCTGACAGATTTACAGATGATGACAGATGACGTTAGAGTCTGATTGAATAATAATACAAACCATGTTATACAAAAATAACCGTCTAACACGGAATGCATGACATACTGACAGATAACATCAGGCACTTTAATATTTTTGTAGTTAAGTTTACCGAAAGCACAAGCTGAATATAGCCGCAAATGTCAACCATGAAATAAAATATTTTGGTTTGGCAGTGTTGGGATGTTTTTATAATGCATATATTGTATGCTTCAAAAATAATGAGAGAAAGCTTTTAAAAAGTACATTTTGATTATACTATTTTATCAATTCTGCAATTTTTAAGTTATATGAAACAATAACGAGTAAGTATTTATCTCTTTCGAGATTAATTGCAAACATCTGTTGCAATCTGTCAACTGCTGATTTGATGGTTGCCAAAACTATCCCCTACTCTCTCAAAGGGCAATTGCCAAAAAAAAATTATAATAATTAACTCCAATTAATCTCCAAAGAAAGAAATATTTACTCATTCTTATTTTATATAAATCAAAAATTACATAATTCATACATAATATAATCAAAATGTACTTTTCTAAAACTTTTTGGCTTTATATTTGAAGCATACAACATATACATTATAAAAACATACCAACACTGCTAAACCGAATTTTTTTTATTCCATGTTTGACATTTGCAGCTATAATCAGCTTGTACTTTCGGTAAACTCAACCTTTTTTGTTTATTTATCTTCAAAAGTTATTCTGCCATTCTACAAACCAAGGTCGAATTGTAACAAAGATTATGTCCATGATATACGAAACTATCGACATCAGTATTCAATATAAAGTTATCTATTGTTTTCTTTCAAACTCAGGAAGGAAACAACACGAATTACTTAAGAAACGTTTCTGCTATGCAACAATGACACAAAATCCTTTACTTCGATTGATACATTCAAAAATAGTTTTTATGTAGAACAATAGTTTTAGAATGAACTGAGAAAATATTATTTTAATCACAAACATTATTTTAGTGCCTTACTTTTAAATCAAATGTGTTTGTTTTTTAATTCGTTGACTGCTAATACGATATAGAAAGTAAGCTTTTGAAAAAGCCTGTTTGTAACAGGGAAAATTTTATGTTTTAGCCAATTTCTCTAGCACCACATGGTTCTTGTAGACACAGTCAAATTAGAAGCAAATAAAAGATGAAAACAATAATATTTAGAACGGAAAAACTTTTAATCAGGGGAACGTAATGGATTTGATAAAGAAATTCTAATTTTAATTAACACCACTATAAAATAATATCTTCTAAATGATATAGTATCATAGTGAACTGTCCTTTGGTTTATGGTTAACCATAAGTTATTGTATAAGCTTAATTATTCTCTTTACGTAGAGTATCAGAACATTGTTCACTTCCAACATTGCAACTCCGACAGCTGCCAAATGTCAGCTGTCTATGTCATATTTTCCGTTTTTCACATACATATGTACGACTACATTTTTTAACGAATAGGTAAACATTTTTTTGTGTTATTTCAATGTGTGCGCATAAATAAAGTATGTAAAAGGAGGCAGTCAACGAATTAAAATTGTCTGAACTTAGCTCTATGTAATGAATATTGGGAACGGTTATTAACGAGAAAGCTATTTGATTTTCGCTTACCAGGAGTAATCTGATAAACTGTTGCTTTAGTATGGGGTGTTTCATTTGTTAAAATATTAGCGACAAACGTAGCTAGTTTCGTTATTTTCCGTAAGGAAATTATCCTAATTAAACGTCTTATAATAGAAGAATAGTGTTTTATTGTTACACCCTATACAAGTATCTCTCTAGACTTAAATATTGTATGTTTTATCCTATTGTATAATCTTATAGAACGGCATAATGTTTTATGTCTTATATAGTTGTTATCCCTTTATACATCGACAGTTCTTTTTTAATTTTTGGAAGAGTTTTTTTTAATAATATGTAACTTGATAGAAATACTAATAACTCTTGTTCTGTACAGTGAAGTGAAACAAAACATTATAATTTTGTTAACAAAGTATATAGTTGTTATGAACAAATGTAAAATCTTTATTTTTTTGTTTAATAATTATTTAATATACAGCATACGAAAAATATCTTCTTTTATTTTGTTATAATTGAAAATTTTATGTAATTCCGACTATATAAACAATATGACAAATTTAATAATATATAGAAATTTAAACCGAATGGGCTCGTACTCATATACATATTGCATAAACTGCTTCAATGTTCTTGAAAAAATCGTTGAGGTATGAAGCCCTAGCCTAAGTAAGAAAACTGTTTGCTTTAACTTCTTAAAATACCGTAATGTTTCGGCTCTGGCCTCCCTTTGTTGCAAAACGACTTCATCCAAGCTTTTTTAAGTTTGAGATCTGGGAGCGGGACTTCAAACTTAAGTGGCGACTTAAGAAGACGACCTTGACGAGACAAACCAGAGCGTGCTTCATAGTACACACGCTTTATAGTACACACGCTTTATAGTACACAAGGATTATTGCTGTACCTACTTTTAAGTAATCAATTTAAATAATACCTTTTGCGTCTCTACAAACCATCGCGTCACCTTTTCTGACAATCGGCAAGTCTGGACCTTACTCGGTGAATGTTTACTAGTTTTTATTCACTGTTTGAACTGCTCCTTTTTTCCGGTACTTAGAAATGAACACATATCTCATCAACACTCATATATCGGCAAAAAATATCATAGATTGCGTTTTATCGTTGCCAGGAGATTCTCCGTGTTTTTTTTATTAACAACGACTTAACGGGACACCCACCCGTTAAGTTAAATTTTCATTATCAGATCAAAATCTGTCCTATGAAAATATGTCCTTTTTGTCTGTGGATGGTTACTCCCTGGTTGAAATTATTCCTTGTTCATTTACAATTTACATCATTTATATAAAAACACAACAACAAAGAGATTGAGCTTTCCAAAATGTCGCTACTGTGATGGGTTTCACTCTGATATCATTTTTAAAGAAACGAAGTTGCTTGTTGCTAGCAACTATACAGATTAAACCAATTGTTTGAAATTTCAACAGGTATCAGGTATTTGATGTAGTATGTGAAAACTGAGAGCAATTTGTTCTCAAGTAACGCCATCTACGGAAGACTAAATTACTATCAAACTATTCTCGTACTTGCAGCTGCCATTTTTTTACTTTCTCCGCTTGTTCTCTCCAATCTGAATCAATAAGTACGTTCAGCAGCTGACTCAAAGTGATTTAGTGGTTATAACCAGCAGAAAAAAACCTTCTGAACGTATTTATCTTGACATTTCATTTCATGTTTGACGTTTCGACGAATCTAACCTCAATATATCGAGCTGTACTTCCATTATCCCATTGTAAATCCATTTTTTTAGATCAATCGAACTTTTGAATTAAAAATTCATCAATTAAAACTCATTATTGCGCATGACCTAGCAACCACTAAATTTCTTCTTCTAGTTACATGACCGTTATCGATCGTTGGATATCATATTGGTTACCATAGTCGCTATAGTGACTTTATGGACAGTAGCTCTAAATAATTATGTAGTCGGTTTTCCTTACCATTATCTTGTTTCATTGTCAGTATGAGTTTATCCAGCGGAAATAAAGTACACTGCCTCAGCTTTCCAGCCGCTGAGATCGTCTTAATGTCTCCAATCTCAATCAATCTGTCAACTTGATTCTTCACAATTTTTTATCTGAGCTTTTTTTGACGATATTGGATTTATCTTCGATATAATATACTTTTTAGATTGATCTATTTTTAGGTTTTTGTTTGGGTCTGGCAAAGTTTTTGTGGTATAAATATTGCTTGTGAAATTTGTTGTTTTTGTTTTTTCTTTCATTCGTGATTTTCCATGTTATTATTGTGTAGTGTAGGATGACTGCGACCTGTTTATAGTAGAAGAAGAGGACTATTTTAGGTTCCGTGGTGTATTCATGTTTGAATAAATTGATGAAACTTGCTTATTCGTTACACTTAATATGTGTTTGTAAAGTCTAGGAGCATTTCATCTGTTGTTTTATACTATATGTTTTTGGCTACAAATTCTGAAAGCTACACTGAAAACTCTAGGATTTTCAAATTGGACGATTCCTTTTCTATTTTTTAGTATATATTCTATTGTTTTTAGTGGAAAATATACAGTTTTACACTGTGTTTGCTGAAAGTTTGATGTAGAGTAGGGTTTTTTTAGTTAATTTCTATAGAATCATTTTGTTTTCGTTGATGTTTTGCTTTCAGCAGGATGTAAGCAGTTATTTTGTTCATTGTGCTCGCAAACCTTCACGTCGAACATTTTATAATTCTTATTCATAAAATATTCAGTTCACATCACGATCCAAAACACCGGTGTTACTAGTTGTTTGTACAGTAACTATTAAGCGACGACATTTAAAAGTGAAGAGCCATTTTTCCTTCTCCGGAAGGCATTTGTTTTACATCGGTCGTACTGCAGTGGATTGATTTATTGTACATTTTCCATCAAACTATTATACACGCATATCTGCTTCATATAAGGTCTCCTCAAACATCCCATTGATAAGTTCTGCTGAATCTGCCTTTCTGTCCTGACTATTTGGCTGTAGAATTTTGTTTATTGGGACAAGATTGGTGTTATTGGATTTGGAGCAAAGATACGAGTCACCAAGTCACCTCTCTGCTTGTTCTCCTTATATTTGTATTGGTAGACTCCAAAGAGTCGTCTTCTGTGCCGTGTCTTTTTGCTTTTGCCTCGGTGTTCATATTAATTATTATGAGTTGGGACGTAGTGTTCCTCTCTGACGGCATTTGCCCATACCGTCCTAATGCTTAAATCCTCGAGAGTTCGCCAGATCTCTGAAGCGCCGTGAAGAGAAATTTATGTCTGGCATAAAAGCACCTCTGCTTCTACCTGCACTGATATTACTTTGGTTTCTGTAGTGAATATTTCGACACATATTTTGTTATTTCCGTTTCTCCCAAATTTAGAAAATGCCGTTTGTTATATCTTAGATTTCACTACAACTAGTTTTATATTCCGTTTTCTTAAACAATTATACTATCTTTCCACTAGTATGCTTTTTGTTTTAAGTTTAACACGTTCACTTTCAACGTGCATAAGAAAGGCACTTTCTTGGAAAACCATGTAACAATTATTTGTTGCTATGCTGCCTAGTTGCGTGATCAGACCGTACTACAGGAATACGATCGAGTGGAATTATCGGTAGTGAAAGTGTTAAAGTACTTATTCATTCCAAAAATAGTTTTAGGCCACTCCCATTTTTTTTTGTTTAATTTCGAGTGACATCACTTCCAAATATTTCGAAGTTTCAGTTGAGTTTTATAAAACGTAAAAATATCACAACGCTAGTGCCATGTCGCATTCAAAAAGGGGAAATTAAACGCTAGGTTTAAATTTCAAATTTCTAGACACTTTCGAATATTTGAAAAAGCACTAAAAGAAAAGTTCTTTACAAAATTAAATAACGTCAATAATACCACTGATATTATCCATAAACCGGGTAGACTGACGATATCAAGATTCTTCGCTCTGTGATTCTGTTAATTAAGAATATATTAATAGAAATAACTAAAACTTCGCACAGCGCCAACTTAAGGAATGTGAAAAACGATTCTTAAGCCGCGTTGCCAAATCAATTAGTATTTTACAGTTCCTTTTTCGTGGAGTGTTAACACATATTATGACTTATCGAGCAGAATGGCCGATTTCGTATCTAATTTTTTAATGTTAATGTTGTGAAAATCACTATCGAACTGATTTCCTTCTCTTACTGCTGTTTGTATTTATGTATAGGTACAGACATACTTTTAAATCAAAAGCAAAGTCTTCCATTTCAACTAATAAAAAATAATTATCATAGTTAGTGCCATTTTTATTCCACTATTACGAAAAATAATCTAACAAAACCCTTTACAAAACGTAAATGAATAAATCAAGAGATCTCGAAAATTTAACATCTGAGATATACTTTAAAAAATGAGTCTTTACGTGAATAAAGAACAACAACAAAATTTAAATAACTACATTTTTAGCATTTTACTTTGGATACATAGATTATAGTACTTTTATTTGACTGAAGTTCCCATTGCTGATTGTTTTGTCAACAATAAACCTATAGGTATATATTTCTTTAGATTTAGATGTTATAATAAACAGTTTCTAATGTGTTAAATACGGAATCTTTGTAGTAGTTGTATCTAGAATAGCCTATACAAAATAACTTTGACTTCACACAAGGTCACAGATAGAAACACTGGTAGAACTGATTTATCATATATGGTATATAAGGATATATATAAACAGCTGCAAAATAAATTTTGTCGATAATATTCAAATTGTTAAATTGTAAAATAATCTTGGTTTTGTTTCATGCAATGTACAATAAATTTAAGATCGCCTTGGAAAGAAAATCGTACAGTACAATATTAAAATATTTTACCTTCCAAAAGTTTTTAATCGATTTTACTTGATTTAATCTTAAATAGATAAAGATACCTAATATTTTTATAAGAAGTGTTTTTTAGAGGAGAGCTTTTGTTGTTACGTGGAAGATTGCACTTGTTTTTAATTTTTTTGATGTTTTAATTGCTTTCGTTTTATGCTTTTTGTTAGATTTTAATTTTTTATTGTGAATACCAGTAATTAATGGTGCTTTTAATTTCTTGTTAAACAAGTATATTTAGATGCAATTTAAATAAAGAATTTTAAAATTTACTTTTGTGTATTATTATTATCCTATTAGTACGAGATCCCACTGCAAGATTACTACGTTCATAGCGTAGTTCTTCAAACTCACATTTTTATATACATTTAAGAATAAGAGAATACATTAATAACATGTTACCAGTCAAAAAGTGGCGACAAATAGTTTTAATGCAATTAATGGTGATGATGATGATGAACAAAAGTTTCGTTCATTTATATTTTAAATAAAATACGCTGCTCATGATGTATATTCATGTTTTTATATCAAATTAAAGCTAATTGTTGTCTGAGAAAAAATGGGCGCAAATTAGTGTGGCCAGCTGTTTAAAATGCGAATTGTCGAAGATAAAGTAAAAGAGAACTAATGCATAACTAAAATATTATTATTAAAAAGTATAAAAAGCTTAGAGAATGGTTTAATTAGGAAAGGCACTGGAATATGAATAAAAGTGAAACACACATTTATGAAATGGTGCGTTTTTATTTATTATTAAAACATATATTCAGATTTAAATTAAATACAAAATTTATATTTGTGTATTAATGTAATCCAAATCAATCTGCCGTAGTTCCTTTTCTTCCCGTCTCATGTCTTCTAGATATAAACGTGCAAGGTTTTCTCGGCGTGTCTGAAATTCAAAAGTATTGTAATGATTACCTTTTATTTATTATCTTTTAATTTATTATTAAAATGTTCTAACACGTAGTTTATTTAGGCTTTATTTACACATTATAAGGGGGATTTTGGGGTAGGTACACGAAATACACGTTCAACACTTGGTACTGTAGATTATATTGAGATTAAACATTGAGTTGACAATAAAATAAAATACATAGTGCTGTTTCTAGGTTCGCTTGCGTTGTCCAACTGGCAACTGGCCCTCTCGCGGGGATTCGTGTTGGCTCGGAAAGTCAGCGGAGCTGCTGCTGCTGACGACATAGTACCAGAGATTAGTGGGTAACACACAGGTGGCTGTTATAACATTTATTTTACACTAACATTCGCACAATTATTTACACACACCTAATTAATTTATATATATATATATATATATATATATATATATATATATATATATAATATATATATATATAAATTTACAAGTTTTTATTTCCGACGACAATACGCGTATATATTAGATTTTAAATACAATTTATTTCCGACTGATAACCAAATCTAAATTCGCTTATTTATATCATATCCGTCATTCTGGAATTCCATAGAAGCCGATTCTGGATCTAAAAGCCGCATTTCGCGTCGTCCCCTATCATTCGAAGGCAAGGAGCCTCGACACGATTCGAGAAAAGGAACTTGTGCGATTGGCTATCGTAACAGTATAAATAGTGTTACGATATGAGCTCTAAGTTACTGGTATAATATATAGAAAGAAACACATTTTAAATAGTTTCACTGAATGGTATGGTAAGGAATTATTTGATATTTAACGTTTGCTCATTTGCCCCATGTGAAGTCGGACCGCTCAAGTAGAATTGAGAGCTTCATGCTTGCATGTTATAATATACAAAAAAGGAGACATTACCGATCTTGCAAATTATATTCCGATAAGCTTGCTTAGCCATGGAAACAAAAGATAAACAAATCAAACTGATTCCTTTTTTGCAGAAAGATTTAGAGATCAAGATGCGGAACGAATTACCATCTTATATGAACAAGACCTGTTCAAGAAATGCGAATATAACAAACCTCTTATACTTGTCTTTCTAGACTTTGAAAAGGACTTTGACTCACTAAATTAACAAAACTCTTAAATTCCTTAGTCAAATGTAGAATACACCATATGAATTTAGCAACAATAAAAAATTATTAGGCCAAGAAATAAAATTTACTATAAGTAGTTATTTCTGTTTAATAAGTTTTGCAACTCGATGAGAAAAACACAATTATATGGTGTGAAATACACTTTCTTATTCAGTATAGTTTCCCTGAACATCGATCGACTTGTTCCAACGAGATTTCAATTAATAAATTCCATCCCCGAAGTGAGAATCTGCAAGGGCTGAAAAATACGCTTTCACGGCTCTTATGACCTCATCATGTCATGAAAAATGCTTTTTGAAACAGATGGAAGTGGCTAGGGGCCAAATCTGGAGAATATGGTGGATGCTAACTGTAATTAATGGATTTTAACCATTGTAAAAATGCTCATATGACACGGTGCATTGTCGTGATGAAAAAGGATTTTTCTTCTTAAAACCGGGTATATTTTTCCTTAACCTAGTCTAAAAGGTTACAGTAATATTCAGAATTTATTGCTTTACTAGTTTGCAAGTAATCCACAAACAAACTTCCTTTGGCATTCCAAAAAACTGATGCTAACACCTTTTTTCTGGCCACGAACTCATTTCGTCGTTTTGGAGCTGAAGAACCAGGTTCACATCACTCTTTAGTCTCTTGTTTTGATTCAGGATTATAGTAATAGACCCAAGTCTTATCCATAGTGATGAATCGACGCGAAAAATATCTACTCTATCCTTTCGAAAACGTTCTAAATGCTGCTGAGAAAGTCGCAATATACTGCCCAATGACATGCCTAGGGGTTCTACTAAATCTCTTTTAGTCATTCAACGATTTTTCAATACGATATCCTGAATTTTTTCTACGTTTTCTGGTGTTGTTGCTCTTTTTGGACATCCTTGAAGTGGATCGCCTTCTACGCTTGTACAACCACGTTAAGATTCAGCAATCCATCTTTCTACTGTCCTAATTAAAGGCGAAGAGTCCTTATTCAGTTTCAATATTCGTTCATAAATTTCCTTTGCTTTTAAATTTTCCAAAAATAAAAATTCAATCGTCGCACGAATTTTGATTTTTTCCATTGTAAAAAATACTGTGACTCGTCGACACTAAATGGCTTGTAAATATAGAATGAATTGATAGATTGAAATTCCACATACCATCACATGAACAACGTATTTAACAACGTGACTACTATACTCCCTCCGGGGGTTCAGGATTGAAGAGAGAGCGTAGTTCACAAAAGTGAATTGGCTGCTTGCTTTGCCAACTTGTCAGCATCTTTATTTTCCTTAAATCATTTATGACCTGGCACTCATATAAATGTTACCTTGTTTGTGTCCAATTTCTTAAGAGATTATTTACAGTCCAAAAGCAGCTTTAACTTGTAAGTAAAAGATTTAAATACTTGGATTTCTCGAATTATATAGACTCTTGCCCTACAACGTGTATTTTGAGAGTCTGAAATTCGTTTTATTTATGATAATAAAGGACTATTGTAGTTATAATTTTCAATGTCAATTACCCCTTCAAACGAAGGAATTATTTTTTTAAGTATAGTATCGTAATAATGTATACCTTTAATCTCATTCTCCCAAGATCATGTATTTCATTTCGCATTTCAATGAGGTAACTATTCACATTATAATGAACTTTTGGATGAGTAAAGATATCCTGATGGACCTTAAATTGTAAAATATTTTGATTCCTAAAAAGAGGAATAAAACGTTATTCAGCGAACCCTACTTTTGCAAGGGAATAATTTTCTTACCAGTTAGTATATAATTTTGATTTAAGTTTAGGATCCATAATGCAATAGATTATTTTTTAAACAGTTTTTAAAAATTTTTGACAACTGAAACTAAAATGTAATGATTCAAAATCTTCCTATCAAAATAATGGACGTTTACGAGTATTTAATGACATTTCAGGTATTTTTTTATTAGTGTATTTGAAACCAGGTCTTAGTCTATATCTGTTCTATAATTAACCAGCTCAATATCATATTTTGTAACCTTAGTTTTGTAGTTTCGTTGTTATAAATTTGCAGTTTCTAAATATTCTCGTTACGTTTGTTTTTTAAATTATTTTTTGTCTTATCAAAATGTGACTCTTAATAATATTTTAGCTTTACCCATATGTAGCGTAAAATGGGGTGAATAGGAACGGTTTCCAATGTTCAACTAAAAAAAAGCCACTAACACATGTTATTAAAACTTATGCATTGTTATTTGGGTCTTACCTTCCTCTTTTGATATTTAGGTGTTAAAAAATTAGAAAGTTATAAATGTTTCAAAATCTCGTGGACCTCGTAAATGCGCATGCCCGAAAAAATAAATGGATCCTAAAAACATTTACCATTTTAATTTCATAGGAAATTGGGCGACAGGGTAGGATTTGCACGTGCTAATGATGTCGAATATTTCCAATAAACATGACATATTACATATGTTTCTCTAATCTTAAACATTCCAGTTAGTCATCGCATTTTTATTTTATCTCACATTGAAAGATGTAATAAAAATTTACGACTTCCCGTCTTCACTGCCGATAAGAATTACTGTGTAAAAATGTGAAATATTTACATTGCACTAATTTGGCTTGTAAATAAAGCTTTTAAGAACTGAAAAAATCTAGAGGAGAAATAAATAAATAACAAATTAATATATGATAGAAAAATAATAAGGTTGTTTAAATTCAGCAAAACATTTATACGAGACGAAAACCTCGAATTCCTTGGGGAAAATATTTTTCCCCAAGGAATTCGGGATTTTTTGCATAATCACTTTCATAAAAGACCGCAGAATATTGTTCAAGAGGTCGCCCATACAAAAAGTGGTCCTAATTTATTAAACAGTTTTGTATAAATCCATTTTTAGGTTGGGATAAGGCCCTCAAACAACTAAAATCAATGTTTTAAAATCAAATAAGCCCAAACTAAAGTATCAGAAACCGATAGAATTTTTGGTGAATTCAAAAATAATTGTGTGTCTTTAAGCCACTTTTCGTTTTTTTTTAGTTTTAGATTGTTTGAAAGTTATAAAATAAAAATATCAAAAGCTATTTTACTAACGCAAAAACTAGTTCGTCTCTGTCTCGCTACGATAACGCACTGAAGAGAACTGCATGTTTTTAGCAATGCCTGATTTCGTTGTTTCGTTCGTATATCGACGTCACTAAATGTTTACGTCAGGTCCAAGACATTATGAATTATCTTTTTTTTTTATAATAATCACGAAAAAATGAAATCCTGGATTGATAAAATGATAGGCAGATATCGAGCACAATTTTATTAATTCAATATTGTCCAAGTACTTTCGCCTTCTAATGCCGGGTCCAGACCAAGCAGACAAAACGAAAACACAATTCTGAAACAAAAACACGATAAATCGGCGACAAAATTTGTCGTCAAAAGACAAAACAAAATTGAGACAAACTGTCCACACCAGAACAACAAAATATAAAAACAAAATTCAGTTGGTGACGTTGTTGTTGTGATTAGTGTTGGTTAACCATATGGCGTTTTAATAAAGAAAAAAATGAAACTGAAGATTTATTGCTAGCCGCAAGTTGTTTTTTTTGCTCTCATCATCATCCCAGGTTGCTAAACGAAAACCCAAACGTTTTTGGATTAGACCAAGCCTAAAAATGCGAGAAAGTTGTTCGATAGACAAATTGTTAGTTCAGCTGCGCGCAGATGATATTGGACTAAGTGGTGAAATTCGATCAAGCTTCAAAATTTTTTTAAGAATGTCCACCGAAGATTTTGAGAATCTAATATGCCTTGTTGGTCCTGCAGTTGCAAAAAGACATACTAACTTTAGAAATGCTATAAGTGTAACAGAACGTTTAGCAATCACTTTAAGATTTTAAGCAACAGGTGATTCCTACCATAACCAAACCATTTTGAACTGAAAAGTTTCCCAGCCCCAGATGTTTTAAGTTTCTTGTAGTTTCGTCTTTCTCTAGCATACTGGTTGTTAACATTCTTTATTTTTTTGTTCAACATCATTTAGTGGCACATTTAGCGATAAAGAAATTTCCTTTAATGCATCGGCTTTCTTGTAGCGATTTTTATAATCTTTATTTTTAGGGTCCCATAATATCCGATGCTCCCTGTAAATTTCTATTAACTTGCATGTATTTTGTGTATTCCACTTTTTGTCCCCCGACATGTTTAGAAAAATACACTAGTATTTATTTATTCACTACACAACAGAAAAATACACTGCTTAACTCGTTTTGGTACGCACACGCGTCCACACTGCGTTGACAACTTGTCGTCAAAAACACAGACAAAACACAGACCTTTTGATCTTTACCGACCTGAGACGGGACCTGAAAAAGTTTTCAAATCTGCAAACAAAACAAAATTGTTTCAGAAATGTCTCATCAAATGTTTTCGATTTGTCGCCACTTTGTCGCGAAACATGAATGTTTTTGTTTTGTCTGCTTGGTCTGGACCCGGCATAAAGCATCATCAGGGGCATTTCGTCAATTTTGGGCCATCCAACAAGCGCAGAATGTAATAAACATACCATTAAACATAAAATTGTAGAAACACTACACTAAACAAGGCCAAACAGTTTAAAATTACTTAAAATTAGTCGAAGCCACATTCTTGTCGGCAACAGGTAACTTCTCTCTCCTGGTAGTAGAGGTTGCGCCGGTGGGGACTGGGAAAATTTTACCGACCGTGGGAAAAAGCGGCATCCTTTGATGTTTGCGCCTGCTCAGGTGTTCAAGTGACGTTACGCTCACTGACAAGTCTAGTCATTTTCTTCTTTTAGTCTCTTTTCGTCAGGTTGTTTTTTTCGTCTCATGTCACCTTCTACTATTCACTAATTAAATGTCCACTGCCTGACATGGGGACCCTTTATTTCATACACTGCTAGACACAGACCTCCGTTCCTTAGTCCAGTGCTCGACACATCTTTCGTCCAGTACTCTACATAGGTCTATGATTACTTCCTCCAGTGCTCTTTAGTCTGAAAGAACGGGGCTTCCTTGCTGCAGGGGCTGTAAGAAGTGGGCGGCTAGCAGGTTGTCTTTTTTTGGAAGACAAAGTTTTGATAGCAAAAGGTCATGGATCCTCTAATATAGGACAGTAAAAAAATATTACTGCTCCCAAATGGTATGACAATAAGTCCGTCATATTAGTATCGAACTATATAGGAAAATATCCTCTTGATAAAGTGAACAGATGGTGCAACAAGAGCAAAACCTATGTGTAAAAATCGAATGGCCAGCAATTGTCAAAGAATATAATATATCGATGGGGGGTGTGGATTTGCATGACATGCTTGTGGAACTATATAGAATCAAAATCAAACCAAAAAGATTCTATTTGGGAATAATATTTAATCTTATTGATACATGTATCGTCAACTCCTGGTTGCTGTACCGAAGACACTGCAAACAAAAACAAGTGAAACACATCACCCTTCTCCAATTCAGCGTTACTGAAAGCTGGAAAGTCCGACACGAGAAAACGAGGGCGTCCTTCTCAAGAGAATAAACCAAATAAAAGCCAAGTAATGCATCCTGCACCAGTGCAAGATGTTCGATTTGATGGAGCAGGACACTAGTCACTACATGATCAAAATCGCGCTAGGTGCAAATTTATAAAGTCTTACTCTACAATAAAAAGTTCAAGTGCAATGTCTTTTATGTTTAAACAATAATAAAAATTGTTTTTATACTTTCCATGTACAAAATTAAATTGTTAATAGTATAAGTGCAATATAAGAGTTTGAAGACTCTAGGATGCAAAATTTTTACAAAAGTTCAAATCAACAATTATTTTTTCTTGTATCGTTTCCTATAACATACATTTTTTTCAACAAAATTTATTGAAAAAAAAAATAATTTGGACTGGAAAGGGTTAAATAGTACTTATTGCCTAGTACAGATACAGTTTATTCTGATATAGTAATTTCTAATGCCCCACATACTAAAAGAACGATAGTGTTCCTGAAAACGTAGTTGGGTTTTTTCATTGACAGGTATGTCTGGTTAATTATACTAGCTGGGGCTACAAGTTTGTGGTTCATTGAGAAATTAAACACGGAGTTTTCACAACTATTTTATTTCTTAGACAAAAAAGCACAATTTGAATAGAGCAATAGAATATCAGTTGGATTATTTATAAAATAAACTATGCTATAAAAAATTACACCAAATTTTACGATCTACATTGGACAAATACTTCTACCAAACTTACTTAAATCAATTGTATACAACATATAGATCGTTTATCCTCTCATAATAAATTACATAGGTACAATAAAATCTATACATTCAAACTATCATCTACAATAATTATTCGTCTACAGTCTACATAATCAAATCAATAAAATTAACACTAAGGGAATTCTATATCAACTGGCAGCTGATCTTAAATGCCCATTGTACATGTTTCTTGCAAATTCTATGTTGATTTGACGATTATTTTAAAATAACAAGGGAATGTAGAATTGTAGGTTAAAAAATTAGAATAAAATATAATTTACAACCAGTGAACACTGTCGAATTGTATAAAATACAAAAATTGTTTTTGCAAGAACTTGCAACATGCATGGATGACCACCATTCCCAATACAGTCCGGAGTGTTTATAGAAATGCTCTTTTCCAAATTATTTTTTCTCTTAAACACAACACAATGTGCGAGTAATATCTAACTTGAAACTGAACGTTTGACTCACACTGAATTGCAGTAACGCTTTAAACGCCACTGTGGTCTATATCGGGAACCTGTGGGCACGTTTTGCGACAGTTACTTGTTAGTACGCGATACTTTGCTCCGTAGAATGTTACATTCAGAGAGGCAAAAAATCGCGTCGGTCTCAAGGTTCAGAGCGCCAATCACAGAAATTTTTTCCTAAACTTAAAATCTAAAAGGAGGCATCTAGTGCGATCAATAAAAGATTTCTAAAATATTGTTACGGAAGGTTGTCAGTTTAGGTGCAGTGTTTTAGGCTGTTCCCACGTAAAACCATCCCGTCCGAAGTGGCCGTAGGTGCTGGTCTTTTGGTAGATGGGTTGTCTTAGATTTAGCTCCCTGAAAAGAAAGAAATATATCAATATAACAATTATATCACACAAGTAAAAACCGGGCTAAGTGTCAGAAATTGAAAAAATATTTTTAGTGCTTAAAAGTGGTATATGTATGTGTCAAGGATGCTGTATCAAGTGGTCTAACTTCATAACTACTCAGAAGTAGTTCTAAAGAACGCCACAAGATCGTGTACATGTCAAGTGATAGGCATCTTAGTAAAACCCGGGTAAGTGCCAGAGCGCTAAAAAACAATAGAATAGACCAGTAGTGATCTGTGACATGTAAGATTGTCTTGTTTGAGGTTAGAATTATGTATTTAATTATTTACAATGGACAACAGTGTATGTAGCAGTGTTAGTTGGAAATAAAATAAAACGACGTAAGAAAGGATTGAGAAAAGAAGTGGAATTTCAAAAGACGTTACGGTTAGAGGACAAGCAATACCAAAACTTTAAAAATTAAATCATTCCACCTAAAGACCCTCCATTCCACCTAAAGTTCAACATCAAAAGATGATAAAAATTTTAAAAGAGGCAGACCTGGATGACAAAGACCTCAGAATAATTTCAGAACTCTACTGGAATCAGACCGCATACATAAAATACTACGTGGAGTTAGACAGGGATGTATCCTATCGCCGTTGATATTTAATATGTACTCAGAGAAAATTTTTAATGAGGCTCTTTACGGAATAGACGAAGGCATCCTTCTAAATGGTGAAAGAGTAAACAATGTTAGATATGACGAGGTCACCATGGTAATAGCAGATAGTTTAGAGGGACTTCAGAGGCTAATGGACAGAATAAACGAGTACAGTCAACAGTACCGTAATACGAGTAATACTAAACATTAATACCCACAAAATGAAACAAATGACTAAGCAAGGAGAATATAAACGGGGCTCATCTATACATTAATGGCACACAGATAGTGAGTAAAACAGTATTGTTACCTGGGATCTATTATGAACGAACAGTGGAGCAATGTACAGGAAATAAAGTGCCGCATAGGAAAGGCAAGAACGGTCTTTAACAAAATGAGCGCCATCTTGAAAAGTCACAACATATCCCTTGATACAAAAATGAGACATTTGAGATGCTATAGTTTTCTGTGTTGTTGTACGGAGCGGAGGCATGAACGCTTACAGACACCACTATTAAAAAACTTGAAGCATTTAAGATGTGGCTTTATAGAAGAATGCTGAGAATATCATGGACAGCAAGGATCACGAACAAGGAAGTTCTAGGAAAAATGAAGAAGGAACCAGAGTTTGTGTTTACGATCAAACGCATAAAATTGCAATATTTGGGACAAGTTATGAGAAATCAGCACCGTTGATCCCTGCTGCAGTCGGAGCTGCAGAAGGAGAATATCATGGCTGCGGTATTTAAGAACATGGTTTAAGAAACCTCAACGGAGCTGTTTCGAGCCGCAGCGAGCAAGGTTATGATTGCCAATATGATTTCCAACATCCGAAACGTATAGGAACCAGAAGAAGAAGAAAGACCCTCCACCAAATGAGGTAGGCAAGTCTGTCTTTAGATAGATAATTTTCTATTAGTATATTAAATTTTTAAATTTAAGTTTAATTTAAAACAATTTACAAGGAGGTTATAATAGGTTATATGAATGATCTTAGATCATTTAAATCTTTTGCCAGTATAATGTGTAGAGCTAATGAACAAAATTGTTATTACTGGCATCTCTATAAAGCCTCTAATGCCTTTTTTTATTTATAGATATCATGTAACTGTAACTGCAGAAAAATTACATTCGACCAAAAACTACTATTGTTCAAGAGTTTCTATGAAATTGGTGACCATGTTAAACAAAACACTTATTTAATGGGCTTGATAAGGTTTGTCAAATAAAGCTTAGACGGCACACATCTTACAGTTCCTCTGAACCTGGTGCAAGTAGGCGCCAAACTTCAATTTATTTTACTATTTCAAACGGAAGTGGTGAAACTGTATAGGTTTGCAAAAAGACCTTTCTGGATGTCCACAATACAATGAAACGAAGAGTTGAAACATTGGCAAAAGCAAAAAAACGAAGTAATTTAGTATACGTAGAACTAAGAAAAAATTTAGAAAGTATACGCAAGAGGACAAATCTATCATCAAAAATCATATTGAATCATTACCTAAACAGGAAAGCCACTACACGAGAGAGAGAGAGAAAGAAACAGTAATAAATTATATCTTAGTGAAGATCGAAGCTGTAGTAGACTACACAAAGCTTTTAAAGATCTGTATCCCTCTACAAAATCACCTTGCGACATTATATTGAGACTATAAAAAAATTTCCTAATCTTGGCTTTTAAAAACCTCGACAAGACACTTGTGCCACTTGTGACTTACTTAAAAATCAAACACAAAGTTTACCAAGTAGCAAGACTGTAAATCAACAAAAATTAGAACTACACCATAGAAAAGCTGAGAAGGCTCGACATGTGATGAAACTGGACCATGAAAAATTGCAGCTTCCAAACATCCAGTACTGCACTCTTATCTGCTATTCAGACAGACTTGCGTTTGCAACCGCGACAAATACTGCTAAAATGGGTCCTTTTTAAACTTTCTTTCGGATCAAATTGACATAGATATATGTTTAACTGTGAAAGATAAATTAGGTTGTCCTAAAATGATGGAACAAAGGAGAATTTGTGATGAGAATTTCAAAGGATCTAAAGATTGGAGGGAGTTTAAACATTGTCAAAGAACAAAGCTAACTTGTAAGCATATTCATTTCAAGTTGGTAATTTACCAACTTTCGAATCACTTTAGTTTGATTCGTGTAAAAAAATGCCGTCAAACATGGGCTACGTGTTAGATTATTAGGGCTTGAGGCTGTTTTAACAACGAAAATTATTATTTTAAGAAAAAAGTACTTACTTGACAATTTTACCAGGCCTTAAATCGAAGTTCTTGTTTACAATGTCCAACAATTCCTTTTGAGTGAGTTTCGAAGTTCCATAATCAAATACTGTAATGGAAAGGGGTTCGGCTAAGCCAATAGCGTATGATACTTGCACTAAGCATCTACGGCAAAGTCCTGCTTTCACCAATGATTTAGCTACCCATCTAGCTGCGTAAGCTGCGGACCTGTCAACTTTTGTAAAATCTTTTCCAGAGAAAGCGCCACCTCCATGTGCTCCCCAACCTCCGTAAGTGTCTACGATGATTTTTCTACCAGTTAGGCCTGCATCACTCTGAAATTTGAAAAAGAGAAGGTCAGTAATATCGAAATGACTATTCTGTTTTATTACATTGAATGAATTGTGTCAGTCTGTAGTTGACATCATATTTACTCAAGATAGCAAATACTCTTAGGTAACATCATGTACATTTTATCTTTCCATCATTAAGAAAAGAAGTTTTAAATATTTGGCAGTTCAAATTAATAGAACAAATGAAAGTATGGTAAATAAATTGAAAGTAAACACAAGAACAAAGGGAAATAACTAAATACAGCAGTAAAAGCACATATTGATCTGAGAAAACAAAGTATGTGGGAGGTTAAGCACGACACCAGTAGATAAAAAAATCAAGAAGCTGACTGAAGATATAGGGACCAAATGGAAAATAGCGTAAGGAAGATAAAACTTAAATGTGAAAGCTAGTAAAGAATGGGAAATCACGAAAACACATCAGAGATTCAAAGGAAAACTATTTTGTTAAAAAATGTAAATAAATGGAAACTGATTGCAGAAACAGCCAAGAGAACTTTTAATTTTTTTTTGTGGAGCCAATTTAAATTTTTAAAAATGAAAAAGATATTTGCACCTGGTAAAAAGTATATTTAAAAAATTCGAATGAAATAATTCGTTTAAAAGTCCCCCCTCTTTAAGCCCTCTCAAAATCGAATTAACCGGCTGGCAAAGGAAAATTTTTCAAAATGGTAGTTTTATCGCCAAAAAGCTTTTTTTTTGTTTCAATACGAAAATTTCGTATGGATAATTTTGTTATTTCATACATAATTGTTAAATTTATTTACCTGAGGTCCTCCGATAATGAAGAGACCGCATGGATTGATATGAATGACTGTTTGGTCATCGAGATACTTGGCTGGAATGACTTCTTTAATAACTTTTTCCTTGATTTCGGTTCTCAATTCTTCCAAGCTGATTTTGTCGCTGTGTTGGAGTGAAACAACGACTGTGTGAACTCTTTGTGGAATGCAGGCGCCACGTTGGAAAGTGTATTCTGCGGTAACCTAAAAATAAAACCAAACTAAAGTAACTGACGATCAATTTACAGTGTATATGTGGAATTATAATAATAGTGCCTCAGCTAATATGTTGAGATCATGGTCACTCAAGAGTAGCAAATACTAAACAACATCATGGGCAAATAATCTACCTCCAATATCATAATGTCATCAAAATGCCTTGTTAATTAATCACTTTTGTTTTTATTTGTTGAAAATTTAGTTATAACCAATATAATTGTAGTCTCAAGTTGTACCGGGTGGGAGTGTTACGAATATTTATTATTTGTATAAAATGTATTTAGTTCAATTTTAGTTTTATCATGTTACATAAAATTTCCCGTTGCTACTGTTCCATAAATTATGTCAAATATAATATAAAAAACGTCAAAAAAACTGTCATCCAAGGAAAAATTTAAATAATTTAAGAATTTAGCAGACAGAAAGAGAACAGTAAGTAATGGGAATTAATTAGTTTTTTTTATATTGTTAATTTTATATATTGTAGAAATTTGAGTTGTTTTTATGCAAATAAAACAGATAACTACAAATCCGTTAATTGCTGTCTGATCAATACAGATAAATTCCCAACAATCTCAAATTCTTCATCACACGCGATTGCTGAATCACACAATCTTACACAAGGTCTACGAATATGGGTCCATTAGTTGCTGGACGAACCAAAATTGATCTATGTCCTGTGTGCCGCAAGCCATATCGTGAAGAACGGATGGTAGAATGTACAGAATGTAAAAAATGGTGCTGTTTTGAATGCGTAAATGTACAGGATGATTCCGAAGTAATTGGTGATGACAGCTGGAAGTGCCCTCTTTGTGTAGAAGCAACCACTAAGAAGTCTCACCCACAAAGTTCCAAAATCTAGAAAATCTTGAATTTGTTGATTAATTTTGATACCTAGTTTTGGATTTTTCTTAATTTTTCTCTCTATACACTCCAGTCTTTGAATAGCCATGGGTTTACTATTAGGGAGTTTCAAGTTGTCATATTTCCAGAGTAATCCAATTTTATATTGGTTACCAATTTGAACTAGGGTGCTTTCTTGTATACGAATAGCCCTATCTAATTCTTTGGAAACAGACGGTTTAATATTTTGAACTCCGAGGCTTTCGAAAAGAAGTCTTTTACAGTATTAAAGAGTTCTTGGTTAGTAATGCTTTCAGAACTACATTCGCAAATGTGGTAAGTGTAGTCTACTTCATTATTTGAAAACATTGCAAAAATAGTCCAACCTAAACCTGGACTTTGCACCTATCGGTTGAAGTTCTAGACCTTCTTTCACTCGAAGTGATAAGTCCCAGTTATCTAAGCCTATCAAGATCTGAGGAACAGCGTTCTTATATGATTTGAAAGGCAAGTTTTTTAAATAGGGAAAGCTTTCTTTAATTGCCTTTGCCTTCGAGAGTTTGTTTTGGAAGGCCTAATTTTCTTACTGTTCTGGCTGGTCGGTGGTCAAATTCTTTGGCCCCATTATAATACCAGAAATAGAAAAGAATACTTTTTCTGACGCATCTTCTAAGCGTTGTTGGTTTCCAGTCCATTTTAAGCAAAGTTGTTCTGGCTCTCCCATTATATTTAGCTTTTTAGCAATACTTTCTTCTTACGAAGTAACGGAAGACCCTTCATCTAGAAAGGCAAATGTAGTGACCTCCCTACTTCCATTTCTTAAAACAACGGGAAGTATTAGAAAGCGTGTTCCTTGATGTGCCTCATTTTCTTCATCTGCAGATAAGAGGTGTGATTCTACTGTTTGCATACCGTTTTCCTTTTTAATAAGCTTTGTACTTTTATTAGATACTTCTTCTGAAAATTCATGAAGAGGATGATGCTTCCTTTGGCATTCTTCTTTGTTGCATTTTACAGGATACTTACAGGGAAATCTGTGTTTCTTTAAGCAAAGCCTAGATAAATTTAAGGCTTTAACAGACTCCCATCTTTGAGATAATGAATATCTGAAATTCTGAACAACCTGCAATCTTTTTACAATCTCTCTGATTACACAGTTTACAATTATGTGTTTCACTGGAGGCATTTGGTTTATGTATACTAGCATGCATATTATTATTAAATTGCCTTTTGTTATTACTTTGGTCATTAAGTACTAGTGTAGGAAGAGCAGAACAAACATTTGTTGCTAGATTATACAACCAATCAGCAAGTTCACTTAATCCCTGAAATTTATGAAAAGCACTGCGATATATCGCCCAATTAACTTTAATTTGTGAAGGTAGTTTCTCTAATAATTCATGCATAAGGGTAGGGTTAATGTAGTCTTTTAAATTAGATGCTTCCAATAAATTTTTTAACATAACATAAATTTTTAACTGCTAAAGCAAATTCTACCAGAGTTTCAAGTTTTTCCGGTTTAGGAGATGGTAATCTACGAATAGAATTTATTTGAGCTTCAATAATTTGCTCAGGTCTTCCAAAAAGGATTTTTAATGTAGCTATAATTTGGGGCACACATTGAGGTAAAATTAAAAAACTTGAAACACTGACTCTTGCTGGACCTTTTAAACATTTTTGTAATCTTAATAAATTCTCATGATTATCTACTTGACATAGCTCAGTTGATCTTTCAAAACTACTAATAAAAACAGGCCAATCATGTGGATTGCCATTAAAAATAGGGAGATCTCCAGGATCTCTTCTTTTATATAATATACCTGAACTTTCATCGTTATAAGTTGGCTTACCAAGTGTTGGAGTTAAAGGGGCAACATTGTCGATAAAGGGCCTATCTATATTTAAAGAAAGGAATTTATTGTCCAAAGGGTTAGTTTCAATTATTTCCTCTTCATCGATGTCCTGACCATCATTCGAGCACTCATCTTCTTCTATAATTCTCCTAGACTCCTTGGTTAACTCTCTTTCTTGGCGTAATAGATCTCGTTCTTCCTGCAGAAGTTGAAGCTTCATTTTTGTTTTGCTGCTTGTTGATGACGAACTTTTTAAGGAGGTTGCAGAACAAGATTTCTTGATTTTATTTTATTTCCAGTCCATTTTAAGCAAAGTTGTTCTGGCTCTCCCATTATATTTAGCTTTTTAGCAATACTTTCTTCTAACAAAGTAACGGAAGACCCTTCATCTAGAAAGGCAAATGTAGTGACCTCCCTACTTCCATTTCTTAAAACAACGGGAAGTATTCGAAAGCGTGTTCCTTGATGTGCCTCATTTTCTTCATCTGCAGATAAGAGGTGTGATTCTACTGTTTGCATACCGTTTTCCTTTTTAATAAGCTTTGTACTTTTATTAGACAAGTCAAAGGATTGAAAAAGTAAGATTTAACGTTGGATTTAATGCTATGTTTTCAAATAGAACAGATAGAAGTTAGGTTATGGCATACAAAATTTTGTCCTTGATACTTAATGAACGATTAGTACAGTATACTGACAATATAATAGGATCCTATCAAAGAGGCTCTTTATTTGAGTGGTTATGTGGTGTTACCAAAAAGATATATGTATTGGGAAAATCGTGATGATAGAATAAAAAAGTCGCTGGAGCTCTGATAGAATGAAAAAGTCGCTGGAGCTCTATCGGGAGATAGATTTTCACATATAATGAAAATTCTTCATGTGTGTAATAATAATAGTTTGGACAAAACAGACAAGTTTGCTAAAATACGGCCATTATATGATGCATTGAATAATTTTTTTAAATTACGCTCCTTTCGAACAAGAACATAGCCTAGATGAAGCTATGGTACCATATTTTGGAAGACAATCTCGCCATGGAGACGATGAAGCAGATAGAAACGATGTTATTTTAATGAACTGACTCGAAAATATAAATTCTCATTGTTTTTTCTGATTTTATATATGTGTGTAGCAGAAATCTATAAATATATTTCATGGAGACTTACCTGTGTTTTTGAGTCTGGTCTGGCCCACCAGAATTCTCCAGATCGTCTCAAATCAGCAATTCTGTGATTCAGTCTGTGTGCTAATACTACTGTAAGTGGCATACATTCGTCTGTTTCATCTGTGGCATAACCGAACATAAGACCCTAGTAAAAAAAAATTAAAATATATTTTGAGCTGTAGGATATTAAAAAAAAAACATGGAACAATCTTTGCAATCATTAATTAATGCTACAATGGTATCGGCCAGTAATGCTTAGTTTAATTATAAATTTCACGTGAATGTTAAAAAATGAAACTGTAGTTTAGAAAGAGGTAAACAAATTCAATGTCGACATGTTTAGAAGTAAACATGTATTCAATTACTATCTTAAGTAATTTAAAATTAATTCTGATCTTGAAAGGTATTTTTTGGCTCAATCGTTCTATATGTACATTAGTGATGTAACGAATATTCGCATTCGCATTCGCGAATATTTGCATATTTTTGCATATTCGCATTTGCATTCGCATTCGCAAAATTTGTGCGAATGATTTGCGAATATTACACAGCTTGCATTTAGCTCGTTCAGTATAGAAAAGTGATGAAAAATAAGTCCATATTTCACTATAATTTGATTTACTTCTAGTAATAAATCGCTAATCACACTTTAACTAAAAATTCACTTGTATTTGTGCACGAGCAGAGCAGGGCAAGTGGAGTGACGTGCTTTCTACGTTTTTGGCCCGGACGTGACTATAAATAAATACCTTTTTAAACGACACCTCAATAAACTTAACCGCCTACAATAAACTTCTTTACAATAAATACAACTGTTTCACATCTTTACTTTAGCAAATATGATAGAATGATACTGGACAATTTAAAGCAGTTAAAAATGACAGACTTTTTCCAATTGCCTACACACCTCGCGCAAATGAGACTGCCGGAGACAATTAAAATTGCCAAATTAAAAAAAAAAACTGAATATTCGCATTCGCATTCGCATTCGCGAATGTCGGTGGCATATATTCGCATTCGCATTCGCGAATGTTTAAAAAATGACATTTGTTACATCACTAATGTACATAGTTAGTAATAAAATCAAAATAAAAGAAATTTCGTTTATAGAGGAAACAAATCATTCCAGTTTACGTCATGTTTTAAATTGTACTTGTACAGCATGTCTAGTTCCAAATTAATACTACTTTGTTAAATTCGTTGCTCAAGAAATTTTCTTGAACATTATTTATTTTTTCATTCTTCATAGTTCTAGTCAATATTTTGTTGGTAAACTATCTCTATTACTCTTCTTCTAGATTTAAACTTTTCTTAGTCTTTGAATATTTGCAATCAATTAATTTGTATCAATTGTTGCTCTGAAGAAAATGTTTTAGGCACGATGTTCTTGGCTGACCTGTATCTCTTCTTCCGTTTATTTTACCCACCAGTATTAATTGTAGCAGACAATAATCATTTCGCATTTAGAGTTTGGTGATGTCAAGTGTCTTTTGCTCTTGTCCAAATCATTCCAGAATGGTTTTATTAGTGATGCGTTAGATCCAAGATACTTAAAGCCTGAATCGATAGTACCATATGATGTTAGATGAACAGTCAAACTGAAACTGGAAGTCTCAGCGTCACATAATCAAACAGAATATTGAAGCAACCTCATTTGTAACAGGACGGTATGGTATTCTGGTATTGACAAAATCTTATGTGATCAGATGTACTTTGAGTTTCCCCTTTTAGAATTTTGATTCTTGGAAGTGATCCCGTTCCCTATTTAACATACCAATGGAGGTTTTTTTTAGAGGTATATAAGTTTAAAATGGAATAAAATATAAAATAAAGATGATTTTTTTAAATTGACATGAAATTGACTTTATTCGAAAGATAATCATTTGGCATTTCTGGAGATTAAATTTTCGATGCCTTTTTCCAATATTCTGTGGTCGTATATCAGCAATATCGCGGCGAATGTCCTCCAAGTGGTCAATCGTTTTAGACCTTCACATATTCATACAGAAAATAGTCTAGCGGTGTTAAATCGTACGATCTTGTAGTCCAATTCACATGTCCGAAAAGTGAAACTATGCGATTACCAAATGTTTTTCAATAAATCAATTGTGGCACGAGCTTTGCGACATATTGCGTCGTTTTGTTGAAAGCACAGCTTCTGCACATCATGGTTGTTCAATTGAGGAATGAAGAAGTCAGTAATCATGGCGCTATAGCGGTCACCACTGACTGTAACGTTCTGGTCAGCATTGTTTTTGAAGAAGTATGGAACCAATGATTCCACCAGCCCATAAAGCACCAAACAGTCAGTTTTTCTGTTTGTGATGGTGTCTCAACATACACTTTTGAAGATTATTTTTACTCCAAATACGACAGTTTTGTTAGTTGACGTAGCCATTCAGCCAGCTAAAATGAGCTTCATCGCTAAACAAAATTCTCGTAATCTCGTTTTGGACCTATTCATCGAATCTATGCCTTGCTAGGTGATCGTGTAGCTTTAATTCTTGCATGAGTTAAATTTCGTAAGCACGCAAACCAAGATCTTTCCGCAAAATCTTCCATAAAGTGGATGGACACATATCCAACTGCTGTGTATGATGGCGGAAAAGATTAGAGCAGCCACAACTTCTGTACGCACTGTATGACGTCTCTGTGGATACTTATATTAACAGTTAGAGTTAAGGTCGATTCAGACACATCAGTCACGTCTCGTCACAGTGATTGCGCCGAACCGAACAATCCGTCATACAAAATATTCTTTAATACAAATATAAATGTTGCCGGCATTCACACTCATCAGTTGACAAACAGTTTCCCAGCTGTCAGATAGTTGATAGTTCTGTGATCAAACAGGACCGGTTCGGCGCCGAGACTATGACGGGACTGATGTGTCTGAATCGACCTTAAACGTGGTGTGAAACCGTTTCATGGTTAATTGAATTATCTGCTCCGATAAACGATTATGTTGACCGTAACATGGGATAACCATGATTTTCGAAATAAATTTGAACAATTTGGAAGCGTTCATTCAATCTATTCATTTTGAAATGCCAAACCAAACTGAATAAAAACTTGACAGCTGTCAAAATGGGCAAAGTTCAAAAATATCTAAAAAACCCTTAAAATACAGATTTTTTTGGTTGTAGTTGAATGTCATGATACTATGAAAACAAGATAGGATCTTCCCGTAGCCCAAAATCGGTCGTGTTCGCGCATGCCGTCATTGGAGAGTAGAATTTGAATTCTTGTTAAAGTTAAATGGGATTTGTATGCATTTTGTGATGAAATTACTGAACGAAAATAAGTTAAGAAGTTCAATAATTATAATAATTGTACACATAAGGATATCTCCGAACTATTTATTAAAGATTATTTATTGACACATACAAAAAACTGACATTTCGAGCGTGCAACTCTCCAATGACGTCACGACTTATGCGCAATATCTTATCTTCTTATCATAGTAGAATGTTATTGGCATAAAATGGCACTGTGTTGTCTTGTAAATTTTATATTTTCGTAACTTCGTGTGCTTGCTTTACAAAGTGAGAGACTACAATCCTTCTCTAACCTCCCATAACATAATGCTGTACGTTCAACATTTTCAATAGTGAACTTCTTATTTAAGATCAAGGTTATATTATACCAACAACCGATCTAAAATATTGTGTTAATTGTTAAAATTAAGATAATAATTGTTTATCTTGGTAACAGTATGATATTCGTTTTCGCAACTTGTTTATTGTATTTTTGTTCTAAAACCATTCAATCGCCAGATAGTTTTATTATGATTTACAGAAGATTGTGTAAATATATGATAAAATTAAAAATGAAACATTTATTGTTATTAATTTATCGGATTTAGGTATTGCATTATTGAAATTGTTATATATAAATATTTCATTATGAATACAAAAATATCTTTAGCGAATTGATTAGTGATTTAATGCATGTTTACAAAACTTCGCGATGTATTTTTTCATTTAAACTTATTTTTCAACTTAACTAAGATGGTTTTTGTTGAATATATAAATTAATAAGTAGATAAGGTATATCAGCGCTAGAGAAAAACTTGGAACCATTAGCTAAGTATGACATAAAACAGAATTTATTGGCATTACTGATTTCAACCTGAAAAAACTAAAATAGTATTACTTAAAACTGATTTTAAGTCACAAAGTTTGTCCCATCTATTCATATTAATATTAATTATCTTAAATCCCCTCGTTCAATGCTATCCATTTTTTTAATAAACCCAAACAAACATGCAATAATTCATAAAATGTGTTGCAGTATATTAATATATATGAGTATAATAAGTTGCAGTATAATAATGATTTTAATTAAATCCTCTAATGCCTCTATGAAATAGCAAAAAGGACATTGAGCCTTTTTAAATATAAATATTTATATTTATTTATACTCTATCCACAAGAATAAATTACATAACATAGAGCAATGAGGTATGATATATATACCCAGCCAATGGTGTATAGTGTCGCAAACAATTGTTGTTATTTATTGTTTTGATAGGGAGTTGCACGAAATGTTAACGATTATAACATAAACGAGCACGTCATTGTTGTAGTAAACAGACCTTTAACCTCAAAGCGATGTCTCTTTAACACCCGATTATATACCAAGTCTAGCCGACTGCTGGGTCTATATAACGTATGGTCCTAAAGTTTTGGGAAAAATTTCATCTGGTCTGATTGAGAAGCAAAATGCATTTAACAAAGAAGGCATGGAATTAAAATGTCATCAGTTATTGACATTTAATAAACAAAGCAGAATATTTTGGTTTAATTTTATTGAAAGATTGTTAATATTTATCGGGATTAAAACATAAGCAAATCGACAATTTATCGCACAATCTTCACAAGAATGTGAAGAAGGGATACCATGTGTTAACTTGCGTAAAAGTGACCGACCGCGGATTTTGAACCATATAAGAGAATCAAGACTGATTGAAGCAGTTAAGAACAAAATATTTTTCATCGTCCATCACGATCAACTTGTTGACGAAATGCACTCGCTTTTCATCTCGGAATTCTCTCTAATTGATCCTCTATGTATTTTGAAGCTTTCCTTCTTTTCCGGTAGATAATATTGTTACTCGATAGGGTCCTGTATACTGCAGTCTTTCCAACATGGAATCTTCTGGCCAGTTTTAGCTGTGAGACCCCAATTTTGTTCTTAGCTGCTTCAATCAGTCTTGCCTATCTTATATGGTTCAAAATCCGCGGTCGGCCACTTTTACGCAAGTTAACACATGGTATCCCTTCTTCACATTCTCTGATTGTGCGATAAATTGTCGATTTGCTTATGTTTTGATCTCGATAAATATTAACAATATCTCGTTTCGACATTCGCCCAACCATATTATAAACACCTCGACGAATATCAATTTTATAAGACATTTTACAGAGCACAAACCAAACTATTCTGCTTTGTTTATTAAATGTCAATAACTGATGACATTTCAATTCCATGGCCTTCTTTGGTAAATGCATTTTGCTTCTCAATCAGACCAGGTGAAATTTTTCCCAAAACTTTAGGACCTTACGTTAGTATACGTCATTGAAATTGAGAAAGACAATTTCAAGTATGCTGATGACTCATTTTTGACGTTACTTCATACCAAAATAAGAAATTTTCACCTAAAACCACTAAAACATTGCTTGTCTTGTAGCAAAATCCTACAATCCTTAGCGTTTGACAGACATTTGTTATAAACTGATTTTTGAATTCCTATTTTTGTTATTTTGTGCCTCAGAAAGTTGTTAACATCATTGTTACTCAAGAGTAGCAAATACTATTGAACATCATCGGCAAATAGGATAAGTTACGTTTTTTAACGCTTGCTTTTTTTGCTATGTAAAGAACCTTTACATCATTATATTTTATATAAAGGATTTGTATAAAGGATTCCTCACAAATGATCATCATCAAAATATCATAAATTGAAACTAAAAAATTACCCAGTTTGCAATGTCAGACAGCTAAAATTTTAATTACATTATGATACCACTAACAAAAGCATTACTGTCTCCTATAAATTAGTCATTTGGAGATAATCCAGACGCTGGCGCCAAGTGTACTGTCTCCGTATGTTATATAATAAATATTCTTATTTTAAACATAGTAAATTAACGATGTAGGAAATAGATATCTTATTTATAATGGATCAAATGGAATCGTACCCAGAGTAGAAAATACCTGTTTCGTTCGTTCATTTGTGTGCATTATCAATTGACCCTAATTTGTCAATTAATTAATTGTTTGAAAAGCAAGATATCACCCAACCTTGATGAGCTGAAGAACTTTTAACAAACATGCATTGTATGAACACATTTTGAAATATAAAATATTGAGGCCGACGAAAAATAAAATAAGACCAAGGACTATATTTCTAACTTATAAATAAACTAGTCTTGTAACGCTAAAGGAGGCGTTAAAGATACTAAAAAGGATTGATCAACAATTTATCAAGATTTTACACAAGGATATCGTTACCAAAGTTCAGTAAGATTTATTCCATATAGAAAAAGACCATTGACGAAAAAGAAGAAGTATTAAGAACCTAGAATGTTCAAGATATCATCAAAAATCCCGAAATGTCTCTCATAAGTTCTGGAATGCCAAAAAATGTATATAAACATAAATAGTTCGAGTAGCAGTCGTAATTGACTTTTTGAATGATTCTGTCATTCAGATAAAGTTGTTATCAAGTATTGTAATATTGTTAGCTGTTTTAATCCCTCTTCAGTCCTGACCTCCAGAGGTAGTCTAGTGGTCATCATGATGTCTGTCTCTGGTTATCTGTTTTAACTCATGTATAGGTCTTTTGCATAAAATAAGATTTAACGATTAAGACTCAAAAATATACCAATTCTTGATCGATAAGATAATAGCATCTCTTCTTCTTTTTCTAATGGCGCTACAACCCGATGTTCTTCCATTCTGCCCTGTCGATACTTTCCTTCGTTACTGTCACCTCTTAACATATGTATTTGGTCTATAGTTGACCTCTTTGGTCTAAATCTACCTTGATATTCACCAATCATCTTCTCCGAAAACGGTTCCAGACGGCTGTATATAATTCCTGATAATATCTTGTAGACGACATTTAAACTGTTATGCTCCTATAATGTTTGCAGAGCAGTTGGACTCCCCCTTTGTACATAGGAAGAATGATTCCTACTTTCCAATCTTCTGGAATGGCTTCTAGTGTCCATATGCGGTCGATTAGTTTATGGATACGCCTCCATAGCGCATGTCCATCATTCTTTATCAGTTCTGCAGTTATTCCATCTGTGCCAGGTGCTTTGTTATTTTTTTTTAATGTTTCATGACATTTATCGTTTCTTCCAATGTTGGTTGCTCAACTAGTTGTTCTGCTATGTAGTGAATTATTTCTTCATCTTCGTTTTCTTCTTTTTCTGGGTTAAAATTCCTTCCACCTTTTTAAATATTTCCTCTTTTTCGCTGATAATTGCCTCATTTTTGTCCTTACAAACTATCGCAAAGATGATAGCTTCTAGGTATACACAAAACCAAGAGTTATTGCTTTTGCTACTAATACACAAAGACTTGCTACATGCGTCGCACACTGCCAATCAATCGATAACAACACCAAGATATTGCAACTCTTTTTTTTATCGACGTAGATTTTAATAATGCAAATGTGAATTTTCGACAATATTATTGCAAAACCTAATCTCATAAATTACGTATTGCTTTAATTTGCTGCCATATCAAAAAATTCACAATACGCTATATAGTTTAAGAATATGTTCAGAAATAACATGAAGCAGTGTTATTGATTATTTAGCTCTTTCTGAAAGTGGCACGATTAGGAAATATTAAGTTAAATATACCAATGAGTTGGTTTTATCGTGATATTTAAAGGAAGTTTTTGAACGAAATAAAGGGAATTCTGAGAGCCTAAAAAAAGAAACTGGAAGAGAATAATAGATGCAAAGATCTTGCAAACACGAAATTAAGAGAATATTAAGAACCACAAAAATTATAATAAAATGCCGAATGTAGAATAAACATTTATAAAGATTAATATTGCAGATCTCAATGGAGTCATTTAACATCAGTAGTCATTTCCACTCTATGAAATTAGATCTTTTGAGTGTTTGCTTACTTTAGGCCTAGGAAATTTATCCATTTTGTAAAACCTTTTATTATTTGACTTTTTGGCATATCTCAGAATGGTTTTATCCCGATAAAAGGAGTAATCTTGCTACAAAACTACCGCAACCTAAGGAACAGCCTGGATCTTCTTTACGCTGAGCTAAGGCATCATGTAAAGGCTCAGAACCAACAATTCTGCCATTCATTTCTGTTACAGCCTTTGTAGCTTTTTCTGGGAGGAAAAGCATACAAAACCAGAACCCTTACTTCTACTTTATTCTGCTAGCATCACTTTGGCAGATGTTATGGTTCCAAAAGGAGTAAACTCTATACGGAGACGTTTATCATCTATTGTATCGTCTACATTTTTAACACATAGATTTACACCTTGATAGCGATTCTATCTATCTAATTAGCCTTCTTCGGTCCATCTTTGGACATAGGCCTGCCCAATCCTTTTCCATTCTTCTCTGTCTGTCGCTACAGTCATCCATCTAGAGCCCACGTGCTTCTTGATATCATCTGCCCATCCCATTTGGGGCCTTCCTCTGCTTCGTTTATATTCCCACGTCTCCAACTTATAAGAATTTTGTTCCATCGGTCTTCTTTTTGTCTTATATTGTGTCCGGCAAATCTCCATTTCAATTTTGCAACTTCTTGTCTAACATCCCTCTCTTTTGTTTTCTCTCTTATTCACTCGTTTCTCTTCTTATCCATTAGTCTTATGTGCAACATTTGTCTTTCCATTGCTCTTTGGGTTTTTATGATTTTGTCCATGTTTGCTTTTGTAGATGTCCACGTTTGGGAACCATAAGTAAGAACAGGGAGTACGCATTGATTATATACTTTGGTCTTAAGATGCTGTGGATATCTTTTGTTTTTAAGAATGTAGCTTAGTTTGCCAAATGAAGCCCATGCCAGTCTCACTCGTCTCTTGATCTCTGCTGTTTGGTTCTCTTTGTTAAGTTTTATAGTTTGACCAAGATATATATATATATATATATATATATATATTATATATATATATATATATATATATATAATCCTTAACTTGTTCTATTTCATCTTGTCCGATTCTCATTGTGATGTCTTCATCTGTATTTGTTATAGTTTTGGTCTTGCTGTAATTCATATTAAGGCCTATCTTTAAAGCTTCTACGTCCAGTTCTTTCATAATTTCAAATAATTCTTCTTTGTTATCGGGTATCAATACGATGTCATCAGCGTACCTTAGATGGTTCAAGCGTTGTCCACAAATTTTTATACCTTTTTTTTCCATTCTAATCTTTTAAAAGTATCTTCAAGAGCCTGATTGAAAAGTTTCGGTGATATTGTATCACCCTGTCTCACGCCTCTACTTATTTGTAATGATTTTGTTCCTTCATATACTTTAATTGTTGTTTTGGCTTCCTTATATATATATATATATATATATATATATATATTATATATATATATATATATATATATATATATATATATATATATATATATATATATAATATATATATATATATATATATATATATATATATATATTGGTTATTAGTTCCGTATATATGTGGTCAATTCGGCTGTTAATCAAAGAACTTTTCACTGCCCAATGTTCGACACTGTCGAAAGCCTTTTTAAAATCTATGAACGCCACATATAGAGAAATGTGGTAGGTGATAGCGATTAAGTCTTACCAATTTTAAAACTTCAAAGCGACGTTTTAATTCTTGCTGACGCCCAGCTCTCTTTTGAGCTCTTCCTACCTACAAAGGTTTTCCTTCCACCAACTCTTTTCCATTTCAAGCTTCCACTGCCGTCTCTGCTGCCTCAACTTTCAAAAGCTACAAAACCAAATCTTTTTGTTTATCAATTTTACCATCTTCTTACTCATGATCTTGTAGCTGGTAATTTTACCATACTTTTCAAACACAACTTTCAACTGTTCCTCAGAAAAATGTTCAACAACATTTTTAACGTAAACATTTGTGAAGAGCTTGGTTTTTTCTCCCAAGTTCCTTTTCTCTTTCTTTGTGTGGAATAAAGCGGCTTACATATACTTTTTTTCTGTTCAACAACATACCATTTATCTTTTCAATAGACTTACTCAGTTTTAAAATTAACAAACCCATAACCTTTACTGGAGTTGTTTTCATCTTAGGCTACCTTGCAACTAAGAATGTTAACGTAACCTCTACGATACTGTATGGAGTAGAAAGATGGACGTTAACAGCAGTAACTATACAAACTATAGAAATTATGTGTATAATGAGAATATCTTGGACAGAGTGGCCAGTACAGAGGTATTGGGTACCATATCATGTCACAGTCACAGGAAGGCGGCATTAGGTGGAATTTGTAGCTGAAGTTCGTAACTGACATAAAATTGACGATCACTGAACACCGCTCAAAATATCCATCTATGGGAAGCGATAAGTGGTTTGACAGCATAATAAAATCTTAGATTTATGTGTAGCTTTCAATTTTTATACGTGATGGGCGGGGCAACCTATTTGCGTAGAGTTTTGAATTGTTCTTGAATGATTTCAAAATCCAGCAGCCCGCTGAAGTATTGGATTTTTATAATATAATTATTTGACAACCTTTTGTTGGCCAACCACCTAGAACGGAATTGAGCCGACATACATAATATTTCGTATGTTCCGAATTTATTTCGTTTAATCTGTATTTCCTTTCTGCCTTCGTCTCTGATGCATTGAGTAGTGGTTTTCATTTCTTTTCAAAAATTGTAATTTTCATTTCAATGAATTAGCTCATTGAGTTATTATAGCGTAAGATGGCTGAAAAACAGGATTAGATAAAAAACAGATTAACAAGGTCAATATGGTAATGTCACACAAAGTACAAGCAGTATTTTTGTCAAAGCACATGTTTTACTAAAACGTGATCAATTTAAACCCACTATATAGATACATTCCTACATCAAAATCTCTCCCTCTTCTTAAAATGTCATGAAAACTTAAGTAACAACTAATGGAATGATCGTAAAAGGAATCATTAAATTATTCAGAATTTACAAAAAAAATCTTACTGAGTTTTTCATTAATGTAGATATAAGCAATGAATTTAATGATTCATTTCACCTGTATACCACTGTAACATGCCAAAAATCATGAAGACTCAAACATGCATTATCCAAAGGCTTATAATGAATAAAATGATTTTGTCCTTATTATTAAATGATAAATTTTAAATACACTGCTTAAAAAAATAATTGATTTCAGGTGAAAAAATTATATATAAAAATATATGTCGAGGCTGCAAACAAATCTAAACATTAAAACATTAAATTAATATGTAAAATCACCTGGTCGCCAGCTCCAATCTCTTCCTCGTTTTTGTTAATGTGTACTCCTGCAGCAATATTTGGAGACTGTTGATCCAATGCCAATAAAACGTTGCATGTCTTGTAGTCAAATCCTACAAACCTTAGCGTTAGACATATCTTTGTATTAAACTTATTTTCGCAGTCCTACTTTTGTTATTTTGTGCCTCAGAAAGTTGTTGACATCATTGTTACTCAAGAGTAGCAAATACTAATTGAACATCATTGGCAAATAGGAGAAGTTATTTTCTTTAACGCTTGTTTTTTTGTTATATAAAGCATTATTATTGTATACCATTTACTTTTTGTCCCAAAATTAGAATATTTTTTTTTACAAAAAAACAACAAATGCATTTAAAGGCAAATTATCCCGTACGGCCTAAAATCATTGGCGACAATAGACTAAAATAGAAAATTAAGTACTTGGGTTGTGACGTAAGTTATGAATACGATAAAATACATAAAACGCCGTGTACACTCTCGATCGAAGTTCTTCTGTTAAAGAGACCACACAGTGCTTTATTTAATTCAATTTTCTCCCAAAATCTTTAGTCATCGGAACCAAGAGCTTTTTCACCTTTTTGCCATTTATAGTGCCCATGTAACCTCACTTTTTCTCTTCAATCTCAGTCTCTAGACTCAGAACTTGCTGCCTTCTTTCGTTATGATTGCTATTTGATTCATTTTTAGTTTAAAAATCAGATTTAAATATTTTATATATAATGTAAATGTACTTAATCCTTAAAACAGATAAATCTTGAATTTATGCATTCACACTTTTTTAGATTCAGTTGCTTGTGTTAATTGAAAATACCTTTTAAATACATTTTTTGCATATCTATTCAGGATAGTATATCATTTTGTACTATAAATATTTCTGCTGAGTATTACGGCACCAATAATAATGACACTTTGTCTGAAATATACTAGATAAATGCATATTAAAATTGCTAGAGGTAGATATGACTGACCCCGACCGAGGTTGAGGTGATTATATTACAATTTATTTAATGGCATAAGTGTTTGATACTTTTTGATTATAGAATAGTCAGTATACATTGTAAATAAATTGTATCGTCTATTCCAGTTTACTTTCATAATTGATATTTCTTATCATATAAATGTGTAGATTTAAGACTGTCAGTAGCAAATATATTAAATATAAGCAGTGAAATAGTTGGTCGTGGAATTGTGGGCCCATGTATTGCTGATCATCTTGCTCAATTTCTCTACTTAAAAACAAAATCTGAAAAAGCCATAGTGCTAATACATACAGCAACAGAATTAGCTTGTCTCTAAATATGTAGTAGACTTTTTTAAATGAAGCTTCTATACTGACGTTGTATTAAATATTTCTATAATAAAATTCTAAGCCGATCGTCACTCAATGAGTGACACGAACTAGTTGGAAGAGTCCATTACTCGACGAGCGTCATCGGGCGAGTCCGTTATATAACATGTAAACTTTTTCAATATTATTAAAATCTATAACAAGACTTAACTAACAGCTGTTGTTTCGAATATACAAAGTGTTGAAATAAATACTTAACCTTGTAAATCGATGATTGAAAAAATCGTAAAAAAATTACTTTGTTTAATTTTAAAAATATTTAAAATTTAAAAACAGCTTTTTTGTTTTAATTTTGGGACAAAAAATAATTTATCTATTGATTGTTAAATATTGAGAGTGAAATGAAAAATATGATGGTTAATTTAGATTTACCGTTATGAAATGCATATAAAATTGTTCATCATTGAAATATTAAGTAATAAAACAATCTACCTTAGGCAAAGACAAATATAACTATAACATGCATTAAAACTTCCATTTATAAGCAAAGCCCAAAAAGAACCAGAGCAAAAGCGAAGAAATAGGTCGAAAGCGAAATAATAGATCCATTTTTAAAATAATATGCTATACCTGATCCCCTGCCCCTATTTCTAGTTCGTCTCTGTTTCCGTGAACACCTTCTGCTATATTCGGAGATTGTTCTTCTACAGCTACTAGCAAATTCAGGGTTCTCCAATCAAATCCTATATTGCGAATTTTTAAAAATTTAACATGATTCACATTTATGTTGCTCATAATAATGAAACTTAAAATCGATATTTAAATAATATTGTTGATGTTATGACTACAATTTAATATATCTCGTCAGAAGACCTGACTATATAGAGTTTCTATATAGAAAATGTACGCGTCTTTTATCAGCTATCGAAAAATACAGATGAACGTGAATAATCCATATACATAGTCCTGGATATGACGGTAAAAAACAGCAGAAAACCTCTTCAATTTTTTTTATATGTATCGATTTACTTTATATTTTGACAGTGGTTCAAAAATAGCACCAAGATCAAATTCTACTGTATGGCAATATGTACTTTTTATCTGGGGGTGGTTACCAATCCAACTCGGGGATGGAAAAAGTTTATCAAAAGAAAACATGGCAATCGCCAGAATATTGAATTTAAAAGACATAAATATTGTTTAGATTTTTTTCGGAAGTCAATATTTTTGGAGTAATTAGTGACTGAAAGTTCACGTCAAAAAAGTATGTTTTTTGAAGGGTTTTCGAGAATAGCTCCAAAAATTTAGATTTTAACGGAAAAACTTATGTGGGAGAATATCAATTTAGACATTGTTTACAAATAATGTTTTATATTGGAATCCTTAAATCATTTGTTCTCTTTTTAAAATCTTTATATTCGAACAGACTAACTCTTTTAAAAATTAATAATGAGGAATTTTCATACCCCCCACTAACTAATATTGGATTACTACAGGGGAGTATTTTAAGCCCGATTTTATATATCCTGCACAACATAGATCTTTTAGTTAATATACCAAACCATACAAATATTCTTCAATATGCTGATGATGTTTTTATATCCAGTAGGAAAATTGTTAACTACCTGTGAGGATAATTTGAAAGTCGCATTAGAAATCGTAAATCAGTGCTATGAAGAAATAGGATTATTAATTTCTGACACAAAAACTGAGGTGTGACACTTTTCACAAAACTATAGAATTCCACAAGCAATCTTAATGTGAAAAAATTTAATTTCCCTATAAAAAAGTGTAATAAGTATCTTGGTACCTATCTAGACAGGAAATTGTTATGGAAATATCACATTCATCAAATTGTTAAAAAATCAGAAAATTCAATAAACATCTTAAGAGCTTTCTGTAAAACAAATTGGGGAGCAGACCCAAATATTGCTTTGATGTTTTACCGTAACATGGTCAGGCCGATTTTCGACTAGCGGTCATTTATTTGGATCAGCGGCCAATATCACATCTATGTAAATAAACTTGAAGTTCCAAAAAATAAATGCCTGAGATTATTTCTAGGTTATTTAAAATCCACTCCAGTCCAAATAATGAAAATGAAGCGCAGACCTCATTGCATTACGCTAATCTATGAAATTCACCGAATTATATCCAAAAATTGTAAATACCTCCAAGATCTTCATGAGCTATCAGCT
The DNA here is from genome assembly GCA_918026665.1 of Diabrotica balteata. Taxonomy (NCBI): domain Eukaryota; kingdom Metazoa; phylum Arthropoda; class Insecta; order Coleoptera; family Chrysomelidae; genus Diabrotica; species Diabrotica balteata. The sequence goes on along the minus strand of OU898279.1, from coordinate 13,452,623 downwards.
TTAGACCTCACTTATAGGTACTGGAAAATTAAAAAATCTATACCTTTGGTAGAAAGCTACCTAAGTACGGTAAAATATAATGAAGTTCTCTATAAAAGCCAAATTCCGCCCTACTACAGTGAAATGACAAAAACACTATTTTCTAGAATAGAAAGTCGAAAGTTAAAATATGTTATTTAAACTTTATTTACTCCCAATATGTTTGATAACATTATTAAAGAAAAATTATCAGTACATCTTTAATAATGGGTCAAAAGAAGAATTCACTATTCTAGCGACTACCATAGTTATTTTTGATAAATTTTTCCTCTCCCGAGTTGGGGTGGTAAACACCCCCAGAGGAAAAGCACATATTAACATAGGATATATTCGATATTTGATTTATTTTCTACCTACTGTCAAAATTTCAAGGAAATCCATGTATCTACGAAGAATTCTGAGCAGAGAACAGTCATATCATGCACTAATTTGAAAATTTGACAGATAATCAACGAATGCAATTGGTTATTCTAATGATTATTTCATTAACAGCAAGATACAATCTTGAATCATAAATAAAATAGATAAATCAAGACTCTTAAAGACAGGATAAGGAACAAATAAAATTTAAATATATACTGAGTAGAGGACTTTGGCAATCTGCCTCGAAGAAAAACACGCTCGTACCATTTATTTAACAAATGAAAACACTAAGGAACTGTACAGTTTTGAAGGAATATGGACATGTCTGCATATAAAAGTAATATGACATGTCTAAATATTATGCAATATTAAATTCAAAAAACAATAAGGCACCTGAACCAGATGAGATCCCGTCAGAAATACTCAAATTACTAGATGAAAGGGGAATATCAGCACTACACAAAATATTTAATTTAATTTATGAAACTGGCTGCTATCCTCAACAGTGGTTCCGCTCTACCTTTATTCCGCTGCCCAAGAAAGTCAATGCAAAAAGATGTGAGGATCACAGACTGATGAGTCACACTTTAAAGATATTCTTAAAAATACTACATCAAAGATTATACAAAAAATGTGAATGGGACATCAGTGATTCCCAGTTCGGGCTTAGGCAAGGTTTAGGAACATGAGAAGCAATAGTAGCAACACAGGTGCTGGTCCAAAATTGTTACGATCAGAGGAAGGATGTTTCTATGATTTTTAGATTACCAAAAAGCGTTTGATCGTGTCCAACACCACAAGTTAATGCAGATTCTCAAGAAAGTTTATATAGACCAAAAAGACATAAGATGCATTGAAAACTTGTACTGGCATCAAACGGCACAGTTAAA
>OU898279.1:13147879-13450831 GCA_918026665.1 Diabrotica balteata | reverse complement strand
AAAGAAGAAGAAATATTATGACAATCGTAATAAGTATTTCAAATTTATGATGATACCGTTTTCTGAAGTTCGACAATAAAAATGATGTATGTAGCACATCTTGGGACCACGAATAAAGTAAATTTAATTATACCAATACAAATCAACATTAGGGTATTAGTTATAAGAGTATTTTAAACTATTATGTAAGACTATTATGGATATCAAGACTCCCTTTATTTGCCCAACTGTTTTTATCGTCTATTAATAGACCAAAAATTAATATTTGATTATGATTAATCAACATAATTATTTGTGTTTGAGGAGAGAAAACATTATTATCTAGTGCTACCAATTTCTGAAATAGACTTTTTATAATAGAATAATTTTTCCCTTGATATGAATTTTCCTGCTCGTAGCTCGTATATTTCGGTCCTTAACTACTCCGTCCAGAATTCAGTTTCGTGAGTTCCATTCCGAAGTGATTGTAAGTATGTGCAGTATCTTCTTGTTTTCCCTCATTACAATGTATTTAGTTTCAATAACTATTTTTCATATTGTTTAATCAATTTCCTTTTTACATATTCCAAGTTGTAGTTTTGTGACATAACTACTTAATCGTCTGGAAAGCTGAGGGTGTTCCGTAGATGTTGTGTTTCAGCTGCTTTGAGAACTTCTATCCACTGTTCTCTTTCTATTGCTCTGACTAAAGTATTGGTTTCATTTCGGATTCGTTTATAGTGATTGTATGTCTGTTGCGTTCTGTATTGTAAAAAAAACTTCCTTCTTTTCTTCACATTTTGTCTTCACCTACTCTCTAAACCAAGAAGTTTTCGTTTTTGATATCTTAGTGTTCGATACTTTCCTCTCTCCAAGTGCTTCTGTTGCTGCACCAATTTAGTTATTTTTGTGTTGGTGTTTGTTTGTTGTCAAACAATGTGTTGTTTATTCTACGTTTGTCATTCGTGCACTTATCAGTTCTCCATTTTCGTTATATTGTTTTTTAATTAAAGACGCTCTTCTGTGAGTCATTCAAAGCTTTTCATTTTGTTAATGACATTATGATATCTTTGTTCCTAGTTTACCTCTTGCTCTACAGCGTTTTCCAAAAGTTTCTTAGTTCAATATTTTATAAAACGCAGATTTAATTATGTACGATTTTTATTATTTGTAAGTTTTAAGAGAGTTTAAAGTGACAATAAACGTCTTGTAAGACATCGTTAAATTTGGCTATACTAATGTTATTTCTTAAAGATTGTCATAAATATACAAGTTACTTTTGTATTACTTAAAACATCGAATCAACATTTTTCTACCGTTCAACTTGATTTGGTATCGAATAACTTCCTTTCTTCAACTCCATAAAAAACTCTGGTATTATCATTTCCCACAGAGATAAATAACATTTAATTTGTTTAAAAATCTTGTTTTTAACATTCTAAAACATATTACAACATTCTGACAAAAATGATTTCTTCTTCTATTTAAATTTTCTCCTGTGTATGATGTGTATACACCATTTTCTGTCAACATCGAAGATACATCTGTTTTCACAGATATTTGAAACTTAAAAACACGACCATATAGCTAATGACCATGTAATACGGATAGACTCAAAAGGTACTTGTACATCACATTCCTGACAGGAAACAGGTTTTGAGAGACAGGGTGGAGAGCTTAAATTCCAAGTACCCGGTACTTCTTTTATTTGACTGTAAATGTAATTTGAGGAAGCTTTTCTTCTAAGTATTCTACACACAGGTATGCAAAGGTACCACAATGAAAACGATTTTATGAATTACGAGACGGACAGACAAGTGTTTTAAATAAAAAAGAATTCAAGTTTTTTTTTTAATCAGGATATGATAAATTTAATATAGCATCCAGATAATTATTTTTCTTTATCCTTATTTCTGTTGGTATGCTGTAATGTTTTTTTTTTTTTCGTTCTTATAAAATAAATTATTCGAAATGTGTTAATCTTTATTGTTCAACCCTTGATGTCTGCTTTCATTGGACTATTGATTAATCCCATAACTTTTCAGCCAATCACTGCAATTTCTTCTTCTTCTAGTTCCATGACCGTTATCGATCGTTGGTTATCATGTTGGCTACCATATTCGCTATCGTGACTTTATTGACAAGAGCTCTAAAACGATGCAGTTGATTTTCCATACCATCGCCTTAGATTTTTCAACCATGATGTTCTTCTTCTACCAGGACCACGATTACCTTGGATCTTTCCCTGAATGATCAGATGTAAAAGATCATATTTTTCAGGGTGTCTCATAATGTGACCGAAGTATTCCAGCTTGTGTTTCATAATTATATTGACCAGTTCTGTTGTTTGGTTCAGCCGTCTAAGGACCTCCTCATTTCTAACTCTGTCGACCCAGCCTATTTTCAGTAGTCGTCTGTATATCCACATCTCAAAGGCTGTCAAGCGTTTAAGGATAGCCTCAGTTAAAGTCCACGCTTCCACTCCATACAGCAGGACAGAAAAGATGTAGCAAGATGTCATTCGAATGCAATTTCTTATGGTATGCTTATTAGTTTTAAATTGTTGAAGTACATTGCTAGACGGCTCTCTGTCGACTCTCGAAACAATTTACATGAAGTATCAACAGTTGTTAACAAGAATATTAGCTTAGTAAAGAAAAAACGGTGCAAGAAGAAAGCTATAGTGCTAAAATAAGCTTGCATAGTGTGTGCAAAAGTGGTTTCGAAGGTTTTAAAATAAAGCAGTTGAAAATATTGCTCTATATACAGCATTTTAGTACTACAATGTAACATACAGATTATTATCATCAATGTTTCAATTGAAACTGATCCGTTTCGAATCTATTGTAGGAATGTTCTTACATTTATTCCCAAATTAGTGCAAACTGCAGTAATCTGGTAGTTTGATAAGTAACCTCCTTACCAAGAACCTTACGTTTTTATAAAGTCTAACCGTTTTTAGAGATATATAAGTATATTAAAAATGACACTATGGAAAAAAACGAATTTCGGTCTCTCAATAATAATAATTATTTAAGAAATAAAACGCCAAAGGAAACAAAAGAAAAACTAGATATTATGGGACTAATGATTCAAAAGATAATATTGTCAAATTTTGGTTCCGCGAATTTTGTAGTGGACGCAATCTACGTTGGATGAACCATATATTGGACGGCTTCCGATTCAGTTACACCGGAAAATGTGAGAAAAGTCCTTCAAATGGTGTTAGTTGATCTTAAACTAAGGCCACAAGAGTAAAGAACGCATTTGGTCATATTTTGACCAAAGTTTTAACCATGAAAAAATTATCCTGTTGATGAACCATGAAAAAATTGATCATAATCATTATGGTGTGACCACTTCTCAGCATTATTTGGACTTTAGGAAGCGCAATCCGTTTGAGTTTTGGTGTCAATTGGTAACTGTTGATGAAACCTGGATCCACTACTACCCACCAGAGAACATAATGAATGCACGGGAGTGGATTGAAGCTTGCAAAAATGGTCCGAAGTGACCAAAAGTGGCTTAATGGGTCGGAAAAGTTATGGCCACTATATTTTGGGATTGCAAAGGCATAATTTTAATTGACTTTCTTCAAAAAGGTAAACCTATCAATAATAGCCAATATTATTGTGCATTTTAGCACTCAGCAAGAACTCAGTGAGAATGGAACCCATATGCAGAAAAAAAGTGTTGTTTCTCAAAAACAATGCAAGAAAATTGCTGGAATCGTTGTTCTTTTAGTTGTAAGGAGATTTTATTGAATAAAATAAAAGAATTTTCTGGAAGAACATGTTTTTTATTTCGCAGGAGGATACTTATCAGACCATCAAGTATAAATGCGGATCAAACATCCACAGATTTCGAATTAACAACTTGCGAATGAAGTGAAGATTACTAGCTTTGATCGCAGATCCTGACGTTTTCATTCAATTTAACTTAATAGACAATATTTTAATTATAATCTGTATGTGACATTGGCAAACTACACAATATATTATAATAAAAATACTACATACATCTAACTGCAAAACACTAATAATTATCTGTCGAGAAATATTGTTAAAAAGTAAATAACTAAATATAAAAAGCATAATTCAGCAGAATCAAAGCCTTACCTTTTGAAGAGTCGTCATATCCTATGTGCTTTACTGTTTCTCTGACAACTTTTTGATAGTCAACGACAGCTTTTGATGTAATTTCACCACAGAGAAGAATCATTCCAGTTTTTGCAACGGTTTCTAAAAAAAACGGAAAATTATAATTAATAAGTAAGTATATTTGCTTAAATTAAGTAATTGTCAATATGTGAAAGAGGCTTGGAAACAAAAAATAAATAAACTTAAAGCTATGAGATATCTACTAGGCTGCAGAAAAGACACAGGGAATATAAAAAATTATTGTTGGATAGTTTATACGAGAAAAAACATATTGGTATGTCGGACGATTTGAAAATGTGGTTTAACTTCATCCCTTTAATGCACTATATAGGTATATTAGGGGATTTAAACAGCTAACGCTGCATTCCCATTCCTACTCGCCGTCTTTGCCTGTCTTGAGCACCCTCTCTTTAGGTCTTCCTGGCGGATTCCACGTAAATACTGTACTGGGCCATCTGGTTTCTTTCAACCACAGAAGATGCCGAAACCATTGAAGACTCCTCCTTTCTATTCGATTAGGTAATGTGCCTATGGCATTTCACCTATATCTAATGGTCTCGTTGGTAATTCTGTCGTTCCTTTGAAGATAGTCCATCTATAACATATCCAATTTTCTCTTTGCTTCAGTATTTTAAGTCCATACTTTACTTCCTTACGTTATGTCTAATTTTCTCTTGTCCTGGTCCATCTCCAGATATTTAAACGATTTTAGCTGTGTTATTTCCAGGTCAATTACAACTTTAAAATTAGCTTCAGAGTTAAACACTAACTATTCTGTTTTTTACAAACTTACCCCATTCTTTATATGCTTCGTACAGTCTCCTCAGAAAAAATTCCAGATCATAAGAGTCCTGTACAACAATAGCTTGGTCATCTGCATTTGGTATCTCTATACCAATGGCGTCTCCGCTGATATAAAACTTTCTAAATAAAGATTAAATAATAGACGAGATAGACTGCATCCTTGTCTTAACCCTTTAGTTGAAAATATAACTTCTGATAACATATTATTAACACGAATATAAGCCTTGTTGTTTCTGTATATTTATTTCAAAGTATTAACTTCAAGTTCGTGTATAACTTCACATAATTTTGACATTGGCACGTTATCATATGCCTTTTCTAAGTGTCTAAAGATGATATGTGCGTTTCTTCTCCAAATGTTGCTTTGTTAGATTCTATGTTATGTAAGGTTAGTTTTGATCTTTCTTATTGATCTTCATACTTCAGCGGACTGTGAACCTCCTATTCTGTCTTCTATATTAATGCAGTGCTGTTCCCACATTAAAGGGTTATCTTCTTTGAGCTTTGTGATTCTTTAAATTCATTCCTTGTTGCTTCTGTTTTTAGGTTTAACCATTTTTCTTTCTTTTCTATAATAATTTGTTCTGTTTCTTCGGTCATCAATTATTATCAATGTCTTGAAGAGAGGTTTGCTATGCCACTCAGCTCACCACTTTTACTCAGCTGTCGAATGCTTTTAAAGATGAAAACCGTTGTCTAGGGGTAGACTCTTTTAATTTATGTAATAAGTCTTAGTCTGGTAGGCTCATGTTCAGACTGCATAGTGCATGAGAGCAAGGTTTTCCAGTCGTATTTGCACAGTGAATCAATTACAATGTTCTTATTACGTGAGCGTGCATTATCATTCAAAATCAATGGCTTAAGAGCATGTATTTGTGCATTGTTCTGACAACTCATACAAGGTGCGATTAATACACAATTGTCACACTTATTTTATGTGGTACTCGACCTGGTAAACCGCTCTGGTGATCGCCATGGTGAAAGAGACACGCCATAAAAAAACACTCAGAAAAATTATCAGGTGGAAACCTATGATAGTCAGAAGCAAAATGTGACAAGGGAGGACCATGTGGAATGATTCTTCGCGACACATTAATCAGAAAACCCTGAATGGGCGCGAAAAATGTTGTATGATGATTATATGGATATGGGAACTTAACATGATATTGGAAGGAAGATTCGTATTTATCATTCATCCACAATTTGGCAAAAATATTCGCAAATTCACAGTAACTGACACGGACATGGCATTACTTAAAGAAACTGTAAACTAAGTACTAAGAGAATATAACACGAATTGATTCTGAAATGGGACAATGAATGTCAAATGAAACAAATTACTAAGAAGCTTTGTAATCCTTGGTTATATATGTAAAAATAAACAATAAACAAAATGTAAAACCAAGGACAGTTGGTAATGGTTTAACTGCGAAAATATGGAACAGAAACGTGAAGAACCCACAATGAATGAATATTTTCCCAGATTTCCGTATCGTTTAGAAAACAAATCACAATTATGTTGTACAGCCGACATATTTATAGTAAAATTTGAATTGTGAATAATATGTTGCAAGGACAGTACTTACCACAGGCAACTTTTGCATTGGGATCTTGTTCAAGATGTGCGTCTAAGATGGCGTCACTGATTTGATCACACATTTTATCTGTAACAAAAAAATGAGTAAAATAAAAATCAAATATAAATAATAAAAGTGATCTTGACACATTTTTAAGTTCAACATTGAACATCATTGTACGATATAAGTACAATTTAAATATTTTTGGACTAACAATACTATATTCTTGCGGTTTTGCTTTATTGCTTTTTAACAAATTGTTGTAACTCTAATATAAATTTAATAATTATATAAATATGTATCTGAATGCCTACACCAACTCCGAATTGGATCTAGACCAGGAGATTAAGGCATGAATAGAAACGCCAATGGCAGCGTTTTTAACAGACAGAAATCTGAAAACTGAGATTAAAGTTTTTTGAATATTACGTCTAATTCCAACTTGTACTGTACAGGATAGAAACACGGACGTTAACTGTGCAAATCATTGAGAATTCCATGGACGGCCAGCGAAAAACCACAAGGCTAAGTGTCATAAATTCACTCTCAAGGTTGTAAAAATAATTACGATAGTGTACCACTTTCAATCATTTTTTAGTAAGGATCTAAAGCAAGGTTGCTGCTTAGCACCTTCATTATTCAAAATATAAATCAAAAGATGGAAAAAGGAAAGTATTTTTTAAGAGTGTAAACGATTTTAATTCCTAATTCTTAATTCTTTCAAAGTTATGGTCACATATTTAAGTATCACTCACTACTAGGAGAGATCATTTCGTAATAAAATTGGAGAAATTACGAAAATGAACTATTGGAGACGATGTTACTGGCTCACTAGACTTATAGCGTGAGGAACGAAGATATTCGGAAAGAAATGGAAATTAATCTAGACAACATCTGGACAATGGAGACAATGGAAATTGATCATAGATACAATTGAAACCAAAAGACTAAGACGTATTTCTGAAAATAGATGGCCAAAAAAGATGGAAAAATGGGCTCCGTCCATTAGAAGACAACGATACAAACCAAGATGATCCTGTAGAGAAGATGTTGAAGATGTAATGGCTGCCAGAGATTTAAAAATTGAAGATTGCTTCGACCGAAAACGCTGGAAATTAAAATGCGAGAAACGACACCAGCTGTAAGACTCACCAATTAATAAAAAACATCGATACCTGCTAGTAACTCATATTCCGATAATGAATGCAAGATTGAATTTTTATTGCTAATACAATAAACTCAAAACACGATAATACAGTTTACATAAAAATAGACAGGTCATTGAAATTATCAAATAAACATCAAATTTAAATTCTTGAAACCTTTCGACAATGAACCCTAGTATATATCTAACAATTGATATATTTTGTGAGATAACAACTGAAACAATGAGTTATGAATAGATTTCCTAAATATATTTTAAACATTTCTACATAAAATGTTGACATGGTGAACTTACAAAAGTTAATGAAAGCTTGACCCTATTAACGAGTCTAAATATAGAACTTTCTATTTCAACTAATGGTTCAAGGCAGGCCTACGCACCGCTATAGTGCCACACGAGTTTATTTTGGTACCCGTCATTAGTTTTAAAAATAGACTGGTTCACTGAAGCATTACTTGCATTACAAGACCACCTACAGAGACATTAATGATTTATTTTTCTGGATGGACACTGTGTAACAACTGATTGAAAAGATGATAAAAGTTATTAGGTAAAATGATAAATGGATCGATTATTACTCAATGAAAGCAATTATTAATGCTTTAAGAAAAAGATAAAGAAGTGATTAGTCTTTTTTTGCCAGGACAGTACAGACTCATAGAATGACTTTAAAAACTCCTGTTGAAAACCCCTTTTTTCAGAGAAGTCTGTAATCAGCTTGTGGTCGGTTGACAGTGTCTTGTATCCAGCATGCAAACGGATTAAGGAGAAGTAGCAGCCGAATTCTTAGTAGGTTCAACCGAAAACCAGATCTTTAAAAAAGTTATGGAATTCAAAAGGAATTTTTGAAATTAAGGAAGAGTTAAAAATAAACAGACAAATATTATGTGCCGTGTTAAACCGCAATTGCATTATATCTAAAATATGATTAATTTATAATGCACAACATAGTCATTTTCATGACCATGAAAGAAGAGAGAAAAAGGATCTTTAAAATAACAACAAAGATGCCTTCAAAGTAAGAACAAATGTAGAGGATTTTCGAAAGTTCGTAGCAAGTAAGTTCGACTCAAATCCTTCAAATAATCAAGACCAAATTGACAACATTAACAAAAATATAAATAAAAACCTGGAAGCCGGACTACAGATATCGCAAAGAAAACAAGAACTAAAGAAGACCGAAGGTCAAACCTGGACCCTAATCAAGGCAAATATGAATAAACTAGCCATAACATAAAAGGCAATCGAAAGAGCAATGCTGGGCATGCGACTGTAAGATAAAAAGAGGAACGAGGAATCAAAAATCAAAGATATATTTGCCAAATTCAAATGAAGCTTCAAATGAAGCTAGACGACAGAGAGGAAGACCAGAGATCAGATAGGTAGATAACATAGAATAGCCGAAACAAATTAGTAGCATCTTGCCTAGGATAGAGACCGATGGAAGGCAATAGAGTCGGTTGGGAAAGGCCATCATATGATAGAAGGCTAAGAAGAACATAGTTCTAGTATCTCAAATAGGAGGGCGTTTAACTATCACTTAAAAGAGCCAGGTTCGATATCCGTCAAGAGAAACATTCAAAAATCGTAAAATAGTTTCGAAACACAATTCAGATTTCTGCTTTATAATCTGAGCCTTCTAAAAATTGCAAGGCAAACAGACGTTGATAAAAGATGTTAAAAGAGACATGGGGAATCATGTCTCTTTTAACCCCGTGACCCATTTAACTAGATTCCCCATGTCTCTTTTAACATATTTTATCAACGTCTGTTTGCCTTGCAATTTTTAGAAGGCTCAGATTATAAAGCAGAAATCTGAATTGTGTTTCGAAACTATTTTACGATTTTTGTAATTAGATGTCGCTAGTGCGTCCGTATTGAAGGCATGTTATTGTTGCTTCTTAAAAAACAGAAAATATTGATTTTTCACGTTGAGGACTCCTATGAATAGCTCTTCTGACGAGACCTATTAGGTCGAAATACGTATCAAGAGATACATAGGATTTGTTTGCGTGAAATCAAATATTTGCTGCCTTTCTTCAGAAACATTCAAGTTATTTTGAAAAAATATCTAAATGCATTGAGGTCTACTTAACTGAATAAAAGTAGTAGCCTGCAAATGAGCATTATTCTCTTGCTTTGTGGTTAGGTAGATTCTCATCTAGTCTACTTAGAAACATAAGATAATATAAAGATCCGAACTCACAAGTAAACATTTAAAATATTGCATCATCTTATAAAACACACTCTTAAATATTGCAAAAAATTACCATTTAAATATGTCGTTAAATTCAGTTTATGTTGTATTGTCCTCCAACTATAAAAGAAGTCGTTGTAAAATCTTACAATAGGTTTGTACAAGAGGGTACTGTATAAAGCTGCTTAAAGGGCGATTCAATCTGACTGACTGAAAATAAAAAGAAAACCAATGTTTCTTTTTGTTCTGCTTAACAAAGCATCTTAATCTGGAATATTTTAGTTATCCCATTCACAACTCGTATATTTTTACTTTTTAAATGTAAATAGCGAATGATGATGCAATCATCGCTATAGAAAAATAATAGAGTGAGGAAAAAAACTCAAAATAGTGACAATATACTGTCAATGGTATCCAAGAAAAATTAGAGAAATAAGGAGAAAATTTAAAATAAATCCAGTGAGAGCTTTAGTTCATATTAAAAATTATGTCAGCCCAACCACATACTCTGCCGAAACTGTATCATAACAAAAATTAAAAAAGAATGCAACGCCAAAACCAAAAAATATTACGCGTCTACATTCTTTGCCAAAACTTTTACATGTGGGGATGTATATCAAAGGAAAAACTATAGGTTATTTTCCATGAAGAAAACCAAGTAAACTTAATAAAATAAAAAAAAACATTTGTCGAATACTTTGTCCTTAGACCTGTTTTTTTGTTATAGTTACATTATTCTTATTGTAATATTGATAACATATTACATATTTCATGAATTTTTATGTTGAAAACTTTCTACGTTGATATAAGAGGTCTGTATCTCTCATATACACGCGACTGTTTGTGGCAATTAGTTCCATTTTGTTTATTTTATTTTAGAAATGGCAGATAAGAAGATTTTCAATCTCAATGATCCCACTGATATAATCTGTTACAAATTTGATGGTTGGTGAGTCGGATGACGATATGCGTATGGATGATAGCGATACAGACGAAGAGGAACATGTTTCGGAACGTGATGACGATTCCTAATTGAGTGTTGGAAGTAATGCCGAAGACGAAGCTTACAGTTCCAACGAGGCTTTCATAGCTCACCTAAAGAAAAATGGAAAAGTTTTCGACTCATGGATTTGGCAAAAAAATCCAAACAAAAAAAGTAAGCGACCACCTCGCTATATATTACTCCGTCTTCCTGGAGTCATTGGACCAGCTAAGAATCCCACAGACATCGTTGATATTTGGAAGTGCCCCATAACTGATCCTATGATTGAGAGTATCGTGAACTTCACAAATAAGTACATAAGTTCTGTAAGATCTAATTATTGTCGTCCAAGAGATGCCAGGGATAGAGACAAACTAGAAATAACAGCCCTTTTGGGCTTGCTTTATTTGGCGGGCATTTACCATGGTAATCGAGTTAACCTTGAAGAACTATGGAAAATGGATGATTTCAAAACAGTGATGAGTTGGAGAAGATTTCTATTTTTAAGAAGAGCATTATGTTTTGATGACATAGCTACGAGAGAACGTAAAAAATGGATGGCTTGGCCCCAAGAAGGAATATTTTCGAGGAGTTTGTGTCTAATTGTCAAAAATGCTACTCGCTTGTGAAAAATGTTACAATTGACGAGAAACTAGAGGCATTGTAAGAAATTTATGCAGGGACTCAACCAGGTGGCCCATTCTCCATAAGTAACAAACCACGAGACGTGGTAAAAAGGTTGGCAACACCTATATTTAATACGGGGAGAACACTGACAACTGGTTTTCTGATTTTTATTTGATAAAAGATCTTGACCAGAAAAAAATTGCCTATGTAGAAACGATGAAAAAAATAAGGCCCAAATTCCAATGAATTTAAAGTTACAAAAAAGCGTGAGCCCAATACCAGTATTTTAGGGTTTCGGAACGACATGACTCTTGCTTCCTACGTGCCTAAGCGCTATAAAAACGTAATATTAGTTTCAAGCTTACATGATGACGCAGCAATCGACGCAGAAACAGGTGACCAAAAGAAACCCGAAATTATAACATTCTATAGCAAGACCAAGGGAGGTGTAGATAAAGTAGACAAACTTATGCTTCTTACAATGTTTCCAGGAACACCAGAAGATGGCCGATGGTAGTATTTTACCAGAAAAAATACTTCTACTACTAAGAAGAAAATACCTTCGACTTTCAAATGCTCTTGTGAAAGGACACGTCGAGCGAAGAACACAATACTCCCTTCAAAATGAGCTCATAAAAAAACAGAATTAGGTATCGAGACAGTAGAGGAGGCCACAGCAAGTAAAAAAAGATGTAAGCCTTATCAAAATGATAAATGTTCAGGATCACGGCTTCAGCAGGTTAAAAGGATCACGCGCTTCAGCTGTGAAATTTGTCAGAAATTCATCTGTATGGAACAAACAAAGCATATTTGTCAAGACTGCAAAACTGCGATACAATAATATGTGTAATGTGCAATATCTAGGAGACATCTGGGATTTATGACACCGTTGTTATTTTTAATGAAATTCAATAAAAATTTTTAAGAAATACAGTGTATCGATCTTCCACCGAATATATTTTGTATTAATATTACAATACTTCATTACCTACATCTTAAAATAACTAATTTAGCATTTAGCGTATCTAGGAAATACGCGCGACCATTCTTGTTGGTACAAAGGACGCGACCGCTGGAAAGTTAATAGATATTTCTCAAATTTTCAGATTCCCGATATGTTTAATTGCCAGGATACTATTCCACTTCTATCTTCTTGTAAAACGACATGAACTATTTTGGACCTGACCTACGCTTATAAATATCCCAATTAATTATGAAAACATTTTATACAGTGGCTCATTGAATTTATTATCAATCTATAATCATAAATACCTACGTATTTGTCTTGAAAATTGACACTTTCTGAAGAGTTACAATAAAATTATAATTAGAACAGAAGTAACACAGCAACTTAATGAGTTAGGAAATTAAATACTTCGATAGGATTAAGACAATGAAGTAGAAAGCAATTACAACTTAGTTTCCTTAAAAGTTCGGATTTGATTATTACCTATTGGAAAAGGATAAACACAACAGAAAGTTTTGCTGTTCTTGAAGATATAATGAGAATTTTGTGCATTCACATGCATGAAAATACAAGAACGCTTATAATAGGACCACAGGAAAGGCCATGAATAATTTCAGCTTCGAAATCGACGAAATTTTTATTCGTATTAACATCAAGTTATTTAAAAGGGAACCAAAAATTAAAATAAACCTACATAGCTTTCCTTGAAAAGAATTTCCACTAGAAGACGTGAATAACTTAAATGTGAATTATGAATTAGGCTTAAAAAACCCAGAAAGTAACCAAAATTAATCAGTCGATCGCATTTCCTTTAATTTATTGTAAAAAAATGTATCACAAGTTTTAAAATATAGGTCTAGCTACACCAAAATTACCACTTTTCAATTCTTATCTAATCTAACCCATATTCCGAATGCGGTATTTCCTGATAAATTAAAATTCAGAATGAATGTGACGTAGTTCGAAAAACCTGATTAATTGCAATTAGCAATTCCTAACAATCTCTTTTACTATACGTGCAACGTTGCCTGATCAATTTGTAAACAAAAACAAACCCTCTTCAGGAACCAGAGGGCAAAAATATCGACGACAAAACAAACATGACCTTATTGCGTTACAATTTGGTCGGCAATATCGTCGAAAGCACGTGTTAGCGGCGTACGTTTACAATTTTTCACTTTCAGTATGAATTTCTCTAAAGAACAAAAACATATCCAATGACAGTTTTGATAAACATTAGACTGCACGCGAGCTAAAAATAAATTTGTTCGTGTTAGCGAGCCATGCGGCTGCCCGAACACATTGTATTCTACCGCCATTTTATATGAAAATAAAACGTACTAACCTGGATGTCCCTCGCCGACGGATTCGGATGTGAAGAGGAATTCAGCCCCATCAGCCATTTCGTAGCCGGAATGGCCGTTTGAATATCCATTTGTCGAAGTTGTTTCTGGCATTCTGAACCTCGGATGTTTCGCAGACCACTAATCACTGTACTTGTACTTCTTACTTTAGTTACTTTGGAAAAGAGACGGAGTATACGGGGACGGCGCTACTTATAACCTCTGCTACAACCACGTGATTAACTTCGATGTTGGTATTGGCGGCGCGGTGGCGTCTCTCGGCAGAATTACGCTCTGAAATAAATGTATTTAAAAATTTATTTCGGGAAATTTACATAATAAATTGGTATTTCAATAACTACAGAATCATCATTTTGTATAATATTCATTAGAGAGGTAATTTAGCTTTTTATTTTACAATCAACATTACAGGTAAAATTATATTTTATATACAGATCAATATGAGGCAGATCAAGAACATAAACATATCAAAAGCATTATTTCAGTGTAGTTATTGTTAAATGATTTATGAAGATGAGTACTGTTACATATTTTGGAAATACTTTCACAATTAAATCAAGTTTGGAAGGATTTATTAAGAAATTATTAAAATATGATACAACAAAAACGAATATTGCACAATATTTACCAATGTTTCTCATTTCCTCAACAAAAATCATCCGACAGGAAGAAAATTAAAAAGATCAGTGTAAGAATCGAATAATACCAAGAATGACGTTTAGGTAGGATTAGGCAGGATACCACAACAAAACGTATTGTGAGTGGTCAGGATTGCGCTGATTTATGTGGTTTGTAAAACACGAGATACCGTTTTGGCAGCGTAATAGGCGTCCTGTCTAAACATTTGCGTATTAAAAAATTACCAACATCTAACGAATTTTTACGAAAATGAAGCCACAAAAATATCAAATAACCGGTATCTAAATCATTGGCAATTCAAATCAATTTTAAAAATCAAAAGTTTATTAGAAATATAAAGTCATTCTACATTATTTAAAAATGGAAAAATTGTATTGGTGTTATTATTGTTTTTGGGCACATTTTTATCTTCTTCTGTTGCACCTCTCTTTTGTTCGTTAGTCAGTAAGCATGTCTGGTTCCCTTCTGAATTTTGTAATGACTAAATGTCTACCAATCTTAATTTAATTGTCGCTGATTAAATTATCGCGATTACTAGAAACATTTTGTTTCCTGCGTTTGTAAATGTGCAATTTATCTTAATGTACATTTTATAAAGTAAATGTAGTGGCGAACTAAGGCTAAATAGGGTCATAAACCACATTGCAATTCTGGGCCTTTTTTTCAGTCATGACACATTTTGCGTTTGGTAGTTTGGTTTCAAAGCATATACACTCTGGGCCAAAATTAACCTTCCACCTTAAAAATGGGTAATTTTTGATTTCTTATATCTCCTAAACCTGTTTTAAGTGATTTTTAAATATGTTATAGCCTTATTCCTTGACAATATCTTTATAATAATATTGTTGCTAAACAGGTAAATTTTCATTGTATACCGTGTGTACGAATCAAACTGTGATTTTTTCTTAAAGTTTGCATCACCCTGTGGAATATTCTAGCATTTGTAGAATACTGAAATTAAATCATAACTATAGCCCTTTCTCAACATCTTGTTTTTTGATTGATTCTCTTATGTGGGATAGTACAAAAGTTAGGTGCTTTAACAACTAGACATGCTTTTTTATCAACTTTTATTTCCGCGGAAGAGACAGAATATTCTTTTTGAAAAAAGTCATTTGTTACAGTAAAAATCCAAATGAATAAAATCTTCGAAGAAAATTCAAATTAACAATATTTTGGAAATCAAAGTTTAATTGAAAAAAAATTGGGTATCAATAATGGATGCTACCGCCTCTAGCCCTTAGGACTTCTTGGAGCCGATTTGGCAATTCATTAATGATATCTTGGATATCAGATTGGGGGATATTGTGCATTGTGCCCCTCCTCTACCGCAGCTGTCTTCAGCTCTTCAAAGGATGCAGGGGCTGGTACTCTTGCTCTTACCCGTCTTTTGAGGTTGTCCCAGATATGCTCAATTGGGTTAAGATCGGGACTGTGTGCTGGCCATGGTAGAACTTGAATCCCGACCTCATTAAGGTACTCACGGGTAGATGCACAACGTGCATTGTCATGCATTATTCTGAAGTTATCACCAATGAATGGTGCAAAAGGCATGCCATGGTCTTGGAGAACTTCTTGCACTTATACTTGGCATTCACACTGTCTCTACCGAACTTGTGACGATGTTCAAAATCATCATCATCTTGGTGCTACAACCCTTAGAGCCTTCTCAAGCTTTCTACGCCATTCTGTTCTGTTCCTTGCTCGCATTTTCCAGTTGCCGACTCCGATCTTCTCGACATCTTGTGTTACCCTGTCCATCCACCTCAGCTTTGGTCTACCTCGTCCTCTCATTCCAACGGGTTGCGTTGTTAGAACCTTTCTTTCAAAAAAAGCGTTGTTACTCTTTTTCAAAAAAAAGAGTAATAAAAAGTCCTAAATGAACACGTTACATTGGGGAAACCATTGGATTAAAGAAATCATCAATCCAAATATATAAATTACTACTTGCCTTTTAAGAAGACATGTTTAATATTACTATAAACATAATTAAACTACTTTTACCTCCAAATAAAATCAGTATTTACACCTATCACTACATCTTGTGTAGAAAATAAGCAGAATGATTGCAATATTTTAATTTTACAAAGCTAAATAAGAACATTAACAGCTGAAAAACGTTTTACTACAATGTGTAGTAATTCAGTAATTGTTACGTTAAAATTTTTAAATTCTGTAGCTCAACTTTATTCTAAACAAACTGAAAGCTATATAAAATTAATTGCAAATGTGTTGTAAGGGATTTAATATAATAAAAAATGTTTGTGAAGGATTTAAATCATAGCAAAATCAGTTAGTTCATAATAGTTTATATAGTTTATAAGACGTTTCACTAATGTGTCGTAATTAAATATATTTCATGTAAGGGTTTACGTAATTGAAGTATATAGGTATATCTGTAATAACCTTGTTATGAATTAGATAATATTATGCGACGTAGATCTTAAACGTTGCAAACCGAGCATTATCGTTGATTTAAGAATGTTATCAATGTTTATTACAAATTTGTGAATTTTCTGCGCAATTTTTAGTCTTTGTGATAAAATAAGACATTCTAATTCATTCAATAATCAGTTACAACATATTCAAACATAAATGATTGTAAAACATTCATTCTTCGTTACAGCTTCTTGTTTCCTAAACATAAGCTACCTTGTGGTTCTGTTTATATTTTTAGTTTAATATATTTTTTAGAAACTGTGACGGTAGGAACATATTGTAATTATTGTAGTGGAATTATTTATCCCTGGCGAATTTATCTATAACTGCCTTCATGTCCTTCTCGTACTCTGTTGGTTTACTCGGTATTTTCGGTTGGTCTGTGACACATTTTGTATTTGAATAGTTAATAGGGTGTTTTTGGATTTCAATAGCCTGCCTGCCGTGCCGGTCTCAGCTTGCGTAGAGGAGGGACTTTGAATTGAGTAGGAGCCTCTCAATACTTTGCGTAAGACAGACTGGGCGGGGGATGTCCTCAACCCCGACACGGCGCGTCCCAATGGCTGATGAGGAATGTTCCTGCAGATATGCAGGGCAGGTACGAATAAGGCTTAGCCAAATAAGTACCCGTGGATCAACTGAGGGCATGACATTAGGCAGCAGTGATGCCATTACTGAATCAAGGCTGTTAGAATGACATCTAGCAGGTTTGACGACAGACACCCACAGGCAGCAATCCCATAATGATTTAACTGGCTGTGATACTGCGGTGCAGAAAGCAATGGGAAACTACTGCACTAAATCTCCCAAGAAAAGCTTCATGACAAATACAAAGCATACTACGGCCCCGAGTCTCCGGCGTCCCTTTAGTGGGACAGGGGTGCTAAGAATCTCCGGAGAGAAAAATAAAAATAAAAATAGATCATTAATAAAACATATTGCTACGTGGAATGTTAGAACTTTATATCAACCAGGAAAGCTAAAAAATGTACAACTCGAAATGAAACGTCTGGGCCTGCAAGTCCTTGGAATTAGCGAAGCTAGATGGACCGGATCTTGAACTGTAAAAAGTGGAGGTTATATTACTTATTACTCCGGAAAAACCGATGATGTTCAAGAAAATGGTGTTGCTATAATTCTTGAGGAACGACTTGAAAACGTGGTTGACAAATTTGTTCCTCTTTCAGAGCGAATAATGATGATAACTATTAAAAGTAAGATTAATATAAACTTAATACAAGTATACGCTCCTACAAGTAACAGTACAGACAACGAAATTAATGAATTTTACTATGTATTAAAGCAAGCACTAAATAACACAAAAAAAACACGAAATTTGTGTAATAATGGAAAACTTTAATACTAAAGTAGGAGAAGACATAACTCCCGGAATTACTAGAGGATTCGGTCTTGGGGAAGGAAACGAAAGAGGTAATAGATTGGTGGAGTTCTGCCAAGAGGAAAACTTTGTTATCACCAACACATGTTTTAAACAACCAAAAAGACGTCTCTATACATGGATATCACCGAGAGATGGCCATGGTAGTGTAATGCGTAACCAAATAGACTATATCATGATTAACAATAGATTTCGAAACTCATGAAAATGTACTAAGACATATCCAAGTGCCGACGCAGCCACCGATCACAATTTACTGGCATCTAGAATCAACTTAAAATTAAAGACAATCAAAAAGCCTTCCATTACAAAGAAATACGATAGACAAAAACTAAAGGAAGAAGAATTTAAACATCACTTTGAACAGGCAATGAACGAAAAAATTCGAAACAACATCACACAAGTATACAATGTACCAACAGTCGAAGAAAGATGGGATAACATAAAGAATGGTATCATTGATACAGCAACGCAAAGTGGAACTGTCACCCATTATAAAAAATAATCGTGGATGAAATATGAAATAATCGAAATGATGGACGAAAGAAGACAGCTTAAAAATAGAAATAACTCAGAGTATGAACGAAAGCATAATCTGATTCGAAGAAAAATCAGGGAAGCCAAAGAGTTATGGATGCGAGCAAAATGTGAGGAACTAGAAGAATTGCAACGAAAACATGAAGAAATGTGGTAAATTCTTGAAGTGTGCAACAGTTCCCTCTTTAGCAGATCTTAGTTTTTTTTATCTCTTGGTTCCTTGGTTGGTTTAAAGATTTAACCAATGGTAGCCCAACATAAAGAAGACTTTATGTTGGGCTACCATTTTGCCAATTTGGTCCATCACATTTTGAGTATACGGTAAGAAATATTCTTTTGATTCTTGTTACTGGTCAGTATTGCAGTTCATTCTTTTTGAAGGTATATTTGAGTATCATTTGATTATCATTTGGTATCATTTGATGTCTGTTGGAGTGTATCGGTTCTGTCTCAACGCCTTTTATATATTTCATTTTTTCTCCCAGGTTCACATATTTAAGCAATACAATCCGTCAATGTTTTATGACAACCCTTTTCTTTTAGGGTGGTGATTCCAGATATTGTTTAAGTAACGATCTGCTCATGTTAGTTTTCAGTATAATCTGTGTCAAAGTTTTCTATTATGAAAACATCTAAAAATACAATCTTTCTTTCAGTCCTTTCACGTTAACTTGGATCTTAAAGTTTAGAAAATTTTGCAAATGTAATAAATTTGTAAATTTACCTCCCTATGGAAGAACAAACACCTAAGACAAGATACAAAAACAAGAATCTATAAAGCGGCAATTAGACCTATATTAACATACACGGCGTAGACAAGACCTGACTCATCTAAAACAAGACGACTACTAGAAACAACAGAGATGAAAATACTCGACGAATATCAGGGAAAATTCTATTGGATAGGGAGAGAAGCGAAAACATAAGAAGAACATGCAATATATAAATAGATAGATAGAACAAGATAGATAGACAAGATAGATAGACAAAACGGAAACAGGAGTGGAACGAACACATCAGTAGAATGACAGATAATAGGATAGTACGAATAGCACGAGATAAGTTACCAAATGGACGAAGAAGTAGTGGCAGAACAAGAAAAAGATGGTGCGACAATTTAAACAATTTAGGAGGCTAATATTGAAGAAGAAACAGGCTTTAATGCCTACATACACGAAGGAAGAACAAGAAGTAGACCTTCCCTATGGCTTCGGGTCTCAAAAGTATCATCCACGTAAAGAAAATTGCCTTTGTCCTATAATTGTAGGTCTTGCTGTTCGAATTCTTCAACGAAAAAGCTGACAATAACTGTGATCAATGGGTATCTATATGTCACCCATCAGTCTCTTAGCAAATACCTACCATCCTACTGGAAATATGTTTAGTGATGAAAAATTTTGTGACTACTGACTGATACTTAAATTCTTAAGCACTACTGTAACACAATTAATATCTGGCATCACTGCCACCAGATGACGTAGGATGGTATGACCGGATGCTGTCAATTTATATTCAGCCATTAGATTGCAAGTTATTTACATAACGTTTTGTTGTAACCTATTTTTAAGAAGTTATTGTCCTTTTAGGTAATTATACCGCTCACAGTGATGTGCATTTTATGTATTTCAACCTATAGTTGCTACTAGTTGTATTTACAGTGTAGGTAAGGTAACAGATAGGAATAAACACGGAAATAATCTTATCTCTTTCGTGTACCTTACACCCTATACCCTACCACCCTTTATACTACTACATTTTAAATAACACATGAAAATGGACAAAAGACAGAAGCACTAGCACCGCGACTATATGACATTCACAAGGAAAATGTTTCTCTTGAAAAAGATTGATTTTCAGTGCAATTTTTAACTCTCAACAAACAAAATCACCTGTCCTGATTCCGTGGCAGTTTATTTTAAACTCTTCGGAAGCATGTCAGCTTAATTATCTTTAGACGTTATCTTAACGATAAAATGGAATGATTTTGCTGGTGTCATTAGTGCGTTACACTATGTTAGAATAGTGATAACCTTTACTCCGAAAGTTGAATGATTATCGTGTTACAACAATCATCGTATTTGCTGTTGGTAATACAGTACTGACCATCTTATCCAATGTTACATAAGTAAAATGTCTTTTATACTATAATTTGCTTGTTTTCGATTTGAATATGGAAACTGCATTAAAAACGCTTTTTAAAATAAAGACGTCTAGGGAATTAGAAGACGGGACAGATGAAATCCAAGTAAAGTTCGTGTAACCTTCTGGCTAAAGTCTAATGTTAGGGTTTTCAGGTCGTACAAGCACCCCTAACATGACTTAACGACTACTTTCGTAGCCGGGACCGACGGCTTTACGTGCCCTCCGAAGTACGGTGGCAGCTCTTCTTCTTCTTACGGTGCCTATTCGTTCTGGATGTTGGCGATCAACATAGCTATCCTAACTTTGCTTGCTGCTATTCTGAATAGTCCGGTTGTCAATGTATTAAACCACTTTCTCAGGGTTTGAAGCCAAGATATTCTTCTTCTCCCTGGTCCTCTCTTTTCAAATGCCTTGCCCTGAAGAATGAGTTGCAACAAGCCGTATCTCTGTTCATTCCTCATAACATGACCAAGATATTCTAGTTTGCGCTCTTTGATGGTGTTAATAATCTCGCATTCCTTGCCTATATTACGTAGAACCTCAACACTAGTCACACGATCTACCCATGAAATTCTTAAAATACGTCTGTAACACCACATCTCGAATGCCTCAAGTTTTCTTAAAGAAGCTTCGAAAAGTGTCCAGGCCTCTACTCCGTGTAATAAAGTAGAAAATACATAGCATCTAATGAGAGAGATTTTGGAGCAAGTGGTAAATCGTGACTCCTGAAGACTTCATCATTACGAACACTGATCTTGCTTTTCCTATGCGTTGTTTTATTTCACTGGAGTAATCCCATTGGCTGTTAATATTGGTGCCAAGGTATGTGTAGCTGTCCACTCTGTTTATTGGATGTTGGTTAACCAAAAGCTGTGTATTTAATATTTCGCGCTTACTGACTACCATGTACTTTTTTTTCCTTATATTAAGATCAATTCCGTGTTCTCTACTTATATCTGATATACGCGACATTATTCTTTGCAAACCGTCTGCAAAAACTACTGCGTCGCCGGCATATCTAATGTTGTTTAGACCTATTCTGTTGACTAATACGCCTTCTTGTAGTTCCCCTAGAGCTTGCTCGAAGATATATTCAGAGTATATATTAAACATCACCGGGGACAGAATGCATCCTTGCCTCACGCCTCTATCTATGAAGACTGCCTCTGTCAATTGGTCATCCACTTTAATATTGGCTGTTTGGTTGTAATATAAATTATAGATGATTCTCATGTCCCTATCATCTAGAGATTCTTTCAAGATGTTTATAAGTTTATCATGCTTTACTCTATCAAATGCCTTTTTGTAGTCGATAAAACAAGTATACACATCACAGTTAGCATCCCTGCATCTTTGCGTAAGCACTTGGACAGCGAATAGAGCCTCTCGGGTGCCTAAGGAATCGCGGAATCCAAACTGCGTCCATGATACTTGTTCTTCGCATTTTTTATATATTCTGCCGTGTATCACTTTCAAGAACGTTTTAAGTAAGTGGCTCATTAATCTAATTAATCTGTAGTCTTCGAATGTCTTGGCATTTACTTTTTTTGGTATGGTCACGAAGGTCGACTTTAACCAGGTGGCAGCTCAGAAATTGAAAATTTTGTCGGTGCCGGGATTCGAACCCGGACCCTCCAGCTTTTTAAGCCAGTAACATAGCCACTGAGCTACAGCTGCTACGAAATCCAAGAAAGAGACAGAGCAGAATGGCGCAGACAACTTGAGAAAGTCGAGGCTCTTTATGGGTAGTGGACACCGTGTTTATGATGATATAGAATAATCAAGGCTAACAAAACCTTAGTTTTTGATGACAGCTATTCGGGAGTGGATTATGTGAGAGTGGGGTGTCACAATGTATTTTACTGTAATCAATTTTTGTTCTAAATTGGTAAATTTGTATTTCTTAAAATTCTCACATTTCCTCATATTATTATAATGTTAATTCCCTACTTGACTCATAAGTTAAACAGTGTTCGTACCATTAAGATAACGAATAAAACAATTTTTTGTAGAAATAAAAAATTCTAAATCTAAATCATATGTATTTTTAAATATATTTAAATAAGATGAATTATAAATATATTTTATATTATCTTACACACAATCCAAATGATATCTAGATACTTATGTATTCCCAAAATAAAATACACTGATGAGGTAATTACTACTATGTGTTGTATATATTTTCGATTTTAAAATAGTATAAATACCTTAGGTAGTTTTCCAAAAATTTAGTTAATGAAGTCACGTAAACTTAAAAATACCAAAATATATAAATTAAAATAATGAGATTTATTATGCTGCATCACAGTCCCATTAATTGTTAAAGAGATTAGATCAGTTTAGATTAAACCAGTTTCACTAATTCCCCCCTCCTAATGCGGCGGATCTCACCGCAGCTCATTGAGTCACCGCTTTTAAGTGCTCCACCAACTTTCCATTTTGATTCAGAGTCGCCCTTAAATATCTCACGCATTTCTTTGGAACCACTCTCTTTTCTACACATTCAAATGTTATCCCGTCCTTTTTCCCATGAGAATTATAGCATCATGCCCAACATCGCAGGGCCCAAAACTGAGAGGAAGAGGGCGCTTCATTCTGTTGTGCAATCGATCGTCCTCTACGCTGCGCCTGTCTGGAGTTCTGCAGTTTTAACAAAGGCGTACAGAAAGCAGCTCACCGGAACAGATAGGAAGAGTCTGTTGAGGGTGGCGTATGCATACAGAACAGTCTCTGCCAAGGTGTTAGGAGTTATCACCGGGTGTATTCCGATGCAAGTGCTAGTGAAGGAAAAAGGAAGACTATAAGGATAAAGGGAAAGGTCCATAATGGTGTGGCAAGAGGAATGGGATGAGATAAGAAATGTGGCGCAGTGGAAGAAGTCGTTGATTCCTAATCTGAGAAGATGAATGAATTGCACCTGATTATTTCCTGACGCAAATGCTTAAAAGATATGGTTGATTTAGGGCATACCTTTACAGATTTGGATAAGCAGAAAATGACAAATGCCTGTATTATGAAATATCGGACAATGTCTCACACACTCTATTGGTATGCGATAGATGGATAGGTAAGAGTTGCCTGCTTGAGAGAGAGAGAGAGAAAAAGAGAAAGAGAGAGAGAGAGAGAGAGAGAGAGAGAGAGAGAGAGAGAGAGAGAGAGAGAGAGAGAGAGAGAGAGAGAGAGAGAGAGAGAGAGAGAGAGAGATAGGAAGTAGGGTGCAATCAGTCAAGAAGCTGGTGGAGGAGATGTTTAGGTCGTCAGATCGGTGGAGAGCAGTTCAGAGATATGTGAGGAGAACATTGGAAAGAAATAAACAAGAAGAAAGGCGACCCAAAGGTAGGCAGGGTGCCCAGGACCAAGAAAGAAGATGAGGCAGAATAAGAAGACTTGATGTTGAACATGAACAGGGAGGAATAGAGAGAGCAGAATTCCGTCGTAGTGAGAAATGCTAGAATGCGTGAGAATTGTGCGTAAATGAAAGATCGGCTGAATGCCGTGCAGATGTTGCGTCCCAATCAGGGCGATCCGGCTGGTTGTTCACCGCTGCAGAGGGTGTTTTTTTAGCAGGTAGGTCTCTGGCATTGATGGCAATGGTGGATAGCGTGGCTACGATATCATCGTAGACACGCTGGAGCAGTTCTGCATAATCGAGGCTGGAAGGCGGTTCTGTCCACTTTCTAGGACCGAGGTATGTTTCGAACATTTGGACTACCCCCCTCATAAAAGAAGAAAAAAAAGTTTCATTAATTGGCATAAGAAAGATTAGGCCATCGAAATAATGTGGTATAATTTTGCTATACTCTATTGGGAAATGTATTATATAGGCGAGCAGTTTACTGCCATAAGCAGAGCACAAACCAAATATGTTTTTGCATTTGTAATGTACCAAACCTTTTTTATTCGATTCTATTTATTCTTCGAAGTTCAAATTTATTATTCTTTTAAATTTTTTCAAGGGGGCTGTCAATTGTTATTAACAAATAACTTATTAAAAGAAAAACAATTCGCTTTGGAATCAGTTTTTTGGGTGTATCATCGAAATAAACACTTTTTTCTTGGCAATTCTTCGAAAAATCAAAAAAATCACTAATTATGGCATTTTTTTAACCAAAAACCCTAACTAGAAGAAGAAGCATTTTTCTGAATATTACCAGGAAATAGTATATTATTTTATGAGGCGGAGAAGCATGACTTTTCTTGACGCGCCCGATATTACGTAATAGAGGGCAAGTCAAGAAAAGTCGCTTCTTTGCCGAATAAAGTATACTATTTTTTCTTTAAACGTAGCAATTTTCAACCATAAATAGTACAATTCATACGCTATTTTTACTCGAAATTAACTGTGACAACTATCAAAGTCGTCTAGATGTTAGAAATTAAAATAATTAAGTCGTCGGTGGGATTTGCGTCTCCCTGGTTACAGTTGTTTGACAGTTGTTTGCAATTATTAAAGACAGCTTATTGTTGTTGCAACCGCAAGCGCAAATTTAGTGCGAAAATGGAAAACCTAAACGAAATTGAGTCCGCGGCTAATGATGCAGTAGCACGTTTGGGGCCCTCCAAGTCCGGAATAAAGTATCGGTTAGCGTACAAGCACTTCCAAGAGTGGTGCGATACAAGAGGAGTACGGCAAGTTACCGAAGACGTTTTACTGGCATATTTTAATATAATGGAAAATGAAAATAAATGGAAATCTTCTACAATGTGGTCACGATACTCTATGATAAAATCCGAGTTAGTTATTAGAAAAAATGTGGATATAAGCAAATTTTTAAAGTCACGTGCCTTTCTGAAAAAAAAACAAGCGAAGGATATACTGCAAAGAAGTCTAAAGTTTTCATTAAAGACGAGTTTGATAAATTTTTGTTTGAAGCGCCAGATAAGTTGTATTTAGGAAGGTAAAAAAAATATATTGCAAATCATGTAGTATACTCTACTAAATTATAAAAATATTTCAGATTGTTTTGTTAATTGGGGTTACCGGCGCCTGTCGATGCGACGAAATGGTAAAAATGAAGACTGTGGACATTGAGGATAAAGAAAATGTAATAATTATTAAAATTCCAGACAGTAAAACAAGACAAATTAGATCTTTTATTTCACAGAAAACCGATTTTTTATCAAGTACCAAAATGGAAAGTGTTACCGAAGCGTCATGGGAATATATTCGATCAGCGCAGTAGCCCAAAAAGTAGCTAGTTATTTAAATTTAAACGATGCAAGCGCATACACGATCACTCTTTACGACGAACTTCAGCAACACTTTTAATTGATGGAGGCCTTATGGAGGCGGAAATCTAGAATGCCTCAAACGACATGGGGGCTGGAAATCAAGCACGGTTGCCGAAGGATATATAGAGGATTCAATAAGAAATAAGAACGATAATGCTTAAAAATTTTTAAACCCTTATGATTCGCCAACATCGGAATAATTGCTGAAAGTTGTTCTCGACCATCAGTATCTTCAACAATTACCAATGCGTATCAAGAGTCGGGAACATTTTTGCACGGTTTCAATTTTGAAAATGCCTCATTAACTAATTGTACTTTTAATATTACTATAAATAAAAATGATGTTTAATTGTTGTTAATGACATTTGTATTGTTGCCTTGTGATTTGTTTCATATTGTTGCCACGACAACATTTTTCCCTCCGCCGTAAAGAAATGGGAAAAAAAAACTGCTGCCGGCGGAGACATCAAACTTTGACAGGATCAAGTTAGATAAGTAATGTCATCATTATTTGATGTTTGAAGAAAAAAGTGTTTATTTCCATGACATACACCTTTTTTTATAAGATATTTGTTAATAACAACTGCCGACATACTTGGGAAAATTAGAAAAAATAAAAAATTTATTTCAAGTCCTTTATAAAAGGTATATAATAAATATTATATACCTTTTATAACGGATTTGAAATAAATTTTTTGTGATATATGGTATACAGCCAGCTACAGGAACTTAGTTTCCTAGTGGATTTAAAAAAAAAAATACATTTGAACTTGGAAAAAAATATAGAATCGAGTTAAAAACGTTTGGAGCATTAGAAAAAAAATTGTCGGTTTATTTCGTTTCCAAGCGTCTTTTTAGAAATAAATTGCTTGCCTAATACATAGACCAGTTTTAATTGTAGAAGATTACAACAATCTTTATATAGGTCTGCTTAAAGCAAAAAATATATAAATATCGATACCCTTTTGTCTAAGTTTTGTACAAGAATTTATAAAAAATAATATAACTTTATTCGTCATTATTATAAAAATTGTGCTATCAATAATTTTAAAATTGAATATAGTATGAATTGAAATTACAAAACTGATACGGTATCTGAAAAGAATATTCTTCTGCAAAATATTCCTAACAGTTTCCAAAACTATAAATTAAATTTTTTTTTTGTTTTAATTTTACTTAAATGTATTTCCAGTCATAAACTAATACTCAATACAATATTCTACCTCTTTTAATCTTTTAATAGCTTTAAAGATACTTATTTCCATCAGAATTAACGGAATTACCGTAACCATCAGATATTAGTTTTAAAACCTAACGGTACCCCTAGCATTATTATTCTTGTTTGAGTTTTCTGATTGATTAGTTATTTGTAAATCATTTTGCTTTGTTTCTATTCTAAGAATTGTTAGAAAGGTATACTCGGTTTTAAAATGATATTCATTTTATACTTATAAGTAAAAAACGTAATCCTTTAATCCCTAATATCTGGGCCTTTGAAAATGAATTGAGGTGACCAGATGAACATCTGAACACATTGGAAAATCGTTTATGTGCAAAGTTAAAAACTTATATTGAACATTTTCTTTTATAACTCATAATTCGATTGCAAAAAACATTCGTGAATTTATTAAAGATGGCAGAATACGCCCAGGCTGAACTGGTACACCAAGCGCCAAAATTAACATAAGAGCATATCTAGCAAATGGAGCTTATGCTGGACTAAAAAAAGTTTCAAGAGAAAAGAGTCTAAT
The DNA here is from genome assembly GCA_918026665.1 of Diabrotica balteata. Classification (NCBI taxonomy): domain Eukaryota; kingdom Metazoa; phylum Arthropoda; class Insecta; order Coleoptera; family Chrysomelidae; genus Diabrotica; species Diabrotica balteata. The sequence goes on along the minus strand of OU898279.1, from coordinate 13,422,867 downwards.
GTAAAAACTCATACTAAACCCGTTGTTATCTACTTGTCGGAAACGTGGACGATGACGAAAAGCGGGGAAGTTCGACTAAACTGCTTTGAATGTAAAATACTTAAAATAAAATGGAGCTGGCACTGCAACCTTTCTAGTAAATTTGACTCAATTGAAATAAACAGATCACGATGGCTAGGCCATGCAGAGATAATAAATAAGAGAAACCTACTACACCCGTATTTAACCTAAGACCAGATAGAAGAAGGAGTTAGGCCCAGAACAACATTTAAAGATCTTCTTCTTCTTCCTCCTCTTTATAAGCAATTCTGCTTGTTTATTGGCGGATTAATACTTCTATGGAAGGTTGTCATAGAAGTTGAATACTGATATAATCCCATTCTATTGTACATCTGGTCGGTTCTTTGCTAATTACCATTGTTTTAGTTTTCTGAGATGAGATTGTCATATTAAATTCTTTTGCTCTTATATTAAATCTGTGGATCAGTCTTAGAGCTTAGGATGAATCCCCTTGTCTTATTCCGCTGCCTATTTTTATAGGTTCTGTAAATTTTTCATCTATTCTGACTTCCATTTTGTTTTGGTAGATGTTTTCGATAGTTTTTATAATATTTAGGGGAACTTCTCCATTATACAGAAAACGCTTTCTTTAGGTCAATCAGACACAGAAATGCTGGTCTATTAAATTAAACTCTAGGAATTTCTCAGTAATTTGCTTTATAAAGAATATTGCATCTGTAATTTAAAGATCAAGGGAAGGAAATCACAAACATATTTGCAGTTCAAAACCGGAAAACCAAGGCAAGTAATAGAATCGAATAGAAAGAAAAACTAAGTTTGCAACAGGTCAAGAGTCCACGATTGGTTGGACGTTGTAAAGCCAAATACTACGGTATTGCTTTTGTTGACACAGAACGATTAGGTTCTGAAAATATTGTCTTGTGTCATTTTGTTACCTACTAGACTTAACATTAGAAAATCGATTGACATGAAATTATTGACCATGAATATTGTTAGTGTTACTGCTATGAAAAAACAAATCGCCAAAGCAAATACCTCAAACAATGTTTGGCGGTTGTGATAATATATAGAGCTCAAAATATCTTTGATTGAAAAATCTTAAGCTCCAAAGCAGTTTACCTTTCAGACAGTTGATAAAATAATTTTCGTTCTATGAAAACAGAAGCTCACATTCAAACTTTACAACAATCAAAAATTTAGTTATTGCCGACAATTCAAAGAATTACTTCCTTTAAATGTAGTTACATTGGGTTTCTCGATTAACCTTGGGTAAACCTTTGCGTTTTAAGTTCAAAGCTACCATACATTTCCAACGTTAACAAATAAACTTTTTTGCACATAGTAACACAAAAAACACCACTATGTTGTTACGAGCTAAAGTTTTTTAACATCATAACTCGACATTTCTAAAATTTACGGTAAGGTAAATATTTTTTATTAGATAATATATGGTAGCTAATTATAATTTATTCTCTTTCAGCCCTGAAGAAGCCAAATTAATTCTCTTTGGCGAAAACGTTAGGTGAAATAATTGATACACATTAGAGTTTTCTTGCAGATTTCCCCAATATTTAAGATACATATCACTGTGGTTTGCGTTTTGTAGTCCAGTAAGGATTTCCAGCGTATGTGCAGGTGGACTTCACCTGTGGTTTGCATACTCACCAGAATTTACAAAAACCCGTTCTTATGTGTTTTGACGTAGATTTATGAGGTATATTAAATAATCAATGAACTAACCTAAGGCTGACGTCATAATGGGTAGGGGTTATAAAAAGCGTTTCCAAACATTTCTAATTTGTGTGTATTTATCCCATAAGAAGTTGGAAATATTGGTTTTTTTAATCGTTTGAAGAATAAATAAGGACTAGCAGGGGATCGGTAGAAGCTACATATATAGCAAAGACATATATAGACAAGGTATCTAAAATTGTTGTGGTTACCTCAAGAATATTTCCATGAAATTTCTTTTTGTAGAAAGATATTGGAATTGAACATACATGATAACATTAATCTACGAAGAAAAGATTTATAAGATCCTTATTACAGACCTTTAATTTCTTGCTTTCTTCTTAGGGTGCCTGTCTATGTGCCATAGCTATGTTGAGGTCTTTCTATACCATGCTCTCAGGTTAGCAAGCCATTATATTCTCCCAGGGCGAAGGTTTTGGGGCCCTTTTTTCTTCAATTTTACCTTGCAAAATGCATTGGAGTAGCTCATATCTGACTTGATTTTTCATTATATGTCCCTTCCCCCTGCAGCTTACGGCCCTTCACGATGTTGACCAAATCCGCGATTGTGTTCCTCCTCCTTAGTACTTCTTCATTGGTGACTTTGTCTGTCCACGGTATCTTTAGAATCCTTCTGTATAACCATAGCTCAACAGCCTGAAGTTTTGATAGAGTTTCCGCCTTCAATGTCTACTTTTCTACTCCGTACATAAGCACTAACATTTAAGGTGCCTTATTTTTTTTTCTAAGGTGAGGTCATGGCTCTTGAACACAAAGCTCATAGTCAAGAATACACTTTTTGCCTTTCTGATGCGACACTTAATCTCTTGGGTATTGTCCCACGACTCATTGATTCTAGTTCCCAAGTAGTACTGTGAGACACGTTCAATTCTCATTTGGTTCACATAATATTTATCTTCAGTTATGTTTTCCTTGCTGATGATCATTAGCTTGGTTTTGCTGGTGTTTATATCCAGTCCATATGCTCTACTTATTTCTCTTATTTTGTTCATTAAGTTTTGCAGCCCTTTTATGGTATTAGAAAACACTATTATATCATCTGCATACCGCAGATTATTGAGCTTGACTCCGTTTATTGAGATGCCTTCACCAATTTCTTTTGGTGCCTCTTCAAAAATGTGCCCCGAGTACAGATTGAATATCAGTGGTGAAATTATGCACTTCTGTCTATCTCCCCTTAAAATTTTAACCTGATCTGTATCTTCTTCTTCAAGTGCCCTCTCCGCTACGGAGTTTGGCAATCACCATTGCTATTCTTATCTTTGAAGCTGTTGCTTTAAATAATTTCTTACATGTGCACTGGAACCAGTCTCTTAAATTGAGCAGCCAAGATATACGTCGTCTCCCCAGGCTTCGTTTGCTCTGAATCTTTCCTTGGATAATAACCTGGAGCAATCTTCGAAGAACTGTATATTCTCCATCTATTCGAAGTACCGCTGATTGATTCCAATACAGGTCAGCTAATATTTTTAGGACTCTTCCGTCCATCACTGTCCTCTTCAACACTTCTATCATTTGTTCATGCCTGACTCTATCGAAAGCCTTTTTTGTAGTCAATCAGGCATGCAAAAACATCACAACTGACATCTCTACATTTCTGAAACAATATCTGCACGCTATATAAAGCTTTCCTCGTACCAACGGCATTCACAAATCTAAACTGATTGGGTGCAATTTGTTCCTCGCATTTCCAGTAAATTCTTTTGTGGATGACTTAAAAACAGCTTCAGCAGATGGTTCATTAGGCTTACAAACATATGCTCCTGGACTTTTGAGCAATGGTACGAAGTCGGATTTGAGCCACTCTAGCGATATTTTTCCTGCCTTATATATTTCAGCTTCAGCAGTTCTGCAGGAATTTCATCAAGTACCGGCGCCTTTCCATCCTTCATTTGTCTGACGGCTGCCTTTATTTCTTCTGGTAGGATTTCGGGACCTGAATTTTCTTCAATGGTGGGTTCTTGTATTGTTTTAAGGTCGTGGAAAAGTTTCTCCAAGCATTCTTCCCATACTATCTTCTTTAGTTATGGCAAGATTGCCTTCATTATACGTTATTTTTCCGCTGTTGCGTTTTCGGAACTTTCCAGCTATTTCCTTCACCTTTCGATTGACATTAAAGTTATCATATCGCCTCTGGAAATCCTCTATTTCTTGATATTGTTCTGTTTTGTGTTTCTCTTTTACTTCTCTTATCTTTCTTCTGACGCTGGTATGTATTCTCTTATATTCTTGGAGATTTTCTTTGTTTTTTTCTCTGATCCATAAGTTCAAGTATTTCATCGGTCATCAACAATTTCCGTTTCTCTGTATATTTCTTTAGGTGTTGTCCTTTTATTTCTCTGACTGTTTCTTGTATGATGGTCAGACTTTCCTCTATAGTTCCTGAATTTCTGCATTTTAGCACCTTTATATTGAGGTTTCCACGCACCTTCAGTCGAACATTGGGATCTTTCAGTTTTTGCATAAGCCGAAAACAGTATATCAACAGTGAATTAGTGTACTAGCTGTTAAAGAATGAGTTTTAAGTTCAGATTATAACTTAAGATATTTATGAATATTTATTAAACATAAACATATTAATTTTCTAAATATTTTTTTCTAATATTTCTATTAAACAATTTGTATAATTTCCAAAATTTCTATACTATATGATAATAGCAACAATGTATCTTGAACTTATTATGTTCTATAAGATTTAATTAAATAAAAGATGTAACTTCTTTGAATATTACTTACAACTGATTATTTGTTGCTAGGCCATCTATCTACTTATTTGTTTAAATTGGTTTAAATATTAAATAAATTTGGCCTAATAATTACGTGTAAACGTGACAGTCTTTAATTAGGCGCTAAAATACTCCATGTACTTTCCATAACATAATAAAAACTTATTTCAAAATATTTTTCTTAAATGATCGTTTGACCTCTTACCGAGAAACAACATTAATTAAGAAAAATATGGAGATAACGTCCAAATGTGGATTAAGCTGTGTGTTTTTTTAATATATTACATGGTTCGTATTACAGAAAAGCCACCAAATTTATACAAGGATGGAGTGAACCTTTTAAAATTGCAAAAAGATTGTAAGACTTGTACACACTTCTAAAATATAGGTCAAACTGGCAACAGGTGTATGTTCTTAAAACTTGATAGTGTGTAAAATTTTTTTTATTAAAATCAGTTGAGTACTTTCGGCATATAACATGCCATCTTCAGAGCTTTGTCTTACAGGTTACAAATACCTCGTGGAAGAGTGATTGTCGATAAAACACACATTAAAAACATTAGAAGGCCTCTGTTATTAGGGTGAAAAACCCTTAAAAATTGTACAAATCACATTTAAAAGGTGCGTGGTATACCAATGGCTGATTCGAGTCGGCAAATAGTCAGCTATTGGTATACCAATCTCCTTGCCAGTAAACCAAATCTTGAGAACGACGAAGATGGGTGTTATAAACTTTTCGATGGTGGAACTCAGAATAGTCTGTAGATGACTTACGTACCTGGCAAGATGTTGTACCTGGTAAAGTAGTTTCTAGACTACGATTTTTTAAGGCTCAGCCCTTAGTTTGGGGATTCATCTTGTCGGTTAGACGAAATCACTGATCATTATCATCATCATCATCATCATCATCACCCAGCCCTTTGCGTCCTCTGCTAGACATAGGCCTCCCTAATTTTTGTCCATTGTACTCTATCTTGGGCACTTTTCATTAAGATTTTCTTGAGATTGTTAGTCCCACAACTTTCCTCTGCTTCTTTCCTCTGCTTCTAGCAGAGGAAAGCAGCAGCAGCAGAGGAAAGAAGCAGAGGGTAGGGGGCTTTCCTCAAGCAATCTCTTTGTTCACCTTTCAGTACTGATTCGGGCGACGTGTCCGGCCCAGTTCCATTTCAGTGTGGCAATTCAGGAAATTACATCGGTAACTCCTGTTCTTCTTCTCAAGTCCTTATTTCTAACTCGGTCACGAAGCTGTATACTCAGCATTGACCTTTTCATTTTCCTCTGAGCTATTTGCAGCGTTTTAGAAGTTGTAGCTGTCAATTGAAAGCAACTATCGAATTGAAAAAGAGACATCGGAAGAAATGGAAATAAAAAGAGAGGAGTCAGGCAATGCGGCATACTATCATCTCTATTATTTAACGCTTATTCTGAAGAGGTAATTCGAGAAATTTTGGAAGATGAAACAGTCAGCATAAGAGTAAATGGAGTCTTAGTTAACATCAAATATACATATGATAGTTACAAGACCTCGAAAAACTCATAAGTAAAATAGTAATGTATAGTAGGGAGTTCGGACTCTCGCTCAATATCAAAAAGACGAAGTTTATGAAAATGTGTAAAAACAACCATAATACTAACGAAATCTTGATAGTAGAGGGCCAGCAGATCGAAAGAGTAAAAAAGTACACTTACCTACGAACACTTATAACAGAAAATAATGACTACACTGCAGAAATCAAAGTCAGAATCAAAAAAGGACGTTCTAATTTTATGAACATGAAAAAGCTTCTATGTGGCAAAGATTTAACATTAGCTCTTAAAGTACACTTAACAAAATGTTACATATACGGTGTACTATACTATGGAGTGGAATCATTGACGTTAAATCTAGACACAATAAGACGACTTAACGCCTTTAAAATGTGAACCTATAGAAGAATTATGAGGGTTTCCTGGGTAGATAGAGTTACCAACAATGAAGTACTGAGAAGAAAAGGTAAAGAGAAAGAAGTTGAACTTACAATTAAAGAAAGAAAGCTACAGTATCTCGGACATGTGATGCGGGGCGAGAAGTATGGCATTCTGCGACGCAAAAGATACATTTTGCATTGCAAGAAGACAAATTTCATGACATAAGTACCTGAGAGAATGGTTTGGATGCAGCTCAAAACAACTATTGAGCTACTGCCTCAAAAATTAAAATATATATGATGACAAGAAGAAGAAGAAGAAGCTGTCAATGTCAAAGTTTCGGCACCATAAGATGACCATTTCTTTATATCTTTAATCTAAAGATTAAAGAGGACGAAGGGGGACAAACGTGGACAAGGCAGATAATATAGATATTTAATTTTTGAAATTCGTTGGCTTTAGTTTCCGTATCGCTTCTCATTTCTCTTCTTTTCTGCATTAGTTGCCTGGCTTTCTTTGGCTAATCTTCTCTTCTTTTTGATTTCTAGGACAGAATTTGTTTTGACTTTCCAATAATACATTTGTTAATTTATTAGTTAAGTCGTTTATATTATTTTCTGCTTTAGGACTACTAAAAATGCCGCAAAATCCTGATATATATTAACAAATAAAGCAGCAAAAATTATGCAGAGAAGTCTTGCAAGATTCAACAGACAGTATTTAAATAAATGGCAAGATAATAATTAATGGTCCCATGAATAAATTCAAATGAAAAACCGTGTAGTAACTGTGAGGTATGTAACCGTTTAAAAAGAATATTTTGCACTATTAGACTCAATGTGCAATTATTAATATGAAATCTCCCATGTTGTATCTCCCCTGTCTCTTCCCTTATATGGCACTGATGACTGTACTTAAAATGATAATTTTTGAAATATGATGCAATTTCTGAATGCTTGGGTTATCATGGACCTATCGCATCACTAAGAAAACAAAACTGAAACGAATAGGTAGAGGAGCAGAAATTTTGACATAAGTAAAATCTAGAAATGCAGCATATTTTTAATACATGATACGAAATGATAAATGTAATGGATGGAAGTTGACGAAGAACATTATGACTAAAAACTAAAAAAAAATCAATCAAAAAAGGTAAAGCAAAATGTCATCTACCAAACATCCAAATAGATCCTATTTGCAATACTAACAGAAAAAGAAGTAAAAGAAAACTTATTAAGAGATTTTTTAGTTAAGGTTATGTTAAAGATGATGAAGGCTTCCAACAATAATAGTACACATAAAATATATAAATTTTGAGTAACAATCAAAATATTACTGACTATATTTCGGATTATCATTTATTGTGTTGTGGAATAAATATTTTGCTGAATAACAAGTTTTAAATAGTTAGCAATCAAATATAACAAAACAAAAGATTAAATTATGTATGCCACAATATTTTTACGAGTTATTTTTAATTATTATGAAAGTTATTTTTTCTGATTAATTTTTGTCATATTTACATAAAATTGTTATCAGAAAAACGTGAAAGTACCAAATTACTGTTGATTTAAATTAATATTGCTGGCTAATGTCATATTTACACAAATACCTCAAGTAACATTGACTGCTTTGTTCTGACTTCTGTAATAACATGTCATTATTGTCATTTCAATCTGTTGCTATCAACAAGTCCTCGCAGACACTTTGTCCCAGGACCAGCAACTTCATGTAGAGTCGCACGTTGCCATGTTATCAAATACACTGGTAACTTTAACATCTTAACATATAAGATCGAATAGTGTAAAATCAATTTAAACCTATAACTTTTAACGGATTTTTAACCAGATATTTAGTGGGTCAAAACATTTACATCTAGTAATTATTAACCATATTTTGTATTAACCTTTCTTTAATTAAAGTGGTTATATACTTTTAGGGCACACTGATGATGGAATATTTATTATTCCGAAATCGGTGTGTTATGTATCCCGATACGGTGTTTTACATTATATTATATACCTTTCATAAAGGATTTTTAAATACATTTTTTGTGATATATTGTATACAGCCAACTACAGGAACTTAGTTTTCTTGTGAATATAGAAAAACTTCTTGGTTATGTGGGTGTGATAAATAACATTCTTTGTTTTGTTATGGTGACTAAGCTAGGCTTTCTATAATTTAATTCGTTAATTAAACACCCTTTTTAAACTCCCTCAAGCCGTCACTATACACAATAAATGGAAACACAACTCATAAAAATACAAAAAATCAGAATTTGATATCGACCCCAGGGTACAACACCAACCTCAGAATTTTCAACTCAAAACATGCCATGAGATCGAGGCCGGCTGAGTCACCTGTCAAATAGCTCTCACTAATAAACAGCAGGTGTTATAACCACCTGATTTAAATTTTTTAAAATATTTTGAAAACGATTTTCGGATTGTCGACGTCACAAAAAAAATAAAAAACATAATTTTTATTGCAATCAACTGTGGCTTAATCCCATATAAACATAGTATTTAATCACGAGATAAGAACTTTTGAATCAATTATTTGGATAGTTATGGAAGCCGACAATGTTATTCGACAATGGACAGGAATCCACAGCTATGAAATGCTTCGCAATGCTACTAAAAACAGAATTATTTAATCCAGAATATTTAACATCTCACCTGACAAGACGATGTACGGTGGACGCCTACGCAGAAATGCACGGCACCTTAAGAAGAAAAAGGAAGCCGACCCCCCTCCTTCACAGTCCTAATCCCTTTTGGGATGTGGTGACACTATCAGGCATTTACAGTTTTTTCACGATTTCCCTCCATCCTTCTTTGTCCTGGGCTAGTTCAATATTTTTGTTTGATCTACCCAACGGCTTGGAGATCTTCCGGTCTAGGTCTCTTTCCTTCAACTCTTCTTCTTAACATGCCCTATCAAGTCCCCTTGACGTTGGCGATTAACATGGCGAAACTGTCTTTGTCTCGAGCTATTCTAAAGAGTTGCTCAGCTTTCCTTATTCCTGTCCACTCCCTGATATTTTTCAACCAAGATGCCTGCTTTCTACCAATTGAATCAGTGAGTTGAAAAAGGTACACATTCCAAATTTGCTTTTTTTGCAGGAACCAAAAATAAAGCTGTTTATTTGCAAAACTAAATATGTAACAGAAAATATTTCAGTTATAAACTTTGACAAATTCATAATTGTAAAGATCATAATTGAATCATTTTCTGTACCATATTTAGTTTTACAGATAAACAGCTTTATTTTTGGTTCCTGCAAAAAAAAGCAAATTTGGAATGTGTACCTTTTTCAACTCACCGATTCAATTCCTCTGCGTTCTTCGATTTTACCCATCATAATAAGTAATAAGTAATCTATCCTTTACTTTAAGTTGTTCTAATATCGATATGTTAGTGCGATGATCAATCCAGGATATTCTCAACATGCGGCGGTATACCCACATTTCAAAAGAGTCCAGTTTATTTTTATCCGCTTTCTTTAAGGTCCACGTTTCAGATGCATATGTGGCTATGGGAAAAATGAGCGCCCTTACCAGCCTTAGTTTTGTGTGTATTGTTATGCTAGAATTTTTCCAAATTGCTACCAGTTTCATCATAGCTGTTCTAGCAATAGTCCACCTTCTACGTATCTCTCTGTCACACCTTCCGTCATTTGTTATTAGAACCCCAGGTATATGAAACTATTTACTACTTCAATGCCCCCAATTTCTTTAATGTGTTGAAGATTATTCCGAGCTCTGTCTACTATCATGATCTTTGTCTTACTAATATTTAGCTTTAGTCCATATGTTTTGCTTTTTTCCTCCAGACATCTCATTATGTCTTCCATTTCTTCTTGATTTGCCGCGATTATTAAAGTGTAATCAGCATATCTCAAGTTACTGATTTTTTGACCTACTGATATTCCACCCTTCCATACGTCAAGTACCTTTCGCATAATGTGTTCGCTGTAGATATTAAACAGAGTTGGCGAAATTATGCATCCCTGCCTGACACCTGCATCTGTTCTGAAATGATCGGTATGGATGTTGTTCATTTTTACTGTGCACTTATTATTTTCATATAGATTTCTAATTAGTTGAATTAAGTGGTGGGGTGTTCCCATTTCCGCTAGTATGGACCATTGCTGCTGTCATTTGACTTTATCGAAGGCCTTTGTGTAATCCAGTAAGCACATAAGCATATGAGTATTGAATTCACGACCCCACATATGGATAAAGGCAAAGTGAGTGGAGATTGGAAAGAGCAATGAGTAATCATAAGCGTTATAGCTGTTTTGTAAAGCCTATTTTAAATATTTTTTTATTCCGTATCTACATTTTCTCTAAACCTCAAGTACTTTTGAATTAAGAGACAAATAATAACAACGTGGTACTCGAATTTCAATGCAATGAACAATCGTCATATTGTAAAAAGATTAAATCAAACGAAAACTAAGTAATATAGAGTACTAATACTTCAATAAGAGTGATAGATAAAGTATCAATTACTTAAAATCAACAACATTCAATGAAATGACTATCAAGTATTAAAAACAAATTAAACGTATTGCAACAAGCTACAAAAGGAAGAGTTCTTCAAATGAGAAGTAATCTACTCAATTTTTAACCAAGATTAACCAGAAATGAAGATTTTAACAATTCTTAGGGATACTAGAGATCAGAAGATGGCAACACGTTGCCAGAACCCGAATGCCAGGATCCACAGAGGATTGTCGAGCCAAAGATGATGATGATGATGAAAGTTACCTGTTACATTTTGTATAGATTGCATCATAAAGACAAAAATGGGAATACATTTACATTCATTATATTGAAATTACTTAAAAATTTCAAAAATAGGAAAGTAATAATTTTTCAAATAAAATATTTTCAGTAGTAATATCCCTAGGACATTGATAACAGACGAGATAATTTCATGACAATCGAAAGCTCGTTGCAAGCAACGAGCTTGAGAAATTTGTCATGAAATTATGAGGCATTCATCAATGTCCGAGGGATATTCGGCGGATAATTTTTCGAAAAAAAAAAAATCATAACTCTACATAACGAAACATTTATTTATTAAAAGTACAGTTAGTGAAAGTACAATTATTAAAATTTAAGTTACCATTAGATTCGTTGCTGTTCTCTACTATAGAAGATCTATTACCACGCATAATATGTATAATTTTGTTTGACATTTTGAAATTTATTTGGATGAAGTTGTCAAACTGGATCGTGTTGTCATAGGGATTGAAAATTGCAATGAATGCAATTATCAGTCTAATGTTGACATGATTGGGTGAAATTGTTCCACATGACACAAAATGACGAAATTTGAATGGTTGTTAGAACAGTCGAAAAATTATCTTTAAAATGAATTTTCTGTTAGTAAAAACTAAAAAATGCAGTAGCTATTTATCGTTGTTCTTTAAATTTGTTTTATTGTATATTTTATTTTTGAAGTGAAACTTCTATTTGGGCGTTGTATTATTTTTTCTTTTTCCATTGACCCAATTGTAAAATGATATTTAAAATTTCGAAGAAGCTTCGCGCAAATCTACAGCACCGGTCTACTAATCTACTGAGTTTTTTTTTTTAAATTTTTGACATACCCGTGTACTACGATTTTTACAACAAACTAGTATTATGTTTAAAAAAAGTTAGAAACAAATCAAAGAAATTAGAAATATATCAAAAGAGAATATTAAATAATTTGAAATTTGAAAAATTTAAAATATGAAATTAATGAAATATTTTTTATTAATGCTGTAGCTCTATGCTCTAATAATATTTTGAGTACTTAAAAATATATTAAAAGATGATTTGTAAATTTTTATTGTATGTTTAAGTTTACATAAGGATCGGGAAATATTAAATACTAAGAGATTTGAGATATTTAAAAACAAAAAAAAAGTTTTGTTAATATTACTAGCATTTCTAATAAATATAAAGTTTGACTATAAAGTATGATGTAATTTTTTTTATAAAACGCATCATTTATTGTAAGTGCATTTGAAATAAAGTTTTATAACAATTATAACCATAATGACAAAATTAAATAAAATTTTTTATTCATCAAAAAAATAATTCTCAAAAATTTTTGCATACATACTTAATAAATCTTGACATTCCTACCTTTCTTTTTTGAAGAAACTCACAAAAACACTTGAGAGAAGAAACGAAAAACGACAAGTAAACTTAGAAGTTGAGTTACAAATCTCGCAGTATAGGAAACAGAGATACACACGATCTTGTTACTGATACAGCACTGAACGTTATCGTCTTAAACATGCCGTATTTATAAGTATCCACGGATCCGCTGGTCAGTACAGCGCGATGGCGAAATTTTTGCGATAACTCGCTGGTTGTTTTTGCGTACTGTATTAAGAAAAAAAGTTTTAAATTGACATTTGTAGGAAATTTCGATAATTACTTTTGGTTTCGATTTTATTAATTGCTAGTTATAGTGGTGTTCGTACTTAATGATGTAAACAACAACAAAACTGAGTAAGGGTGATACAGTGTTATTTTACTTTCTTGAACACACGTTTTGTTCTTATTTTTTTGTAGTTGGCAGTTGTCATAAATATTCAGTTCCAAAATCAAGCCAAATATTTATTTTTATTGTTGTTGCCAGAAGTATTAATGTTAATTAAATATTCAGTCTCAAAATCAAACCAAATACCAAGTTTTAAGGTTTTTGCTAAAGGATTTAGTGTTCATTTATTTTTTATTAAATGTTTATAGTCCATTCTTTTGCTCTAAAAAGTTTAGAATTTTAAAGTACCATAGCGATATTGACGGAAATGGCAAGTGAGCTTATTTTAGTATTCTCTTCAAAAGTCACATGATTTTAAAGGGTATTTTTTGGTATTTAGGGGTAAAAACTAAACCTTCTTCTTCTTTTTCTTCCTTGTTTCATGTAGGCTTTAAAGCCTGTTACTTCTTCAGTATTAGCCTCCTAAATTGTTTAAATTGTCGCACCATCTTTTTCTTGGTCTCCCAACACTTCTTCGTCCATTTGGTGACTTATCTCGTGCTATTCGTACTATCCTATTCTCTGTCATTGTACTAATGTGTTTGTTTCACTCCTGTTTCCGTTTTTTACCCGTCCATTTATGTCTGCCAATGGCAGAGGATAGGATAGTACGAATAGCACGAGATAAGTCAACAAATTAACGAAGAAGTATTGGCAGACCAAGAAAAAGATGGTGCGACAATGTAAACAATTTAGGAGGCTAATATTGAAGAAGATACAGGCCAGATTAGCATCCTACCCATTGTAAAAGAAAACAAGGCTCAAAGAATCGATATAAAAATTAAACTTTCTGGCGGAAAATTAAAAACTATGGATTTTTATGCATTATTATTCTTCTTCTTCTTCCTTTGGCCTATCCGTTTCGGACGTTGGCTATTAACAAGGCTATTTTGACTTTGTTTACAGCACCTCTGAACAGTTCGGTCGATGTTATTCCGAACCATTGTCGCAGGTTATGCATCCATGAGTGTCGTCTTCTTCCCGGTCCCCTCCTACTGTCGATTCTTCCTTGGACTATTAACTGTAGCAGCCGGTACTTAGTATGCCTCATGACATGTCCGAAGTACTCAAGCTTCCGTTTCTTTACGGTAAAGATTATTTCTTTGCTTTTGCCTATTGTCTGCATTACTTCCACGTTAGTGATGTAGTCTGTCCAGGAAATCCGAAGAATACGGCGATATATCCACAGCTCAAAGGATTCTAGTTTCTTCAGGGTGGCTTCCGTTGTGGTCCATGCCTCTGCTCCATAGAACAAGACCGGAAAGACATAACACTTGACCAGTCTTAATTTTAGTTCCATTGAGATTTTGCTTGTGAACCACTTTTTCACACAACAACACAGGTACTACGGGTAAGGTAGAGCCCCATCGTGCCACCTTAGTTGATGTCGAACTCGTTGGGTCCGCTAAAGGTCGTATGCCGAAGGGCCAGGAAGACCAGGGTCCTGTCAATTTTATAATTGGAGGGCACAACGCTTAGCAATGCTAACGATGCTAACTTTGATGGCACAGGTTTCCTCCATTCTGCTTATGTGGTTATTCTATTCTTTTTTCTATTTTGTACATCCATTAATTTATACACGGTACGTTACATTTACTTCTAATGTCTTCACTTCTTTTTCGATCTCTTAGCGTATTTTCTGTAATTCTTCTTAGTACTCTCATCTCTCCCGTTTCCAGTAGCCTTTGCGTTGTGGCTGTGTCGAGTCTTGTTTCTGAGGCGTATGTCATTATTGGTCTTACACTGGCTTTATAAATTCTTGACTTCATCTCAGTGTCAATGTGTCTGTTTCGCCCTATAGTGTTATTAAGGCAACCTGCCAGTCTATTTGCTTTTTGTACTTGATCTCTCACTTCTTTGTCCAGGTCTCCACAGCTGGACAGTGTAATTCCCAGGTATTTTATTTCCATTACTTATTCAATACTGATGCCATCAATTTATATTTTACCTCTGGTTGGTTTTTTGCTGACTACTATTGTTTTAGTTTTCTTAGATGAAATAGTCATATTAAATTCTTTTGCTCTTATGTTAAATCTGTGGATCTTCATCTTGGGCTATCAATATAGCGTCGTCTGCGTAACAGAGTATTTTGATTTTTTTGTTTCCCATTCTGTATCCTGTATGTTATGTATTTTTGGTACATGCAGAAACAAGACCTGACAGAGAGGACAAAAAGCATGTTAGAAACAGCAGAGAAGAAAAATTGATGGTAAGACACTATTGGACAGAGCTAGAAGTACAGATATACGACGTAGATGCAAGCTGGAGAACATCAAGAACTGGGTAAGAAATAAAAGAGTAGAATGGAACGATCATATGAGCCGAATGACAACAAATAGGAAGTAAAGACAGCAAGAGGTCGTTCCCCAATAGGAAGACAATCAGTAGGAAAACCACGAAAACGATGGAATGACAACTTACTGGTGGCACATTGAAAAACAGTCAGAGTCATGTCTATATAAAAAGAAGAAGAAGTATTTTTGGTAAGAGGTTTGCCCTTAAGTGATACTGTCAAATCTTTTCTTTAATAGTTTTTTTATTCGTTTTTAATGCAAAGTATTAATCCCCTATAATAATTTTTTATCTATATTGCAATACCATACGCGGTTTTATTTAGGTACTTGGTTCCTCGAATTGAAAAACACTTTATCTATACGAATTCTTAGAAGGCGTGGCAGACATGTAAATATTATACTTAAAATTGTCGTATTGCATCAATACGATAAAGCATAATATTCTGTGTTTTTCCTTAAAGTTTTAAACATTTTATATATTAAACGCGGTCTTTATTAGATGTTGTTTATTGTTTTGATAATAAAAATAGATGGTCGTAATCGTTAGATACAGGTTTACATACATTGAAAACCATAAGATATTCATCGAGGAATGACCAACTTGGTCGTTATGTAGAGTTGATTTAGTAACTTCACCACTTTCATTAACGTTATTGGTCTCTATATCGTTCGTATTAAGTTTCCTCCCAGACTTTTTAGCTGTTCTCCTTCTTTTTCCAGTGGCATTTGCTGAATAGGTTATTACTGTTCTTATTAATTATTATATCATATAGCCTGAGTAAAAAATCTTGAAATTAATGGAACAACGTCGACTCATAACATCTCATGTAACAGAATATAGACACCTGCAGACAATAATAAAAAAGGAGATTAAATTAGCCAAAAAAAATGGATGAAGAAAGGTGCGAGGAAATGAAGGATGTAATATCTAAACACGACTTATTTAATGTGCACAAAAAACTAAAAGAAATGAGTAATATATTTAAAAAACGAGTTCCCTCTGTACTTGTTGACACTGATAACAAAATTATTGTAAATGAGCAAGAAATAAGAAAAGAATGGCAGCTGTATATATCAGAGCGGTGTGAAGATGACAGGAATAATATTGCCGAATTCTACCAAAACTGTACTGACGGCCCAGAAATTATGAAATGCGAAGTAGAACATGCTATAAATAATGCTAAAATTAGAAAAGCTTGTGGTCCAGATGAT
Source organism: Diabrotica balteata (assembly GCA_918026665.1). NCBI lineage: Eukaryota > Metazoa > Arthropoda > Insecta > Coleoptera > Chrysomelidae > Diabrotica > Diabrotica balteata. The sequence continues at coordinate 13,406,402 of OU898279.1, read as the reverse complement.
ACACCAACTGAGTTGCTGATACTAATAGAGATTGATAACATAAAAGTGGTAGTAAGAGTTTTTAATTCAATATATAACACCGGAGTGATTCCCGCAAATTGGCTCAAATCCATCTTTATCGCAATACCTAAAAAACACAATGCGAGAATATCGATTAATTAGCCTAATGAGCCACACTCTTTAAAATTTTCCTCAGAATATTTCACAACAGAATTAGACGTAAATGCGAAGAAGATCTTAAAGATACCCAATTTGGTTTTAGAAATGCTATGGGAAGTAGGGAGACACTTTTTGCGCTTAACATTCGATAGCATGTGAAATTAATGCAAATACTGAAAAATATCGGAATAGATGACAAGAATATTCGTGTCATAACATAAAATCCCATACAACGAGGAGTTAGACAACGTGGCATTTTGTCGCCAACATTGTTCAATGTTTACTCGGACCAGTTATTTAAACCTTGACCTAAACACTTGAGAGACAACCATATGGAATAAAAATCAATGGGGAACTACTTAATGTGATTGGATATGCAGACAATACAGTAATTCTATCAGATAATATTGAAGGTCTTCAAATTCTGCTTGATCGTATTCACGAGGTAGGAGAGGAAATGGGCATTAAAATAAACTCAAATAAAACCAAATTTTTAGTGTTTAGTCGTGACCAAGATCCCGATGCAAAGCTTCAATTGAACGGAGTCCAAGTTGAGAAAGTTCACAAAATGACATATTTGGAAACTGTGATAACGGACCAACTAGATCCAGACATAGAAATAAAACTTAGAATAGCAATGACTAAAACTACTTTTATGAAAATGAAGTCATTTCTTTGCAATAACCATCTTAGTTTAGAACTAAGACAAAGAAAGGTTAAGTGCGATGTTTGGTCTGTACTTTTGTATAGTGCAGAAGTGTGGACGCTAAAAGTATCGATCATGAACAAAATTTAAGCATTGGAAATGTGGGTTCATATTGCAGAAGATTGAGAAACCTTCGCAATGGTGATCGCCAACGTCGGATAATTCTGATATGGCACGCGAAGAAGAAGATAACTGAAAGTGGTAGATGAACTAAGTATTTTAGGTTAATTGAGCATATGCAAAGAACCCTTGTCTTCAATTTTCAGATATTAATTGTGTCAAGTTTCTCTAACGTCTTTGTGCATCTCCCAAATTGTGCATCCCCCAAAGAATCTCCCGTAGAATCTAAACAACATCCCTGTATAAATTTATGTACACTAAGACTAATATTTATTACGTTGCGTTTTAAATTTAGTGACTAATACTACAATGAGGAAGTCAATTGCTACTATCAACTTTTCTAGAATTGTTCTGTCCTTAACGCCTCCGTCTAATATTGAAAATGAGTGTTCGGGATATCCCCAGCATCTGCATGTTCAATTGTTTAGGTACTTTACCACCTTTATTAGATTAGTTTCTTTAATAATTTGTTATTGTTTTGGATGACATGCAGTGTTACGTGTCCGATTAGACATGGGATTTACACTACTTTGAAAAATAGGGCCTACGCATTGTTTATTGAGTCGTTAAGTTTTTATAACTTAAAAAAATAAATTGCCATTTTATGCTCAATTGAATTTATGACATAAAGTTAATTTCTGTCTAACTAAAACTATTTGTTATCTTTTTGTTAAGTAAAAATATTTAGTTGAATATTTGAAGTACATAAATAGGTGGTAGCTTATAGGTGTAAAAGGGTTCTACATTTTCATTGTAACACAGATTTTTATTTTTCTATTTGCCAGCTTTGGTTACTAAACAGATCATACAAAGCAAAGGTATTTTAAATATGAAAAACAAACTTCCATAGATAATTCTAAATCATTAATTTGCTTAATACTCAACGTTAATTAAATACATTTAATTTGTTTAAAATACGGATTAAGTTTTTCAGATAATTTTGTACATATAATTACGATTGCATAAATAAATATAGGAGATACATTTTTGTGGAACTAAAGAGGCCCTAATCTGTATACACGAAGTACGCTTGGAACACTGATACAGCAGATTCAATCAACTTACTCCTCTAAACGATTAATGGAGTTCGCAGAAAACCCTTCGTTGTAGTAATGTAGTAAAAGGCTAAGACTAAATGTTAGAAATGGGAACACCAAGAAAATTAGTTTAATTAACGCTAATGTGCGTGACACACTTATATGGGCAAGTAAAGATATGAAGCAGAACATCGATGCCATTTGGTATAAATTCAGGACTTAGGCAGGGGGACCCCTTGTCACCGTTGCTGTTCAATTTTGCTTCAGAATATGCAATAAGTAAAATATCGTTTGAGCTGACAAGAGGATTTGCTGATCAAGGATCAAAACTGTTGCTGGCCTTTGCTGATGATATAGATGCAGTCACGCATTCTACAAGAGACGTGAGAGAAGTGTTTTCACAGCTCGAGGAGGAAACAGGTATTTCGGGTCTCCGAATGAATGAAGAAAAGACGAAATACATGGTAGTAACCAAAAATCCAAGACCAAGAGTTAAGCAGAACATCAGTATTAATGATCACAAATTCGAAGTAGTAAAGGAGTTTTAATCTCTCAAAGGAAAAAGAGGTCTCAGCAAGAACAGCTGAGGGAAATAGAGCATTATGCTCCCTTTTAACATTATTAAAATAGGCCACATGGTACGATCAGAGGATGACAGAGTGTTAAAGACAATGTTTTTTGAAAGACCAGATGGTAGAAGATCAGTAGGCTGACCTATATATATTGAGCAAATATTTTCGCAAGTGGCGGCTTCAACCAAATGCATCCAAAACAGAAGTTAGTTGCGTTCACCTGAACAATAAACTTGCTGGAAAGGAACTCAACATACGGTTTGTAAATACCACACTTTCTCACAACAAAACACCGAAGTACCTGGGCGTAACACTAGACAGAACGCTATCATCTAAAGAGCATTTAACAAAAACTGCCCAAAAGTTGAATACCAGAAATAACCAGAATATACAGAAGCTCTGCGGTACCACCTGGGGAGCATCGGCTTCCACTCTCCGCTCTACTGCCTCAGCCCTTGTTTTCTCGACCGCTGAATATTGCGCCCCAGTTTGGCTACACAGTCCACACGTAAAAAAGGTCGATACTCGGCTGCACAGCACCATGAGGATGATAGCTGGTGCAATTAAATCAACTCCCACCCAGTGGCTTCCAGTATTAAGTCACATTCCACCTCCACATTTACGACTAGTTGACGCTCTTACAGGTGAATACAAAAAGATCATGAACAATATAAACCTGCCGATCCACCAAGATACCGAGGATGCACGAAATACCCGTCTACGTCCTAAAAAACTACCAATGAAAACGGCAAGAATGATATATGAGGAGTTCAACATCACGAATGCATGTTCTCAAGAATGGAATGCATGGCAACATAACATGCCCTGCATTACCCACAAGAAACCAGGTTTTGATCTACCACGTAAAACATGGTCCACTCTAAACAGGATCCGAACCAGACATGGCAGATGTGCATAAATGCTACATAAATGGGGAAAGAATCCGTCTCCTCAATGTGACTGTGGGAAGAACCAAACGATCGACCACATTATTGAAGAGTGTCCCTCAAGATCCTACAATGACTTCCTGTTTGCAACTTCAGAGTCAATTGATTATGTTAATACACTTGATGTTTGTCTGTAACTATTTAAAGTTTGTCATATACCTATATTACTAGTGTTTGTAATTTTGTTCTAAATGTGTTGTAAATGCCATACGATAAATAAAATAGTAGGCCGACCGAGAAAAAGATGAAAGGATGATTTTGAAGCCGATTTATCTAGAATTGGGGTACAACAATGGAAAATAGAAGAAAATAGGGCGATAGTGGATGCGGCGAAGACTCACCCCGATGTGTAAAGCCAGTGAAGAAGAAGAAGAATATCTGCATTTAATATAAATTATCCTTAGCACGTCCTTAGAAATTTATGTTAAATATCATTATGCAAGAGTACCATTTATTAAAAAACATGTAACAAAACATGCAAAACTATGAACAACGGGTAAATGACACATACATTTAGTTTATAACTAAAATTTAACAGTGTTAAACATTACCGAGAACACCAGTGCAGTTTACCGTGCCTTTTAATACAACGAAAGGTTTTCTGCGAATTCCGTTAATCCTTTAGAGGTGTTAGTTGGTTGAATGTACTGTACACTATGGGACTCGACGGCACCGTTGCTCAGTCTTGGTAAATTATGGGCGAAGTATAGAAAAATATCACTTAAATAGCATATACTTCAGTTGCCAGAGACGAAAATGCCACTCAACCTCTAAAAATTATACGTACAAGCTGAATTTTGCCTAGAATATTAATTTTAAAGATGCAAAAAACTTTACCACTTTTACTTCCGGGCTTCTTTCATAAAATTCATAAAACCCCCTTCGTGTAATGGTAAAAACGCAAAAAAATGGATTTACCAAAAATCCATTACTGTACACCGTATAAAAAATGTTTAAAAAAAAATGTAGCTGAGATAATTTTAAACAAAAATGTTTATTATCACTTTTTGTGTAGAATGAACCATTCTATCAGAAACAACGCTTGAATCGACTATCGATTTTGAATGTCAGTTACGTGCGAGAAATCAATGTTCAATAAAATTTGTGTCAGCTCAACGGTAAAAATTCGATATCTTTTGATCCAAGTGTCCTTTTAAGAAAAATCAAAAAGCGTTTTAAAGGTAAAGGGTGAAGTTTTCTTATGCATTTTTGTATTTTGATGCAAGTAAACTTAGATTTTATAAAGGTATTAAATAAATAAACATGGCGCAATTTTTGCTGTTGGATAGTAAAGATAAAATTGATTGTAGTGACTGGTAATTTATTAGATATGGCGGATAGGGAAATAAGTAGAAGTTACGGTACTATAAAAAAGGAGAATTTCAGAATATTCGCACAACTTTAAGAGAGAGTAAAACATATACTACTTTATAAAATAATTCAAGGTAAACGCAAAGGAAGAAGAAATATGGGCCATAGAAGAATGTCATCAGTTTTAACTTTGAGTGAAATGTTTGGCTGCACCAAAATGAACTTATAAGATCATCAATAAATACGATCACGCTAGTTGAAGGCGTAATTTATTTTTGAATAAATAATAATTAAATCATAAATAAAAAAAATAGCAGCTAAGTAAATACTTAATTGATTACATGAATAATTCATTAGCACTTACCTAGTACATTTAAAAACATTTGATTACCATCAAGTTTTATGATTACACTATAATCTATCTACTATTGTTTACATTTTTAGTTTTTAAAGTTAGATCTGTTTCATATGATATTTTGTCATTTTATATTGACACTTGACATTGATAGTATTTGCCTTACGATTATGACATTTTGGCTAATAAAAATTACTAAACTTCATGTGCGTCCGAAAGTTTGGGGGCGCGGGTGTAGGAGAACATCTTTCTAACATGTATAATATGGATGTCACATGTTTGACATATTTCACGAATTATTTTTTATCACTTATAAAACATTTAATCACAGAATAATAAACAATCAGAATGCCCACTCTCAGATGCTGCCTTTGAAGTTTTTCAGCACGCGCGCCATGTTTTAGAAGTAAACACATAACACAGACATATGATTTGTGAGGTTATGTAATTGTTTATATTTATGTTTAATTATTTTTTTTTGTGTGTGTTTTGGCTTGGACAATTAATTGTCATTCAGCCAGTCTCAATCAAGATAAGTTTATTAATGTAGTGTGTGTCTGTGTTTGTGTGTGTAGAGTAATTGTCTTGATACTTAGCAAAGTCGACGTCATTGTCTTTGCTAAGAGACGCTAATTGTATCCGAACGTCTGCGGTCCCTCCGGTGTGTACCGATCACACAAGGATAGAAATTATTTTCATTTATTAATTTTTTTTAATAAACGAAAATTTCCACCCAGGTGGGATTCGAACTCACGACCTTTAGGTTTAAAGGCAGGCGCTCTTACCACTGAGCCACAGAGGGGGTTATGTTTAATTATATTATATTAAATAAAAAAACACTAAAAATACTAAATTGCGAAATAACAAAGAATGAATATATGATTAGAAAATTTTTTTCAATATTTACTGAAAAATGTATCAATGATTTTACTTTCATTTATACTGCCTCAAAAATTGTAACAAAGTAGGTTTGGGCGTTTATATTCCTAGAATCAATTACAAATTTTCATCGAGATTACCTGATTAACTGTGCATATGCAAAGCAGAAAAAATGGCTATATATCAAGCAGTTCCTTTGTTTATTAATAGACAGATCAATAAAGTTATTATCTTTTCCGATTCTCTTAGTGCAATTTCAAAAATTAATAATAGCAATATTTCTGCTTCGGTAGATTATTGTTGCCGTAAAAAAATCTTATTTCCTCTGCAAATAGAAACGGGTTTAAAATACGTATCTCATAGATACCGGGTCATTCCGATATACCGGTCAACCTACAAGCTGGCACACTGGCCATAATAGGGAGAGATCCTAATGTTCCTTTGAATATGAAATTAGATTCCCAAGACGTGTTACCCATAATTAAGAATAAAATTAAAAAACACTTGGAAAACTTTAATTAGCAAAAAATCGTATCAGTATTAGGTACAGAGTACAAAATATTTTCCCTATAAGACATGATTTCAAAACTTTTCATATAAAGATAGGAGACACATTACAACTATTATAAGAATGCGGACCGGTCATTGTTTAACAAGTCAACATCTAAACTGAATTTGGTGGACAACCCCTACTGTAAATGTGGCCTAATAGAGAAACTAAATCATATATTTTTTGAATGCCCCACAAGGATCATTCCGAGTTTTGACCTATACAGAAGATTCATTTATATGAATTATAATTCACCAATTACAATATACTCCATATTAAAAAAACTTACTGAAGAATCACTCAGCATTTTGATAAAATTCCTTTCAATTAACAAATTAAATTTGTAATCACAAAGCTCAATGCTTTTTGTATTGTTTACTAACATAACCTATTAATTATTAATGAATTTTTTTTACAAAATAATTTGGCACAAGTAAGTGGCCTCTAGTTGGTTTAGAGCCAGACTTTATCGGGGTCACCACCAAATTGAGCTGGCTTATCACCATGACGTGGAAGCCATAGAAACAAAAGAAGAAGAAGAAGAGTTTTCACAACTTTGAAGTGACAACGTTTTTGTTTGTAGCTAGTTCTGTATTTTAATTTTATTTTGTTGCCATTTAGAGTCAGGATCCACTTAGTTGAGGATCTTTGAAGTGAATTTTTAAGAGTGTTTGCGATAATCACCCCACTCATCTAATTTTTTTGGTTAAATTAAATCTTCATCTCACTTCTGTCCTTTTATTTGTAAGTTTTTATTTCACCAGGGAACTGTTCTGTTGTATCTCATTGTGTCAGGAAATTATCTTCGAACGCCAATATGACAAACTAGTAAAATTGTTCTGCAGTCATATCTGTCCAGTGTATGCCTTATCATCCCTTTTCTTTTTCTTAGAGTGCCATCTCCCTACGGAGGTTGGTCATCATAATGGCTATTTTTATTTAAGAACTGTCTGCTTATTATGCTTTCCAATCTGTTTTATGAGGTTAATGTCTTCTTCTTCTTTGGGTGCCGTCTTCAATGAAGGTTGGCGATAACCTCAGCAAAATCCTTTCTGTCCCTGGCTTTTCTTATTAAAGATTGAGAATCCAAACCAGTCCACTCACGAATGTTCTTCAACCAGGACGCCTGCCGTCTACCAGGACCACGTTTTCCTTCTACCTTCCCCTCTATAAGAAGCTGCAGTAGCTGGTATTTCTCATTTCTGTATATGTGTCCCAAATATGAGGTTTTCCGTGTTTTCATTATTTTTAAGAGTTCTCTGTCGGTACCCATCTTGTGTAGAACCTGCTCGTTGCTCATATGCGCTGTCCAGGGGACTTTCAGCATCCTTCGAAATAACCACATTTCAAAACTTTCCAAACGCCTAAGTGAGTTAATTTTGAAGGTCCAGGTCTCCATTCCATATAGTAAGGTGCTGTAAACGTAACATTTCAGCATTTGGTATCGGATTTTGAGATTGAGTGTTTGGGACGTAAACATTTGTTTCATTTTTAAAAAGACATTTCTTGCTTGTTCAATTCGCGATTTTATTTCTATGTCTGGATCTATATCTTTCGTTATCCAGCACCCTAGATATCGAAATTTCTCGACATTTTCGATAATCTTACCATTCACGTTTAAAGCGATGGGTGGATGGATGGATGTTTTGGAGACAATCATTGTTTTTGTTTTCTTGACGTTAATGCTGAGGCCATATTGTTCTCCGATCGATCTGACGCGATCTAAGAGTGTCTGGAGATCCTGTGCGCTCTCTGCAATTAGGACCGTGTCGTCGGCGTATCGTACATTATTTAGAACTCTGCCGTTAATTTTAACACCTTCTCTTGATTGCTCTAGTGCTCGTGCAAAGATTTCTTCCGAATATATATTGAAAAGTAGTGGTAACAATACACACCCCTGTCGTACACCTCGCTTGATATTGAATATTTCTGTGTCACCGGCTTCTGTTCTAACTGCTGCAGTTTGGTTAAAATACAGCGTTTGGATAATTTTAAAATCGTTCTCGTCTAGTCCCTTTTTGTGAAGGCAATCCATCAGCTTATCATGTTTTACTTTGTCGAAGGCCTTTTGATAGTCAATAAAACATAAAAATAGATCCTTTTTTTGGTCTCGACATTTTTGCAGCAGTATAATAAAACTGGTTAATGCTTCCCGTGTCCCAAATCCATTTCGGAAGCCAAATTGTTCATCACTGATATCCTGTTCACATTTCTTATAAATGCGTTGGTGAATAACTTTCAAGAATAACTTTAACATATGCGACATTAAAATAATAAGTCTGAAATTACCACACTTCTTTGCTCCCTTAGTTTTTGGAAGCGGAATAAAGACTGATTTTAACTAGTCGTGTGGAATTTCACCGCTTGTATATATTTGATTAAATAATTTGACGATTATATTTAAATGTTTCTCTTCCAGTAGCTTTATGACTTCCGTACGTATGTCATCGGGGCCAAGGGCTTTCCCATTTTTTGGCGTTTTTGATTGCTCTCTCTACTTCTTGTTTTAATATAGGATTACTGGTTTCATGGTTTTTATATATTATGTTGTTTAGTGGTGTGTCCGAGAATAGTTCTTTTATGTAATGTCCCCATACGTTGTTTAGATCGCTTAATTCCCATATCGTTTCATTCTCGTCGTTTGTTAATCTACAAGGGAGTCTTTGTTTTGTCATTCCAGCTAGATCTTTTATTTTTTTGTGAAGCGTTTGACTGTCGTGTTTCTTAATTAATTCTTCGATCTCTTGGCAGTTTTCTATCATCCAATTTTCTTTTTTCTTTTTTCTTTTAATGTGCGAGCCGTTAATCATCGAAGGTGCACTATGATGGACAAAGTATGCATATGTCTTTATATTGCATTTACTTAGGTGGTGGCTCCGGGTGTAGGGGAAACAGTTCGGGGCGTTCGACGCTAACTCTTATCATAAACCTTTTTCTTGATTTAAGTCGGCTAGTACCAAGCAGTTCCTCCAACTCGCACAACTGGTGTATTTCATCGAAAGTTTGCCTGAACTTCTCTTCATATTGAGAGGTACATTTACGGTCTTCTGGTGACACGAAACCAGATGCCCGGTACTGTAGGGATAGTGGGATAGTGGGATCCATTTCATGAAGTCGGTAGTCATTCTACATGTTTGGTTGAATACAGTGATAACGGGCGTGCCAAGATCTACTCCACACGGTACAGTCATATTTTTCTGCTGATAAATAAAGCCTCAGCTGTTGACTTTTTACACCTGTGGATTTGCATACCATTTGCTTCCTACAAGTTTTCCGATCAGGTTGTTTCTTGCAGCAACCTTTTATCTTGTACTCTAAAAGTGATATTTATATATTAGTGAGCGGTCTAATATGACTCCAAGATATTTGGATGTTTAGTATGTTCCAAGTGTTGCTCCTCCCAGGATAAGTTCAGTTTTACATGCGCTAGATGGGTATTGACATGGAATGTACACAATTGGGTTTTAGCGGGGGTTTGGTTTTAATAAGTTTTTTTTGTATAGGATGACATTAGGTTTAAAGCCTCTTCCATTGTCGACTCTATCTCTGCGAAGGTTTTTCCTTTTACCGCCATACCAAGATCGTCGTCTCTTTGAAGTGATATAAATGCTAAAGTATCTGTAATTTTTTTACTATTACCGCTTGCAATGATAAATTCTGTGTGATAAATGTGGACGGCGCTTTCACAACGTCTTGCTACATGCGTGGCTTCTCGCGAATGAGTTGAGCACACATGCTGCGAGCCAGAGTGGTGTCTGTTTTTTCGCACACATCAAAGAAATATATGTGTGCGTTCGCGCTCAGTATAGACGGATAGCGTGGGGATTTGTTGCATTTGCAAGAAAAGTTCGGATTTATTGAGTTTTATTCAGTTTATTGATTTATGTGTAAAATGGAGTGGTCAAATCAACAATGTTTGCAATTAATAGATTTGTATGAAGAAAACGCTATATTATGTTATCAGGTACCTATGGCTTTTCTTAAAACTGTGCCGTTTTTCTTTATTACGGGGCCTATATCATTTAAAAGGCGTTCAAAGTCTTCTACTGACATACGTGTAAAATTTTGAGTTTGTCTAGTATTAGAGTCTAACGCCAAATCTACTAGTAAATCGGAGTTCATTTGTAGGGTTCTTCTTTTAAAGAAATGCGTCGTCCACCATCGCCTATTTTTTCTTTGTTTTTTCTTTTTTAATGAACTAATAACTTTAAACGCGGCACTAACCATAAAAAGCTCCTCAGACATTTTTTCACGAATGGATGGAGCGCCTTGAGCACGCATACATATGCGGTGATTTCTAATTTCAACGAATGCTCTGAGCGCGAATGGTTTGAGTACGCACGCATATGCGTGGCTTCTCACCGCATGCGTGTGCTAGTCTGTACGCGCCCTTAGAGAAATTATGGTGAGCGAGAAATTCATCAAGGAAGCGTTTATGTGATTGTCAAAGCTTCCGCACACAACAAGTGTGTCGAAAATAACAAGAACTTATAACAACAAGATTTTTAAAAGAATTTTGGGGACCTCATTATAAGGTTACCTTTTAAAAATCAAATTTTGTTTCGAAGTATTTAAAATCATACAAAAAATTGTTTTCTCAATTAATCTTTAGAATCTTATTGTTACGATAAATTCTGACCCAAAACCGTAAATATATTTTACTATTATGTTTTTATTCATTCATGAATGTTCTAGGTATACCTACCTGACGAAAATCAGCCGAGCCGCTATAAAAAAACCAGTTCCAGTTCATTCGAGACAATGCAGGTCAACATCCATGGGGTCTCCCCTCGGCTATAATACCAGTATGACGTCACATTCCAGTATTTTCGACAAGGGTCAGGTCAGGTCTAGATTATTACGGTGCTTTATATAAAGACGAAATTTTATTGAAGGAGCTAGTGAAGTAAGAAGATTCGCCCCGAGTATTTAAATTGTATCGAACGTAACATAAATTTGTAAAGTTAATTAATAAATTAGTAATTAGTTATCGTGAGTTTTAATAAATTAGAATATAGACAATAAATTAGATTTAAAGACAATAAATTAGAACAATATAAATATACTGCATTATACAATAAGATACTTTGATTTCTTAACTATCTTCTGTTTCAACTAATTTTATATCGTATTAGTTTATTATTGTTTTATTGCTTATTTGTCAACCATTGCTTAGTCAGTGTATTTTATAGTGCGCGTGGGCAAAGAGACAAAAGAAAACAACCTTGATAACTTATTAATAAGCTTAAATAATAAAATTACAATCTATGTAATTAAAATATTACGTAAATATAGATTTAACATTATTTAGTAGAATTCACATAAAAATGTTTCAGCGAAATTATCGAAGAATTCAAATTTAATACTTATTCAAATACAGTATTCAAATACAGATACACCGTTTCATAATTGGCTTTTAAAGGTTCTACGTCCATATCCGAGGTATTGTATATTTTGCCAGCACGCTGCAGTTCCATTATAGAAAAAATCAGAACTCAGACGCTTCTCCCCTCCACTTTTCCGTGGTGGTATTTTACGAGTATCATCACTTTAATCGGTCACAACTTTTTATTCCTTCATTGTGTATGACATATATGTTGGATCATAAAATTTAAATCTTTATTTAGAATACGTTCAATCTTCTGCTGTTAATGTTAATAAACAATGGAAATGATTTTAAGAAAACAGTGCTATCTTCGTTCCTATTGGTAATAGAAGATTCTGTTTTTTTTGGAAAGTGTGTTCTTTCACTAGCTTTTTATTGAGCCTACTTACAAGCGTGTGGCATAAAACATGTTAAATTTATTATAAACGTTTATAAGCTAAAGGTCAGCCCTTTTTAAAGCTGTTTTTTAATAAACAATTTAACAATATGTTAAAGTTTTTTTAATATCTCAAAACTGAAGCTTTACAGAATCAATTTTGCTTTTGTTGTTTAAATAATCACTTTCCGTGATAAACAAATTGAATAACTTCTGAACTATTTGGTCGATCTGTTGAAATTAAGCAGACTTTAATAAATAATTAACTGCCACAATTTCAAGTAGTTATATTACATGTAATTATGCAAAAAACAAAGTTATTATAGTTTATTTTTATGAACGAGAGAGTAATTAGCAAGAGCAAAATTGAAATTTTGGTTTCCCTGGAGCATTACGTGGCATTTGAAAACTACCACATTTCTCTTCTTTAATAACTCTGTAAATCGTAGATTTCCCAACACCAAGTGTACTGCTAACTAACTCAACGGTCTCATTAACACTTTCACATAAACGTTTGTCTGTAAATGATTTAAAACAATTAAATATTAATGTTTTTTCATTAACTGTTAAAGGACCAATTTTTCGGCGTTTACACGGCACTTCCAAATTTTCCATAACACTACTATACACAATAAACTGCACCTTGCAACTGAAGTACCTACTTTTAGTGAACTGTTAAGAATTTTGAATACGCCACTTGGACCTTCCTACAAAATGGAAAAAACCCACTATCACATTTTCTGTGGAATAAGTTTAGAAGGTAATTATCTAGTCAATTACTGTCGTAGATTTCTGGAATTAAAGAATTAAATGTTTGATTGTTGAAACCCTTACTTCGTGGAATGCACTCATTTCAGATAAAATAAAACGTTTTATTTCATCTAAAGAATTAAACTTTATTTTACAAATAGGTAGGTACTTATTAAACTTTTATTGGTTATATATAACCAATAAAATAAACATCTTACATTTCTTGCAAATTCATTAGTACCTGTTAACCTCCATCACTCCGACACTGGCAACCTTATTTAGGGATTAGTAAGCCTCACAACTATTGTATTCTATTCTGCTCCAACCTTTATACCTGGTGGTCATACTCAATTTAAAATTGTTTTCCTATATACTTCTGTAAACTTGTTGACAAATATCTGTTTTTCATTGAGTCACCCGTATCAACAGTTTAGGGATTTGCATACATAATTTATTTTTTTATTACTCTCTCATACATAAAAACACACTATAATATTTATAAATTACTGCAAAAGTAAGGGTTTTTTAAAATTGTCTCCGTCAATTGTTTATGTATTTTAATTTGAAAACACTCAAAATTAAAGGTGAAAAATTTTACGGGAGGCCTACTTTCAACAGAGGACAATATAGACTAATTGAGTAATTAGGGAGTAATAAGTTTTAGCGGACACATAAAAAAATATTTAGATTTGTTAAAACTGATCAATTAGTTATTGTTTTCGCTGAAAATGAATTAGCATGTATTAAAAATGAATTGGAACTATTTTATTCGTAGGTATACAGACACCAGCACTAAATACTGCAAATTCCCAGTATAAATTAAGTATACGCACTTTGGGCATATCTGTGTAGATTTTAAACACAGTGGTTAATGCACCGGGATCCCATTTCTTCTATCTAAAAATCTTCATCTAAAAATGAGCAAATGATTGCAGCTGAAAATAAAATAATCGAAAGATGGGCTGAATACTTTGACAGTCTTCTAAATGTCCAGGTAGACGCGGATGGAAATAAAGAAAATTGTGAGTACCAAACGGCCGAGATAGAAGTACCCCCGCCAAGCCTGGAAGAAATTATCACGGCGATAGAAACCCTAAAAAATGACAAATACCCGGGACTAGACAATATTGATGCAGAACTGATTAAAAAAGGAGGGCATGAACTTAGAACTAAAATACACCAATTAATGAAAGAAGCCTGGGAACAAGAAATAATGCCAAAAGAATGGAGTGGCTGTATTATCGTGCCAATACATAAAAAAGGCAGAAAGGATACATGTGGCAACTACAGGGGAATCTCACTAATCGGTACTACATATAAGATATTAGCTTCAGTTGTACTAAAACGATTACTGTCATATACAGAGGAAATTATTGGCGATTACCAATGCGGCTTTAGGCCTGGAAGATCAACAATCGACCAAATATTTACTATCAGACAAATGCTAGAAAAGTATTGGGAATATAATAAAGAAGTACACCAGATCTTCATAGATTTCAAACAAGCATATGATTCCATAGATCGCTTAAAACTGTGGAGTGCAATGATGGAGTTAGGCGTACCAAAGAAGCTGACCATAATTGCGCGAATGTGTGTCAACAATTCCTTTGCACAAATTAGAATAGGAGGCAAAACTTAAAAGGCTTTCGGCTTTCGGCATAAGCACCGGGCTCAGACAGGGAGACCCGCTGTCCCCATTACTATTTAACATAGCATTGGAATACGCAATGCGAAAAATCTACACCAGAGTCAAACCAGACATAACTGCCAGAGGAACAAAGATTATTCTCGCATTTACAGATGATGTAGATGCAGTAGCACAGACAACACTGGAAGTTAAGGATATAGTATGGAACTTTGAAGAAGCAACACTAAGCGTTGGCCTGAAAATAAACGAAGAAAAAACTAAATACATGGTCGTATCAAAAAAGAAACGACAGCGAATAAGACAAAACATTACCATAAACGATCATAATTTTGAGGTGGTCAAAGAATTCAAATACCTACGAGCAACAATTACCAGTGAAAACACAGGAGAACGGGAGGTTGAAATGCGAATACTGGCAGGAAATAAATCATTCTTTGCCATTCAACATCTAATGAGGTCAAAGCTTCCCTCAAGGCGTGCCAACATCCAAATGTACAAAACCATAATACGACCAGCAGTAACATATGGAAGTAAAACATGGACATTGAGAAAGAAAGAAATCAATAAGCTATTAGTATGGAAAGGCAAAATCCTGCGAATTATATATGGTCCTTGCAGGGACAGCGTGACAAATGAATGGAGGAGCAGATGCAACAATGAAATAGAGACTCTCTTCGGGAAAGGAAACATCGTAAGATACATAAAAGCCAATAGATTAAGATGGGCAGGCCACGTGGTACGGAGTGATGATGACAGACTGATTAGCAATGTGTTTTGGGAAAGACCAGGTGGTTGAAGATCGACAGGAAGGCCTAGAAAAAGGTCGAAAGACACAGTCAGGGAAGACCTGGAGAAGATGGAAGTAAGGCCATGGGAAATAATAGCACAGGATCGGAATCAATAGAAGGCAATAGTAAATGCGGCAAAAACTCACGAAGAGTTGTAAAAGCCAATGATGATGATCCCATTTCTTCAATATTTGCTTGCACCAATTGACACGAGCCCCTTTTTGACCTTTTGTCAAATTATGTGGAATACAAAGAGAACTATTTTTTTTACAGCCAAATTATCATGCCATATCTTAATGCTTGCCATAGTAATGCCCAAGGATGCCTCAATCTCACGGTATATAATATAACGATCTTTCTCTATTAGTTCACGCACAGCATTTCTGGTATAACAGCCGATATTGGGCGACCTTAATGGTATTTGCCCTGGAGAGAGCGCATAATGTACGAAATAAATAAATTGTCGCACGGCTTAATTCGATTGTTTGGCCCAGACAAAATGTATTCCGAGACGTTTTGTTCAAGAAGAAATATCAAAAATTTTTCTTCCTGCAGCTGTTCCTAGCCACAAATTATTGCTTTTTATATCCGATGTTGCACCATATAAGGTCAAGGCAGTTAATTTTTGCGAAGAAGTAGATTTAGAACCAAATATTTTTGTGAATTTAAAATATGCTTTCTCTCAAAATTTTGTCTCCGTCATCAATTCGAAAATTACACAAGTCTTGGAAAACACCCTTACTCGATTCTTTGCCACGAAGAGGTAAATCATTAGTGCCTGAGAAGACGATACATAAAATAACTGAACATAAGACTTTTGTATTAGTTTCTATTGTTTTGCTCGCAAACTCGTTGATCTGAATATCAACTGGTTTCGCTGTTAAAAATGCTTCCGCAGCCTCGCTAGCCATTTTATGTTATTGATTTGCATGATATTTGCAACATGTATGGACATCTTTGTATTTATTAAAGGCCCTTATCATAAATAATCCAAATATCCCTTTGATTGACCCTTTCGGTGGAGAAACATAACGGTGGACAACACAGAATTTACAAAAGGCTCCTTTCAAGCACTTTGAATATACTAGCCATGGGCTATATAAGTTCAACCATTTATGGGAGATATCAAAATTCGGGAGATCACTCCAGCAATTTATTACTTCTAGATCTACTATCTACTGAAGCTAAAGAATGACTGAAAAACTGAAATGAATAATGAAGCTGAAAGCAAAGCTTGTGCTCAAAGTTCAAAGAATCTAAAATTCGTTGAATTGCATATTTGGACTTATTAGTTGTTCTTGGAAACACTTCTTTTTTGAGCTAAATGTATTCCCAGAACTCATAAGGCCATCAAAATATTTGGTTCTACGAATTCAGGTGTATTTGCTGGTTGCTGTTGCTTTTAGATTTAAAAAATATTAGATAAATAGAATATAGCAGATTTCAAATTTTCTTTAAAGTTTTGTTAAGTTTGTGTGGTTTTTCGTCCTAGCTAGAATGTAGAAACAGTGCTTGCATTAAAAATCAAGATTAAGTTACAAGTTTGTTATTTTTCTATATTGCTTATTTACCAATTTTACCTCGTGTTCTCTAGGGGGGGCTTTCCCCCTCCCCTTCCTGTGGACGCCTATGTACACAGAGACAAGCCATATGTTTTTATTGGAAAATTTTGTTTTCATAATTCTAAGGAATGGTATTTTACTTTTTTACTAGTTTCATTAAAATTAATTAGTAAATTACAATTACTTACTTCGTTTTAAAGTTATTTATATTGTTCTCTATTTATTAAAACAAACATTAATTAATATACCATTATTAGATAAATATTTCCATTAACAGTATGCATATTTTCTAAAAACTGCATATTTAATGCGTTTTTTCTAAAAGGAATGCATATTTAATGCATATTTTTGGACAAATTAGTGTATATTTTATGAGCATATTTTTTACTTTTTTTTGCATATTTGGCTAAGTCTACTGATAATGATTATGACTTCATGATTTAGGGTACGAAACGCAAAAATCTTTGCGGTTTAGCCAATCGGCTCGGCGGTGAAACTACAACAACTGTATTGAAATAACAAATACCTTTAGCTCTAGCCATTGCTTAAAAGCTGTCAATATTTTCTATATAAAATAAATTTTCATGAAATCTCTGTCAATATCACCAATTATTGCATAATAACTTGTATATTTTCATTTAAATGATAATACCTAGTTATTGTTTGCAGTTATCTGGGTTTTTAAACATATAATGTTTCGTTTCAATTTTATTGTCATACAATAATATAAAAAAATACATATGACAACATACTAATTATTATGTTATGGAATGCAAAACTGCATTACTCACAAACTAATGTATAATTATTATTGTGATTAATTCTTCCTAGAAATATAATTTAAATTCAATTCCATGGGGAAATGCTGTGGTCAAGCGAGGAAAATACGCTATGGGAAATACATAAAATAAAATTAAAATTTTATGAACAATGTGATTGTCAATAGATATCTTGGATAATTGAATTTTGTTTATAACAAATATTACCCAAGAGAAATTAACATAACGTAGGAAACAGTTTGGTTTTATTGGTACATTACATATTATAACAAGATTATGCCGGCATTAATTATGCCGTTCACTCTAAAATAATATTGTATTAGAAAAAACGATGGGTTAGGTACGGTAGAAAAACTATCAACTTGAAAATATTATTGTCGTTCGTGATTTCAATTTTCCAGAGATTAGCTGGTCCATTAGTTCCATAACTGATACTGTAAATTTCCAAAAATTGTTAAAAACTTTATCATGAAGTCAAATTTAAAACAACTGATAACTGAACCTACAAGTAAAGGTTTAGAGCCAACAATCATCCTTCTATTTTTCTTAATCGCTCAAATTCATCGTCAATGTGGGAGTCTTTCCTTCATACTGCTATTACAACGACTGCTTCTGATCATACGAATGGCAATTGCCTGTACAGAAATCGATTAACGTTTCAGCTACATGGCGAAAACTTGGCGAAACATATAAACTCATTGGTTGCCTTGATGAATTTCTCGCTATCCGCATTTTTTCCAAGCGAGTCAAATAATCGTTGCTAAAGATAAGAACATAATTTTAAGAAAACTTTCTAATACAAGTGATTCTGAATTACAGATTAAATCTAAATGCAAAAGTAACCCAAAGTGGCTTGGATTGTTTTTGTTCTATGAATTATCTAAATGATATAAATCAGCCGTACTCAAACTGTGGTACGCGTACCACTGGTGGTACGCAAAGAACTTTAAGGTGGTACTCTATAAACTAGAAGAAACGAAGAATTTTAATCAAATTTATCAACGAATGTTATCTTTTACGTGGTGCATGGCAACGCTGCGAGTTGGAAACACAAGCGCGTAATGTCTTATTCATTGTTGGCAACACTGGAATCCCGGCAAACTGCCACCGCCCTTGATTCACGTCATCAGTTGTCATTAGTTTCCTCGTGGCCATCAGTCGTTGTGGTTAATTTTGTCGAAACGAGTAATTTGCTGTTACTGATTCGTGCCAATTTTTGCATATAAAAAATGGATAAGTGGCTTAAAAGAGACAACAGAACATCTGAAAATCCCGGTCTATCGAGCTCCACTTCAGAGTCGGAGCCTATCCAGGGTGATGACAAAAAGAATTATTTCAAAAAACTAAAAGTGGCGGTTAGGAAATATGATCCTGAATACATTAATATGGGATTTACATTCACGAATATAAAAGATGAGCCAAGGCCCCAATGTGTAATCTGTTCGGAAATTCTTTCTAACCAGTGTATGAAACCTTCGCTATTAAAACGCCACTTCAGTACAAAACATTCAGTGTTGGAAAATAAACCTAAGGATTACTTCGTTCGGAAGTTAACGGAGATGAGAGGCACAAAAAAATTAATGTCTAATTTCACCGGCAGCAACCAAAAAGCAGTAGAGGCATCCTTCCTCGTGAGTTTAAGAATTGCGAAGTATGGAAAAGCGCATACAATCGGCGAAGAACTAGTTCTGCCTGCCGCACAAGATATGGTAAAGTGTATTTTTGGAGAGAATTCAGGTAAACAGCTTAGTATTATACCATTATCCAATGATACCGTACGTCGTAGGATTGAAATAATGGCATTAAATGTTAAAAAGAAATTGATAAACCGGATAAAAAATGGTATTTTTTTTGCAATACAACTTGATGAGAGCACAGATATTACAAACTATGCTCAGCTTATGGTTTATGTGCGGTATATATTTCAAACCAAAATCGAAGAAGAGTACTTATTTTGTGAGGCGTTAACGGAACGTACTACTGCCGATGCAATATTCAAGAAAATCAATGATTTTTTTGTGGAAAATGGACTAGACTGAAAACAATGCGTTGGTTTCTGTTCGGATGGTGCCCGAGCCATGACAGGAAAATACGGAGGTGTAACTGCCAAAGTAAAACTGGTTGCAGAAAATTGCACTTACAAAGAAGCTTTGGTAGAATGCCCGATGAATTTAAACATGTTCTCCATGAAGCCGTTCAGATAGTCAATTTCATAAAATCTCGAGCCTTAAACTCGCGTTTATTTTCAAAACTATGCTCAGAAATGGGAAGTGATCATATTCAGTTATTGCTACACACGGAGATAAGATGGCTATCAAAAGGAAAAATGTTGAACAGGTTATTCGAGTTGCGTTCTGAAGTACATGTGTTTTTAATGGAAACCAATTTTGAACTGCGTGATCGGTTATTAGATGAATTGTGGCTTACAACACTAGCTTACTTAACAGATATATTTAATCGATTAAATGACCTAAACTTAAGCTTACAAGGTAAATCACATAATCGATTTTCTGTAAACGACAAAATAAATGCTTTTATCAAGAAATGTTATATGATGAAAAATAGTGTTTCAAACAAAGACTTGCAGTCGTTTACCAATTTAGAAAATTTTGTGGTTGAGCATGAAATAAAGATTAAAGATGATCTTATTTTTAACATAAAACAGCATTGTCAAATGCTAATTGATAGTTTTAAAGAATATTTTGACGAAGACTATGCTCAGTTTCTTTGGATACGACAACCATTTATTTTGGATAGCATTCCTGAATCATTAAACCAGGATGAAAAAGAATCTTTAATAGAACTATCTTGTGATGGAGGCTTGAAAATAGAGTTTTCTAAATTAGAATTAGCTGAATTCTGGCTAAATATTAAAAATGAATATCCAGCCTTATCAGAAAAAGCATTGTTATTTTTACTTCCTTTTACGACAACCTACCTGTGTGAAACTGGATTTTCTGCTATGCTACAACTGAAAAATAAATTTCGCAGTAGGCTTAATGTTGATCCAAATTTACGAATGAAACTAAGCACAATTGATCCTGATATCGATTCACTTGTTGTAGCTATGCACAACCATCCTTCTCACTGAATTTTTGGATTGGGTCAGACTGTAAGTTTTATTTTGTAACATTTATAATGCCTTTTTTAAATAAATACTGTTACAATTTTAAATGTTATGGCATATAGAACTGTAAATATTTTATGGCTAATCCTTTTTTATTGATTCTCGTAATTTGTAGGTCAAAATCTACCTGAGCTTCGATACCAGTTGTTTACAGAAATATCTAGACCCTAATTTTAGTGAGTCATCCACGACTCGAAGTTGAAAAAGAACTAGTCTCAGCGGTTAATTGCCTTCACCGAAAAAACCAGTATATTCCATGGAGTTCTTTGCAAAAGTAGGTCACCGAACTTTCCAGATAGCGGAAGTTTCTTTATATATAAAGACGAAATTTTATTGAAGAACTTAGTCATAAGAAGCTCGGGAACCGCGATATTTAAATGTAACGAAACATAAATAAATTATTTGTAATATAAATTAGGATTAATAAAGACTGTAATAAATTCGTAATTAGTTATCGTGAGTTTTAATAAATTAGAATATAGACAATAAATTAGAATAAAGACAAATAAATTAGAACTATATAAATATACCACAATACATTTTTGCCAAAATTAGTAAATTTTATTATCTACTTTTTGAAGACGAGGTGGTACGCGATTGACGCAGAATTTATGTAAGTGGTACGTGTAAAAAAAAGTTTGAGAATCGCTGATATAAATGCAAATTTGAAGTGCACTGAATCTCATGGCTGGAGAACTAAATTAGCGTTGGGCTGCTACTGTGTTTTAAACTTCGCAATATTTATATTTTGAAAATTTGTAGGTTGGGCTGTTATTGCGCCCAATCACACAAAAATGTTCAAACAGCTGGAAGATCTAAGTGGTGAGACATCATTTGGTTTCAAGAGCGGACTAGGTACACGTGAAGCAGCTTTCTGCTTGAATACGCTTGTACAAAACTGTATGGATAAACGAAAGGATGTAGTCATAACATTCCTCGATGATGAAAAATCGTTTGACACCGTAAAACGTGACGCAATGATAAAAATGCTACACAACCCTAACATTGACGCGAAAGATATAAGAGTTATCCAGAATCTCTATTGAAATCAAAAAGCACGAGTGAGACTGAACAAATCAACCAACACAGAAGAATTTGAAATTTTAAGAGGGGTACGACAGGGGTGTATTTTGTCTCCTATGCTCTTCAATCTCTATGTAGAGAACATTTTTGCAGAGGCACTGGAAGGCTCTGAGTGTGGAATAAAGGTCAACGAGTTCTCGATAAATAACATTCCTTACGCCGACGACCACACCGCGATAATAACAGACAACAAACATGATATGCAGTTAATGTTAAATAAAATAAACACCGTAGGAAAAATATATAACTTGAAGATAAATGCTGGAAAAACTAAATGCATGGCAATAAGAAAAAACGCACTTTTAAGAATACAACTGCAACTAGATGGTGCTCCAATTGATCAACTGGAAACATTTAAATACTTGGGAATGATGATGAATAACCAATGGGATCCTCAACAAGAAATAAAATGCCGTACCGAACAAGCAAGACAAGCTTTTATCAAATTTAAACCGCTACTATGTAACCGCAATCTTTCCTTCAATCTCCGCTACAGGATGGTTAAATGCTATGTATGGTCCATATTGTTATACGGCATGGAAACATGGACGTTAAGAGTGCCTTCCATTAATAAGTTGGAGGTCGTCGAAATGTGGATGTTGCGAAGATTGTTCCGCATACCATGGACAGATAGGGTAAGAAACGAGGAAGTATTAAGAAAGGCAAATACTGGGAGAGAACAACTCAATTTGATCAAGGTACGAAAAATTGGATATCTCGGCCATATTCTGAGAGGAAAAAAATACGCAAACTCTCAACTAATCATCCAGGGAAAGATTGAAGGGAAGAGAGGAGTAGGTCTCAAACAAATGTCGTGGCTACGGAACATAAAAAACTGGACAGGCATAAATAACACTGGAGATCTTTTGCATGTCGCAAAAGACAGACGATTCGACAACGCACTATAGGTGCACGGCACTACTCGTATAAGAAGAAGGTTGATAAGTACAGATGTTAAGGAATTCCAACTGAATGCATTTATTATTAGTAAACCATCTGATGAGCCAAATTAAATTATTTTAAACAGAATTTGATTACAACTTACTTTTGTTTTAGTTATAATTAGAATATACTTTATTTCAGTAACTAATATAATAGGAAATCCCATGTACAACATATGATATCAGTCACACAAGTGCGATGGAATTGGAAAATCAAGCGATATTGAAGTCGGGTCAACTAGATAAAAAATCATTATCAACAAATTTATGTCCTTAATCTGTGACGTATATAAGTGACATTAGTTTTTAAAACTATAGTGTACAGTGTGAACACAATTTATTGGCCCCACTTTCCTATTTTGTAAACCTTAAAATTTCGATTAAGGAGTCTGCAATTTATTATTTATAATCTTAGCATATTTCATAGATTTATTACATAAGACGTCCAAAACATTCTTCTTCTTCAAGTGCTATCTTTGCGGCGGAAGTCGGCAATCATCAGAGCTATTCAGACTTTTGAGATGGCTACTCGGAAAAGTTCATTTGATATACATCAGTACCACTCTCTCAGGTTGCGCAGCCATGACATTCTACGCCTCCCTATGCTTCTCTTTCCTTGGATCTTTCCCTACATAATCAGTTGGAGCAAGGTGTATTTCTCTCCACGTGCAACATGTCCGAGATATTCTAATTTTCTGGTTTTTACTATATTTAAAATTTCCATTTCTTTATTCATTCTACAGAGAACTTTGTTTGTGACGTGTTCTGTCCACGATACTTTTAATATTCTTCTGTACACCCACAGCTCGAATGATTCCAGTTTTGTCATTGATGTTGCATTCAAGGTCCAAGATTCTATTCCATAAGATAAAGTCGAAAAAACATAGCACCTCGCCAACCTAACCGTTAGTTCCAGTTTTAAATCCCTGATACATAGTCCAAAAAATTATGGGAAACCTATCAAATGTTACATTTATTTCAAACGTAATTTTAATAGGTTACATCTATGTTTTTCTTAATAATCGATCTTTTTTTAAATCCATGCAACTGCTAGAGTTAAAAGCTACATATTTATTTTTATGATTACCTAACTCCTCTGGTAAATAAATACAGTAAAGTAAAAGAAATAGCAGCAAAAGAATAAATAAAAAAATCAAAGAAATCGATAATACAACGGAAAACACAGAAGGGAAGATAGAATCCCTCAATAAAAGTCTTAATATACAGTCACAAATATACATCACAAATATACATAACACTCAGGTACAGAATATAGAAAAAGGACAAGAATTAACATCCCCTAAATATAACCATCTAGCTATTAGCAATCTAAACAAATGGCACAGATCAATTTTAACCTGGAGACCATACCAACACAAAAGACCCAGAGGCAGACCTCCTATGAGATGGATAGATGATCTGAAAAGGACTGCCGGGAAAAATTGGCTACAAGTAGCGTACAATAAAAAATAATGAAAAGGAAAACTTGAAGAGGCTTATGTTCAGATGTGGACGTGAATGGCTAGACGAAGAATAAGAAGAAGAAATATAACCTAGAAAGCTTAAAAGAAGATTCAACGAAATTTCTTTACAAATTACGACTGGCCACAAAACTACAAAATGTGGATCGAGAAAATGTATCAGCGGAAGAATTATACCAGCAACTTAAAAAATGCATTCATGAGGCTGCAAGTGAAGCTTTGGGTTATAAAGACAAACATGAAACAAAAAATCAAGAATGGTGGTTGGAGAATATGCAAACGTTAGTCAACAAGAAGAAAACTGCTTATCAGAAATGGATGTCAACGAGAAAGGAGGAAGATTACAAGATATATCAAAAATTAAATCGAGATGTTAAAAGGGAAGTAATGAAAAGTAAAAATGAGATGTGGGATCGAAGATTTTCAGAGGTGGATAGGTATATGAATGGAACAAGAGTTGGGCAAGCTTGGAAGGTGATAAAGTCTCTCCGGAGAGAAGGAAAGAAAAAATCTAACTTACAGTTAATCGATCTGAAACAGTGGAAACACCATTATGAGGTCTTACTGACAGAGGATTAATGTAAATTCCAAGATATTGAAATGGAAGAAATATCTGCATAACACACACAAATAATTGAGATAATAACCGGAGAGTTAAACGATGTCCTCAAAAGATCGAAAAACGGTAAAGCAGCAGAACCTGGAGATATTCCAATTGAGTTGGTAAAGTAGGTATGGACCAAAAATATTACATGAGATGTTGGTTCAACTATTTAACAAATTCTTAAAAGGACAAAATTGGACGATTGGAATATTGGATATATCAGCTCAATATTCAAGAAAGAAGATAAACGCAAATTCTCTAATTATAGGGGAATAACTGTTATCAGTTCAGTGGGGAGGTTGTACGGTCGAATAATAAAAGAAAGAATATAATCAGAATACGAAGACATAAAAGAACAAAATGGATTTCGTGCAGGAAGATCGTGCACTGATGGTATATTCGTTCTGCAGCAGGTAATCGAAAAACGGAAGGCAAAGAATCTATTTACCCAGCTATTATTTGTAGATTTAGAGGAGGCATACGATACCGCACCTTTGAAAAACCTATTTCAAACATTGACGAAAGTAGGTCTTAATAGAGAGTATGTAAATGCTATCGCAAATATATACAAACATGCAAGAAGTGTCGTTAAAGAAGGAAACTTTATATCTGAATAATTTACAATAACAAAGGGGCTTAAACAAGGATGTTGTCTATCACAGACATTATTTAAAATATATATTCAATCATCGCTAGAGCAGTGGAGGAAACAAGTATCCGGAACGGAAATAGATATAAGCGGTGGTAAATGTCTAACTGATCCACTGGTTCAGACTAACCAGTGATCAGAACCAGAACAAAGACAGTAGACGCGATAGAACAAGCAGCAAAACTGAAATGGAAATGGGCTGGACACAATGAACGTCTCCAAGACGGACGATGGAACAATGCCATCGGAAAGTGGCGACCATACAATGCAAAGGCAGACCACAGATGAGGTGGAAAGATGACATCAGGAAACAAGGAGGTCCCACATGGCAGAGAACAGCTCAAGATAGGGAAAGATGGAGAGAACTGAGGGAGACCTATATCCAACAATAGAAGGATAGAGAATAGGTTCAAAAAAAATGGCTAACAACTTTATTTTTCGCAGATGATCAGGTAGTCGTAGCGAATGATGAGGAAGATATGGACTACATGTTTAGAAACCAAAGAAATAATATGAAAAATGGGGCCTCAATATGAATATGTCAAAGACAGAGTACTTAAAAATAGGAAATGACGAAGAAGATCCAGAGAAACACAAAAACATGCAATGAATATAAATATCTCGGATCTATAGTATCTAAAGAAGGCACTACCAAAAGAGACATCAAAAACAGAACGCAGCAGGGAAAAAAGTGGTTAACATTCTAAACTCTCTACTATGGTCTAAAGATATTAGACAAGAAACAAAATTGACAATCTATCGAACCTTGGTAGAGCCTATTATGACTTATGGAGCAGAAGTTTGGCAGATCACGAGAAAAAGAATGGAAGTAGTAGAAATGGATTTTCTAAGGAGAGCGTGTGGTGTATCCAAAATAGATCATTTCAGGAATGAAGATATTAGAAGGAGGAAAAATACTGTATATTACTATATGGTGTAGACAGAATTGAAACGAGACAACTATTGTGGTATGGTCACGTGAAGCGAATGAATGAAGATGTATGGCCAAAAAAAGCTTTAAATTACATACCACAACAAAGAAAAAGAAGTGAAGGCCTTGAGTTGCCTGGAAAGAAAATGTACGACACCTAATGAGAGATAAAGCCATCAAAGAAGATGAATGGATGGACAGAGAACAAAGAGATTACGAAGTATACTTGGGAACCAATTAAGTTCCTTTTAGTGATCAAAAATCCCATGTATTTAAATAAACGTGTTACCACAGAAGAAACATGCTATAATCGTAGCCTGATTACTTTTTCATAATTGTTTTCAGTTTTGTTTTGTTTTATTAAATGGTAAAAGATAAAAAAATTATCAGTTTTTCTTGAAATAGAGTTGTAATGATGCAATTGTAAATTATATTACCAAATGTCAAGGATATTTTTATAATTTGGGTATATTTAAATTTTTGTAACGTCACACATGTTGAAGCAATTTTTTATATCAGGACGTATTTCCCCGAGTAAATGTTGAATATTACTGATACGTTTAAAGGTCGCTTCTCTAAATCTTGATATTTTTTAAATGATCTTTTATTTTGATATAATAAATGTAGATACAAAACAAATTCAATACATGAATCCCCTATATTCTTCTTCAGATTGACACACATGGTCAATCACCCATTATTATTAGGTTTTAAATTATGCATATCATCCTATACACTACATCCTATACTTAACCACTGGATGTTTCAATGTCGATATAATCAAAAAGCCATAAAATTTTTATTTCAAGCCATCTCTCAAGAAAAAATCATTTTGCCGCAGAACGCTGCTTCTATTCTGTATTTAGGTAGTCGAAATTCAACTATAAGATCATAAATTTTATGGGAATTTTTCAAACGTACCAAACGGAAAATCTAAACCGCCCTGTTCAGTGTTGTTGTGTGAATCCGAAATGGTAGGATGTTAGTTGTTGTATTTCCCATTGTCTTTCCTTTTATGTCTTTTACCTTTAACCGTTGCCTGTATTGTTTGTGTTACAAAAAAGTCGCTATGAAGGGCACCTTAGCGTGAAGCGTGTGTTCCTGTTCAATCCTTTTTGTATAGTCACACAATAGTGTTTTTAATGGGAAGGTTAGGAAATTAAGTGAATGTGGTGCGAATGAACGAACGGTTAGGAAATTGTTATGAATTTGAAGGAAGTGTAGGAGATTGTTTTTATGTATTCTATATTCTTATACCTGTATTGTCTGGCTAAATAGGTCTTGTACCTAAGGTCAAAAAACAAAAAAAAACTCCTATACAACATAAATATCAAAAAAACCAAAAATGCTATGAATATCCTAAGGCTTTCTGTAAAACAAACTGAGATATGAATCCTAATATTAGTTTCATGTTTTATCGATCTTTAATATCTTCAATTTTGATTACAGCTGTAGCCTCTACGTAAACCCATTTAACAAAAATTTCTTCTTCTTCTTCTTCTTCCTTCTTGTATGTAGGTTTTAAAGTCTGTTTCTTCTTCAATATTAGTTTAAGTTCAATAAATTGTTTAAGTTATGGCATCATCTTTTTCTTGGTCTGCCAATACTTCGTGTTCGTTCCACTCCTGTTTCCGTTTTGTCACCCATCCATTTATGTCTTCCTATCGAATACTAATCGATCTCCTCTGTCATTTCTGTTTCCAAGCCCAATACAATATATAGTACCTCGCAAACATCTCTATTTTCTAAAATAATATGATATTAATTCTTCTTATGGTGTCCTATTCAATTAATGAATGTTTGCGATTACTACGGCAAATATTTCTCTATTCTCTGCTGTTCTTTTTAGTTCTTCATAATGATTAAAATCCGTCCAGTGTCATATATTTCGGATCCAAGACAGTTTTTTCCTCCCGACTACCCGTTTTTGCTCAATTTTGCCTGTTATTATGAGTTGTTAAGGAAATATTTTTGATTCCTTAATAGATGTTGATATTTTGCAGACTTCTATGGTGTGGAGTACGATCAAAAACCTGTCTTATTTGTCATATGGTCAGTCCAGGGCATTTTCAATACTCTCCTGTAAGTCCACATCTAACATGCCATTATCTTGTTCATGATTTCGTGTTCATGGTTGTAAGTTGATCTGTGGGTCGCATATTTAGTCCTTTTATTTGCATGAATGCGTTTCTTGCTTTTTCACAGAATTTTCCCTGATATTTATCGAAGTATTTTCATCTCTGTTGTTTCGAGTAGCCGTCTCGTTTTAGATGTGTCAGGTCTTGTCTCCTCCGTGTATGTTAATATGTTATGGCGAGCTTATTAAGAATAAATGTAATATAGGTCGAATCGCTGCTTTACAGATTCTTGTTTTTGTAACTTGTCTTAGGTGTTTGTTCTTCCAAATTGTGTCATTAAGAGATCTCGCCGCTTTATTTGCTATTAAGCTTTGTTGTCGTACTTTTTCTTTTTCTTCTTCTAGTTCCACGACCGTTATCGACCGTTGGATATCATATTGGCTACCATATTCGCTATCGTGACTTTATTGACAGCAGCTCTAAATAACGATGTAGTTGATTTTCCATACCATTGCCTTATATTTTTCAGCCATGATGTTCTTCTTCTGTTAAGTTTTATAAAACTTAACAAAGAGAACCAAACAGCAGAGATCAAGAGACGAGTTAGACTGGAATGGGCGGCATTTGGCAAACTAAGCTACATTCTTAAAAACAAAAGATATCCACAGCATCTTAAGACCAAAGTATATAATCAATGCGTACTCCCTGTTCTTACGTATGGTTCCCAAACGTGGACATTTACAAAAGCAAACATGGACAAAATCATAAAAACCCAAAGAGCAATGGAAAGACAAATGTTGCACATAAGACTAATGGATAAGAAGAGAAATGAGTGGATAAGAGAGAAAACAAAAGTGAGGGATGTTAGACAAGAAGTTGCAAAATTCAAATGGAGATTTGCCGGATACAATATAAGACAAAAAGAAGACCGATGGAACAAAATTCTTATAAGTTGGAGACCGTGGGAATATAAACGAAGCAGAGGAAGGCCCCAAATGAGATGGGCAGATGATATCAAGAAGCACGTGGGCTCTAGATGGATGACTGTAGCGATAGACATAGAAGAATGGAAAAGGATTGGGGAGGCCTATGTCCACCCCGAAGAAGGCTAATTAGATAGATAGATAGATGTTCTTCTTCTACCAGGACCACGATTACCTTGGATCTTTCCCTGAATGATCATATGTAAAAGATCATATTTTTCAGGGTGTCTCATAATGTGACCGAAGTATTCCAGCTTGCATTTCTTTATTACATTGACCAGTTGTGTTGTTTGGTTCAGCCGTCTAAAGACCTCCTCATTTCTAACTCTGTCGACCCAGCTTATTTTCAGTAGTCGTCTGTATACCCACATATCAAAGGCCATCAAGCGTTTAAGGATAGCCTCAGTTAGAGTCCACGCTTCCACTCCATACAGCAGGACAGGAAAGATGTCGCAAGATGTCATTCGAAGTCTAAGGTAAATGCTAAGATCGTGACTGCAAAGTACGTGTCTTATTTTTACAAAGGCAGCTCGGGCTTGTTCTATTCGGCTTTTAATTTCTGCGGTTGGATCCCAACTCTCATTGATATTACTGCCGAGATACACGACTTTCTCTACTCTGTCCAGTGTGGCATCTCCGACTTTTATACCGTCATCCTGTATATATAATTTTGTCCGCTAACTATCATCTATTTAGTTTTCTTAACGTTGAATTTTAATCCATACTGATCACAAGTCTGTTTTATGTTGTATATTAGATTTTGAAGGTCTTCTCCGCAATTAGCAAGTACTAAGGTATCGTCGGCATATCTAATATTGTTGACGGTTACTCCATTCACAATAATACCTTCGGTTGTCTCCATTAAGGCTTCCTTAAATATTTCCTCCGAATATAAGTTAAAAAGTGAAGGCGACAATATACAGCCTTGTCTCACTCCTCTTTTTATATTTATTTCATCCGACAGTTCTTGTTCGACCTTTATTCTTGCCACTTGATGCCAGTATAGATTTGTAATTATTCGTAGATCTTTATCATCTAATCCAGCTGTTTCCCATATTTCTAGCATTTTGTTATGTCGGACTTTGTCAAAAGCCTTTGTGCAAAAATCGATTGCACAAATGTACACATTTTGATTTATATCTCTGCATCTGTGTACTAGCACCTGTATACTAAACAAGGCTTCTCTTGTATCCAAGCCACTCCTAAACCCAAATTGAGTATTGCTAATTCTGTCCTCTAACAGCGTGTAAATTCTGCTGTGTGTTACTCGCAGGAAGATCATCAAAACGTGACTCATCAGACTTATTGTCCGATAATCAGCGCATTTCTTTGGACGATGTTTCTTAGGTATTGTGACAAATGTCGACTTTAACCAATAAGTTGGTAATATCCCAGTGTCATAAATTCTGTTAAAGAGATTACACAGAGCTTTAATTCCATTTTCTCCCAAAAACTTTAGTATTTCAGCACTTACTTCATCGGGGCCAAGTGCTTTTCCATTTTTTGCCGTTTGTATTGAACGTCTTACCTCACTTTCTGTTATAGATAGACCTGATATAGCAATCTGTGTATAGTGTTCTACTCTCTCATCTTCAAGTAATTCAGAAATGTAGTTTTCCCATTCTTTTAACTGTTCATTGATGTCTAATATTCTGTGTCCGTTTCTGTCTTCTAAACTTTGGGATACTTGTTTTCGTTTGTTTTCAGCGACCTCTTTTAATTTCTTGTGCAGATGAAATGTATCGTGCTTCTGTTCATATTGTTCAATTTCATTGCATTCTTTACTATGAAATTGTGTTTTCGCGTGTCTTATCTTCTGCCTGATTATTGCGTGGATCCTCTTGTAGTCGTTTTTAACTTTATTTTTGACTTCTCTTCTTTGACCCATAAGTATCAGTATTTCTTCTGTCATCCACCCTTATTTTTTTCTTGCTTTTAGCGCACTCAATTTTGTTTTCTTGAACAGTCTTTAAGATGTCCTTAATTCTCGTCCAGTTTTTCTCAGTACTTTCTTCTTTGCTTGATGTTAACATCATTTTTTGTTCTAATATACTAGTTATTTCTTGTTTTACAGTATCATTTAGCATCGTTTCTCTATCAATAGTAACTGTTTGCTTATTCGTCCTTGCAACTCTTTTTAATCTCAGTCTTATTTTTCCTACTAAAATATTGTGATCTGTTGGTACATCTGTTTCTTCTTCAACATCTCCTTAACTATAAACTCTATTTCCAGATAACTAAACCTTGCTTCCTGCTTTATTATTTTCCCATCTTTTAAAAGTTCGAAAACTTTCTTTGTTTATTAAATCCCTATAATTTCTTTTATTGTTGTTTGTTTTCTATATTGTAAATATATTATTATAATCTTTTGCAACGCAATAAATTTTTATACGCTCTAATTTGGATAGATCTCGTGAAATGTAAATATTTTAAAAGTTGTTGTAAACACAATATTATTGTTTCTAGGAAGCAGGTAAATACATATAAACACAAAAAGCTGAAGTCGCCACGTACAGACAGATTTTATAGACATGTTGAGCAATTATTTTATGACTTCGACAATAATTATAGATTAAGTAAGTCACTTATAGTGTGGAATATTAAATATCTATTACTATCTATTAAATATAACTCTTCTCATCGAAGTGATCTGTCAGGATGTTATAAGAAATAAGACCTTACAATTTCATAGTTTTCTGTGACAAAAAATATTAAAAATTACATAAAACCTTTTTTCTAATCGTTTCGACCTCGTACCGTACATCCTCTGTACACCATAGTGTTACATTTTACGATTGGGGAGCATAGGGGTATCAGCACAATTCTGAATGTATAAAATACAAATATTAGCTTAAAACTAACCCAAAATAATACACTGAGATGTCAACACCACCAAAAATGAGCCAATACTTTAACTATTATTTTGAAAAACCACTGTTCCACTGAAGGTTCCACGTTTTCTAGAAACGGAGATTCCACAGCGCTCCAATTTGACGTCTCAATATCAAAATCTGACGAAATCCAAGCTTCTACCTCTACCACTCTCTCTTGGCAGATAACCATATGCAAAAACAACATACAAGTACCTCAACACTTATGCATAAGTTTTCAAATCACCCATTTTATCCTAAAGTCTTAAATCTAAGTAACACTAATGTTTCAGAGGATGAATTGTACTTTTTAGGATTAGGCCTTAAGTTTTCTTGTCAGAATTTTAGGTTAAATGACCCAGTGGTGGGAGGATTTGCAGTGGTGCTGGATACTCTAACAGAAGATATGACAAACAATGTTGATATTAAACAATATTTGAGAAACTCTTGCATTACCTTACTTTAATCACAACCATGTAAGTACAAACGTAAATTTCATGGAATTCACCATACTTTTAAAAACAAAAGGATTTGCTAAAATCAATTAAACGAAAAATCGATAGAGATTCTCCAGTACTCAGCAAGGCTGATAAGGGAAATTGTCTTGTAATCTGAGAACAAATTCAATACATAGAGAAAGTAGAATCTTTCCTTTCAGATAACAGTTTTGTAGTATTGGAAAAAATCCACTTAACATCTTTATTAATAAAACAAAAGCAATGGCTAAATTCAAATCATGAATGTGTTGCTTGTGTGAGTCCATTTCAAATAGGTAAAGAAATAATAAATAAGACTTACTCACAATTAATTTAATTTAACTATCAGACGACCGGTTTCGCTTTCTACAATATGCAAAGCATCCTCAGGTCTCGATACAAAGTTAAACAAATGCTGAAATAATAAAAACCCATATTAGGGTGTTGTCTAATAACGATAAACAAAGTAGGTGTTGTAAATTACAATAATTATGCCAATATTACATGTCTGTGGTTTTATTGAAATAAGTAAGTTGAATAAAAGGTATAAAATTTTTAAAAAGTCTAAACAGACAAGGTAAGGCCCACAAATTGTTATAAAATAGTCTCTTCGATTGTAATAAATTAATAAATGAGCAAATAAATAAATAAAATAAACATTACGTACATGCCGGTAGTCTATTAATAGATGGATGGTAGAACATGGTTGAAACTACTTTATATTGTTGAATGGAGAACTCAATTCTACTATTGCAGTTGATTGACAGTAAACGGGAAGTTCTTGAGGAGATATATTTAACAAACAATCTCACATATATCTCTTCTTCATTGGATCAAATATATCTCCTGATCCAATGAAGAAGAGATATGTGTGAGATTGTTTGTTAAATGTAAGTGATGTAATATACCATTGTGTTATTAAAAGCTATTTATACTTATTCGAGAGATATATTTTTGAAATGTGTGTTATTTATTGAGTAATTGTTTTATGTCATAAAACAAAAAAAAAACAATTTATTATTTCTTTACCTATTTTCAATGGCTAAATTATTTAATGATACTATTACTAAATATAACAACAGAAAGTTAACTGTATCTAATCCTATAACAACCTAGGTTATATGGACTTCCTAAACACAATTGTCCCGTAAGGCCTGTTGTAAATTTTTGTAACACTCCAGTTTCTATATTATCAAAGTTTATTTACAACACAATTCAGTCTATCACTAATTTTAAACCCAAGTTCTCCATTACAAATTCTTTAGAAATAATAGAACATTTAAATAACATTAAAATAGAAGAAAGTTTTTATTTAGTTTCTTTTGATGTTTCCAATTTGGACCAAGAGATGAAACACAACCTTCTAAACAATTGCAACATATCAGCAAAAGACAAAGATGCTATCTTAACTATGCTTAAATTCTGCTTGATCAGAACTTCTTCAAATTTAATCAAAAAATATGTAAACAACCAATAAGTTTAGCAATGGGATCTCCATTATCACCTTTTCTAACTGATTCTAACTAACTTCTGAACCAAGAGAACTTAGAATAGAAATTTGTTAACAACAACAGCAAAATAGTTTTTTGGTTAAGATATGTTGATGATTGTATATCTCTGAGGGAACCTCATGATGCTTTACAAATTCTGGATGATCTTAATATCCTCCATCCTAACATCTTTTACACTGGAACCAGAATCTGACAAAAAGTTGAACTTCTTGGATATGACTATATCTCGTAATAAAGATTCTCTAGAGTACAATATTTACAGAAAACCTACCCAGACTGATCATGTTATACATGAAACATTTAATCATTCAACCCAACACAAAATGACTGCTTTCAACAGTTACATTCATAGGTTACTCAAATTTCCACTTTTTAATGATAATGATTCTAATGATAACTTTAATTTAGAACTTAATACTCTCAAGCAAATTGCTTTCAATACTGGTTATGATCCCAACAGTAACCATAAGCTTCTAAATGGAGCTAAACTTCTAAATTGTTTCTCTATTTTACATGACATTAGTAGAAAGAAAAACTATTTGGAGTTGGATTTATTGGAAGATTTGGAGATTACATATTACTTATTATGAAACAAATAAGTACAATAATAATGAGTACAATAACATCCAAGATGGTACAAATTATCGTAACTCGAATATGTTTACGCGCTCCGAAGAACAAATAAAGACTAATAAAGGCCCCGGATGTATCAAGCTTTTAAACATATTCTGTACAAGAATTACTCTAATTGCTTCGTAATTATTAAGAAGAAAGTATTGAAAAACTTTGAAACAAATGTTTATTTAATGCACATTTTATTATACTACTGCTACTAATAAAAGATAAAAGTTGATAAGTTACTATTAGAAACAAATAATGTATAGTATTATGTAAAATTATTATCAAACGATATTTGTAAATTACATAAAATTACACGTGAGGACTTGTTTTGAACTCCTGGTTTATTCCGTTTATTTTGAAATATAGACAATAGAGAACGACATCGCTCACTGCATAAAACTGGCAACGTCTTGGCGAAATTTCCATAAGTTTAGCATTGCATATCTTCCCTGTACATACTAGTCACTTTGAGACGAAGTATAGAACAGGAGATTTTGCAAACTTTCCACAGCGTTTCAATTTGACGTTCCAATCTCAAAATCTGACGGACTCCAAGCTTCTACCCATACCACTCTCCCTTGGCAGAGTCCGATTAAATTACACATTAAATAAATTTATGATCAACTGCATCATAAAATATAGGCACTCATTGATAATCTGCAAAAATTTCAACCTTTAATATTGATTAACAAAATTTAAAAAAATTCGTGAAATCCATCATTTTTCCATTTCTAGATTGGTTAATAAATCACTAAGCACCGCTAAACCGAATAAATAAGATAATATTGTTATTGTATTTATTTATAACATTATTTATAATAATGTTTTGTATTATTAATTTTAGATTCTTTTTTTTTTATCATTCTTTTTGATATTAAATTTTTTTTACACCAGAAGTAATTTGAAAATTAAATTAATATTTAAATTTGATAATTTTAATCGCTTTTTAATAGTAAAATTTAAGCGAAATTTAAATTCTATTTTGTTATGGGTTTTCATTTATATTTTTTAGGAAACGATGAAACACTGACACGCTGTTGGCTCACCAATTATACCGGAAGTTCGTGCAGTTTACTCCATGTGAAGTTATATAAAGAATATAAATGCCGAAAACAAAGTGAAAAATAAGCAGAGCTTGAAATAAAAAACATAAAAAACTCGGAAGAAATCAGAAGCTCGTGCATAATTGTTTTATTTTTATTTCGAAACTAAAGATGTTAGCGAATTCGATTACGCGATAACCTTGACCTTGTGTCAGTCGTATCGCAATTCCGCTATCAAAAGAGTATCAACAATATTAAATATAAATTATTCTATATTTTTGGCAAGCAGAAGTAAAGCAAATATATTATTTATCAAAACCAATACAATTTAGGTCATGAAAATATTTTGTAATATTTGGGAAAATCCGGTTTGTTTATCATTTATAAACAACACATGTTTAGCAGATGAAAACTTGGGGAAAAACCATAAACCATAATAACCATATGTAATTTAAAATACATGGTGATTAATTAATTTAGAGCTATTTAGTAATACTGATAAAATTAATCATTGATTTTAAGCAATTACAAGGCCTTTCCTTTTAAATTTCTTGTTAATAAAGCGCCTTCTTCTTTGCTGAGATTTGGCAATATAGATACTTTTCTCAAACGAAGATTACAAGATTCTCGAATAAATAAACATAACATAAGCATCAATCTAGAAACCACAGTTTATATTGTATATAACAGGGGTGGCCAACTTAATCGGACTCGAGATTAACTGTGTGCCTTTTTAATTCTTTGCGATCTACCGACTAGGAATCTTTTAACTATTATCATCATCATCAGTGGCATTACAGCTCGTTATGAGCCAAAGCTTTCTTCAGAAAAATCTTCCATTCGCCCCTGTCTCTGGTAACTCTTCTCCATGCTTTAACTTCGATGGATTTTAGATCATCCTCTATGTTATCTTGATACCTAAGTTTTGGTCTTCCTCTGGATCGTCTTCCCACTGGTCCTCTTCGGTCAAAAATTTTTCTTGCATCTTCCTCTCCCCTAATTACATGTCCTGTCCATCGATGGCGTGCTAATTTAATAAATTTTACAACGTCAGGTTCCCCAAAACTTCTGTATAATTCAAAGTTGTAGCGCCTACGTCACAAACCCTGTTCTTGGACTCCTCCATATATTTTCCTTAGAATTTTTCTCTCGAAACGTCTAAGCGGTTCTTGCTCGTTTTGTGTGAGTGACCACGTTTCTGACCCGTATGTTAACACTGGTCTTATTAGTGTTTTATATGTGGTAATTTTAATTTTTCTGGGTAGTTTTGGGGCCATCTGTTTCCTCAAGCCATAATAACACTTATTGGT
Source organism: Diabrotica balteata (assembly GCA_918026665.1). Lineage (NCBI taxonomy): Eukaryota > Metazoa > Arthropoda > Insecta > Coleoptera > Chrysomelidae > Diabrotica > Diabrotica balteata. The sequence continues at coordinate 13,368,769 of OU898279.1, read as the reverse complement.
AAGCACTATTCTTCTTTTAATTTCTTCGCTGACATTGTTGTCTTTGGTCAGCAGCGAGCCCAGGTAGATGAAGGTGTCCACACTTTCCAGTTCCAGTTCTTCAATGATCATCATGAGAAGGTTCAATGTAGTTATGATACAAGAGCTCTGGGTTTACAAGGGCAAAATAACAGGTCTATCGTGGAGAACTTATAAATAACCGATCTGCCGAAGTCCCAAGAACCTGCACAATAGTTAAACGATATATTGAAATATTTCTATTGATGAATTTCTATTTCAGAGATTTAAAGACGCTAAAGATGAAGATAATATATGCAGGAAGTATGAAGTAGATAATTCTCGGATCAGCATACTTCCCACATGATGACTCCGACCAACTACCATCAAGGGAGTGGTAACAGCTACTGAGAGATTGCAAAAAACGTAGACCTCAATCTTTACCTTTACCTGTACAAGCGTACGTGATATGGGCGTTGTTATAGGCTATGTGTTATTTTCTTGAAATCGAACTGTTTTTATACTCTTTGCAATTTAAATCTATTTCTCAGGATTTTTGAGCTGCTAATTGTCGCTATGCACCCCAAGCATCAATCTAAATATTGTTTGTTAGAATAGTTGGTTAGTTAAATGTTTGATTATTTACTTAATCCAAAACCTCTATTCGCTCCGTGCGTGACCATGGTAGGGATACCTTGAAACGATGCCAGCGTGCGTAGCGGCGAAATATGACAAAATTGGACCTATCTTTTTACGCATAATTTTTATCAAAAATGTGTACAAATACTATAGCGTATTTAATTGTGCTAATAATAGCAAAAATAGTGAGTGTAGTTTTTATAGGTTCCCAAAGAATACATATAAATTAGAGAAAAGAAAAAAAAGAATTCATGATATTAATATGAAAAAGTAATTATCACATAATTTCATTTTTATGCAATTGAAATAGGAACAATTTAAATAATTTACCTTAAATTATATTTCATAAGGCTTCAAGCTAACTGCAGAGTGCCTACTGCCTGATGATTTTAGCTTTTATATCGTTTTTAATTTATGCTCTTTCACGTGAAAAACTTGATTTGTCAGTACTAGATTTTTCCCTTTCTTTTCCGTTTGGGGTTGAAAAGATATATTATGATGAATTTGGAGAAACCCAGTTTTTAATATTAAATTTATTTTGTACATAAACTGAAAAAATAATTAAAAAACTAATTATTAATAATTATCAATTTCGCATGTAATTAACAATGTCAAACATATGTCAAATGTTTAACCTGAAAATTGGGATTGGGAGGTCCAATGACCAATACTGTCAGATGAAGGCGCTAGGTGTCACGTCAGTCACGCACGGAGCGAATAATTCTCCGAATAGACTATATAATTAACGGCTCTACTATTTAAAAGAAATTCTGATTTTCTGCTACTGATATACAGTAAGTACGAGGAGAGTACATCGCTGCAATAATTACATAAAAAATTGATTTTAGTGGAGATTTCCCACCAAGATAATTAAAATAAGAAATAAAAAAATTCTAAGTATTCCAAAAATTTCTCTTAAAACACGATAAGGGTGTTGGTTTTGGTTATACATTTGGAATATGGGATTTAAAAGTATTGGTTCAATCTGTTAACAGATAAAGTGGACAAATCTACAGAGAAGTAAATAACCACGGAAGACGATTAATTTCAGCAATATTGTTAATATTATTGCGGTTGTAAATAACAACAATCTGACCAGCGGAAATGCAAAAAAATTAATCTCTTTGTTGTGTGTTTTGTTTAGTCTAATAATGTATTACTACCGCCAAATAAATAATAAATAAATACTTTTTCATATCTGCCATCCCACATCCGCCGATACTTAGTATTAATTGTGTATTAAATATTAAATATTACCGACGCAATACAAACCATTCATTCCATATTCCATGTTGTTCATTTTCAGTAATTATTATTATTTATACTCAGACAGAATCATAAAAAATTTAAATATAATGAAATTTATTAATACAAAAATACGATCATATGATGTAAAATATTTTACCTATGAACAGTTCATGCTACGCAAAATATATTGTGCTGCTAGCAATCTCCAACTCCAACTTTCTTTGAATTGGTTCCAATCTTACTTGAAAGAATAGTAAAAAATTATTTAGATCACATGATACCTCTAGTTACAAAAGCATTGTATGTGGAGTACTACAAGGATCAGTATTAAGTCCAATACTTTTCCTTATCTTTGTAAAGGATGATAAAAGGTCCACAATGATACCCCAAGAAAGACAAGGATGGAAAAGACATTGCAAGCAACGGCCCCTAGTAGGTGGCAGGCCTTAAGTGGCCAAGGGGCGCTAAGAATCTCCGCAAAGAAAAACAATACGAAGAACCACCCGAAAGTGGGAAAAACCCCAAAGCTAAAACTGGGTACTTGGAACGTTAAAAGTTTTTACACCGCTGGTAAACTAGACAACATAATACAAGGAATGGAACGATGCCACCTAGACATCATAGGACTTAGCGAAATCAGATGGCCTAACAGTGGTAAATGACACTATATTACTCAGGAAATAACTTACCCCATCATTATAATGGGGCTGGATTTCTAGTTAACAATATTAGTAATCTTCGCTATGCTGATGATACAGTCATAATAGCTGATAGCCAAGAAGCGCTACAACGACTAATAGATAGAATAAACACTGAAGGAGAACGACTGGGCTTGAAGATTAATATAGACAAGACGAAGGTAATGGTGGTTAGTAGAACACGAAATGTGCAATCAAATATAAGAGTTAACAATAAGAACATCCGAAAGGTCCCCAAGTTCATATATCTCGGTAGTTGGATAGCTGAAGATTTAGATCCAGAAATAGAAATACGTAGCAGGATTGAGCAAGCCAGAACAGCAGTTACTAATATGAAAACCTTGCTAAGCAACAGCAGCCCTAACTTAACGCTTCGATATCGCTGTAGTTTTATTCCTAAAATATTATAATTCATATAAAGAATAGGTTAAATCGAAAACCGTGTAACATAGTTTTGCATTTTGTTTATATAAAATATGTTTAATAATTTGAATCGAGGACATTCATAAATATACTCGAATTAGAATTTGTAAGTCAGCACTATTGCCAATATAGACATACGATTGTACGTCATTAACAAACTTGACACTCTAAGAAATAAATTGCTGATATATGAAAGGCCTATTATAAAAGCGACAACAGTCATTATCTCAAAGATCAGAACTAATTTAACGTCAAGATGGCAAGTTAATGTATCGCGTATTGATAATTATGAGGGAGTCTCACATCAACTTCACATAAGTACGAACTACGATTAGACTAAGTAATGTTAAGTAAAAGTGTACTCTTGTGTTTTGAATAAATGGTCATATAATTTAACAACCCGTTATTTACCATTCCGACGTTATTTACCATATCGCTTTGTAAATTGTTACATTTACTATATAGTGTAGAAACCTGGACCATAAAGGCCAATGTGATGAACCGATTGGAGGCCTTTGAAATGTGGGTATTTAGAAGACTACTTAAAATTCCCTGGAAAGATCACACAACAAATGTGGAAGTATTAAATCGAATAAGCAGAGAACGAGAATTGCTGCCAATAATAAATAATAAAATGAAGAAAAACTGCTTATCTGGGTCATATATTTCAAAATTCCAAGTACCAATTCATAAAGCTTATTATGGAAGGGAAGATAGAAGGAAAACAGGGCATCGGAAGAAAGAAATACTCATGGCTTAAAAATATAAGGGATTGGACAAACGTCAATGCTCATGCACTCTTTAGAGCCACACAAGATCGAGATGAGTATGCCAGAATTGTCGCCAATATCCACTAATTGGATAGGGCATCATAAGAAGAAGATAAATTATATCACTAAATTAAAAATCTATGAGGATTTTTTCTTTTTGCTGAGGATACCAGTATTACCTGGAGGAACTCTAATATTGCAACTCTTCATGCAACTCTTATGTGTTTTCGGTGCTCCTGTATGGGGTGGAGGCCTGGACCTTAAAGAAAGAGGTGAGCGATCGACTTCAAGCATTCGAGATGTGAACCTACCGAAGAATATTAAAAATAAGTTGGGTAGACCGAATAACAAATGTTGAGGTCCTCAGAAAGATGACAAAGGAAGATAAATATGTGTTGCTACAAACCATAATGCAGGGAAAAATACAGGGAAAACGAAGTATTGGAAGAAGACGCATCTCCTGGATCAACAATCTGAGAAAGTGGTATAATTGCAGTTCCGTCGACTTGTTCAGAGCTGCAATCTCAAAAGTGAAAATAGCTGTGATGATTACCAACCTCCTTAGAGGAGATGGTACCTAAAGAAAAATATGCAACTGTAACTTCTGATCTACTTAAAATAAAAACCTGGTCCGACTCTAATTTATTTCTTTTAACGTGGATAAGACAGTAGCATTATCCTATAAAGAAGCTCTGCGCCCTTTGCTTCTTAATATCAACCAGATCTGAATAGTTGTTTCTGTAAAATTTCTTGGTATTTTTATAGACACCTACCTTAAGTGGTCCCTTCATATCGATTTGTTAAGTAAGAAACTAGCCTCATCCAATCTGATGTTATTTTTACATTACCAAAAAGGGCAATACGGATCTTTTTGGTCTCAGTAGAATAACACATTGCAGAAGCTACTTCAAAAATCACGGGATTTTAACTCTTATCTCTTTATATATTTTATAAACTGTTTGCTTAATTCGTAAACATCTACATGTTTTTCTAGCAATACCTAATCATGACTACTCCACCAGAAATTTAACCTTTGATGTGTATTTACCGATCCCGTCGAAATCATATACATACATTCGTTCGCATACATACATTGCATATTGTTCACTAACTCTTCTGTGGACGAAGTTTCGTCCATGTTGCTATATAACTGAATTCTCGTCTGATCTGTGAACAAAATATTTTTCACAGCAGTATTTGCTCGATGGTCCAATTAACATAGTCCATATTTTTGTCCATGAGTGTACCTACATACCTAACCAAACTTTATTTGACAGTGTCAAACCATTAGTGTCTCGCCATTCAGCATGATGAATAGATACCTAGCTGTATCATCGAGCAATAAGACAAAAGAGGGAATGTAAAGGTAGTGGGGGTAAACATATTGATAGACAGGAAGTGCCATCTTGAGAGGCCACTTTAGACAAGGATAGACAGTCTCTTTCCTTGTTTAAGAAGTCAAATTTAGTTAGGTTATGTTATTGTTTGTCCCAACTGTCACATGAAATTTTATTTATATTGAAATCTTTTACCAATTGTGTCACTTTTTAGACTATTATAGTTAATATTTAATTAAAACTTTCTCGTCTGAAAAATATTTTATAGCTATTGTTAATAAGTGTTGAAAAATTTAAATTTAGCGCCTTTGCATTTCCGGATATGTCCGCCATCAGAGGCCACTTTTTTGGTCTCCTTTTCATAACGATTAGATTCCCTCTTTTATCTTTTTGCTCGATGAGCTGTATAAACGTGTAATTTCACAGTCTATTTTAATTACGAGTTTTGTCGATGGCTCTATCACAGAATAAATAACAATCAGAATGCCCACTCCCAGATGCCGCCTTTGAAATGTGTAAGCACGCTATCGCCATATTTTAAACGGTAACATAGACTCGAATTGAGAAATTTGTGACAAGCTATTACAGAAGTGTAATTAAAATTTTTAGAGATAATTAATTTAGTAAATTTGCAATAATTTAATCTATTTAACTAAAAGTACGAAGAAAATAGTGCATATTATTATTAAGTGCATTATTATTAATTAAACCGTTTTAATTTTTCAATACACAACAGATAAAATTTCACTGAACAGCACTGGTTCCGTTTAAAACATGGCTGATTCCGTCTGCGCTAAAGAGATGCGCGTACTTATTTTTTCAAGCAGAGTGGACATTCTGATTGTTTACTATTCAATGTAGTCAAACGACTACAGCAGGTAGCAGCCCTGTTTTGAAAGATGGCGGACGAAATAGGGATATCGTTTGTTGATTTTAGATTCTAACCATATTTACTGAAATTTTTACGAATTTTAAACTCAAATTTTTGTCATTTATCCCTATTTTATTGGTTATATCTATTTTGACAGCAGTTGGTAGCACGGTAGTTTAAGAACGTGAATAAGACAAATATGACCACTCTGGCAGGATAAAATCAGAACAAATGGAAAGGCTTCTGGATATAAAAATATCGAAAAAAAAACAGATATTCATACCTAAAAACATAGATAGTTCAAATTAGGAAAAAAGGGGAGAAAAAATAGCGCAAATTGAATGAAGTGCGTAAAGGAGCGATGAGTTCTCCAATCTGATACCTGAAAAGATACACAAAAGACAAAAACAATATTAAATTTTCAATTTGTTTGTTAATAGATTTTTTTTCTTTTATTAATCATAATCGTTAACGCTATATCTATATTATTAAACACTAAAACGTTTTTTAATACATCCGTAGAAATTTTCTGGAAAAGAAGATTCTTTACATTTACCTCTTCGTTACTTTAGGGTAAATAAAAAATCAAGAGAAGAATCTTTCACTACTTTAAATAATTAGTACTGTTTTTGCAAATACCACAATTTAGTATTTCTTGATAACAAAGTTGTATATAGTATAAAGAACTTTTGTTGTCTGATATAGTTACTCGACCTGGTGTCCTTAACATTGTAAATGTCATTACTGATATAAAGTAGCATTGCTTTTAAATAATTACTTACGCAAAAGTGGTTTAAAAAAAGAAATACATATTGCGAATAATTTATGTAGTTTGCATACACGACAAAATTATGTTACTATTAAAAAATGTACACATAATAAAACCACAAACTGCCACCTAGTAATAACTATTGTGATAATAATAAATTAAAAACTAATAGTGAATACATTAAGGGGTTACGTAGGTCTTGTATTAAAAAAAAAGTTTTTTTTCCACATGGAAGTATAGTACTTCAAGAGTATTCACACCAAATTTTAAGTGAAGTCGAGCAATATTACCGGAGTTATAAGAGATTTGACTAGGTATCGAGAGGTCGGTATGTATGTGCACTTCAAACTTAAAACGCGTTTCTTTTGAAACTTTATTTCTTCGTGAGGTAGGCACAGGCATGATTTATCGAGAAGAAATCAATCCATTTTGCTAAAACTTTGCAAAGTTCATCGTTATAGTATTGTTTCGTGATTAAACAAAGGGATTCAAAAACACATGAAGTTCAAACTTTTTATATAAGTTTGTATAATTTTTTATTTTTTTTTATTCCGAAATTATTGTCTCGACAGCTAATGGTCATTGACATAGGTACAATTTACATGGTTAATACTTTACTTTGGGTACAAATTAGTTACAATACATATTTTATAATACATTTTGTTTTAAATTAAATTGTATAACTCTGTGTTTTTTTAAAAAGTTTAACACATTTTCATAGTTGCTGCTGTTTGGGATAAGAATGTCTTTTAGGTTGTTACCAAGATTATATTTTCTTCTGGCCGCTAGGTAGCGTTGATAGTCAAGAAGTACATGTTACAGAAGTTGTGGTGTTGCAGCAACCTACCGGGTAAGTACTTGTACAAGTGCTTGCACCAGTAGCGAGGACAGGAAAGTAAATAGCTAGCCCATCTATTTACTTGCCTACTGTCCTTCGTTACCAAACGTTACCAAACAAAGTTATAGAAATAATCAAATGAGATCGGTAGCTTTAAAACAATTAGTTCAACACATGGGCGTTAAGGGATTTACTTTTGCGATATTGCGTCTCAAACTTCTGGTACAAACTTAGATACTGATGTTTTTGAAACTCGAAAAAAAATATTGAAGAGTTCTATAGCTATTTCCTATTGCCAAAAAATTGAGGGTAACTTCTAATTAAACGTGCGCTGGTAAGGCGGCTCTTAACAGCGTGTCACTTCTTTGAATTATAGGCAGAACCATATTTAGCAAGTATTTGAATTTACTCGTTGTCAACCTAAGGCATAATTTATATTCTTTAGGATCTTTCATACAAAATTCTTTTAAAAGAAGAGTGGATGCCCCTCTTGTACTTCTTCTATCAATCCACCTTCGAACCCATATCCTTTTTGGACGAAATTTTTCTTCTTCAATCAAATTAACGGCTTCTTCAATCAAAATTCTCGATATTCGCAACATAATTTTTTTAATGCGATTTTTAATTATTAATTTTGAATTATTGCACAAAGCACGACGCCGGCAATGGAAAGGTTTCATCTTTACGCATCTGGTGCTCGTCGGGAACTGGTAAATAAATCATCTTTTATGTGTAAACACTTACTAGCATGTCAACTTGCGTATATGAACTGTCCTGGATATACTTGTACAAGTAACTGGTGCAAGTAACTATACCAATGTAAACTCCGCTTAAGGCATGTGTGCCCTATTCTCAATCTTCGAATGATAGATTTGACCTTTCTTTTCATTGGTGAGAGCTGATGGTAGAAAATCTTTGGTTGTAGAACGCTTAACTTGGTATTGCTTCTTTTCCATTGATCATTCCAAATGTCCATTATTTTATGTTTGATCGTTCTTTTTAGATCTGATGATGTTTGAATGTCTGTTGCTACGTTAAGAGAACATACTTGATTTGCTGCTTGATCGGCTTTTTCGTTACCTGGAATAGCAACGTGTGATGGGACCAACAATATTGTTACTGTAATTCCATTAGTTTGAAGACGATTACATATACTCTGGATTTCTTTAACTATTGGGTGGATAGAAAATCTGTACAGATTGCTATAGTTTTATTATCGTTGTAACAGCACAGCCAACACCTTCTTCAGGTTTACATGCGTCTGAGTAAAGAATCTTATCGAAATTGCTTCGATGTAGTATTTCATAGAATCTTTGTTTGATAATGGAAGGTGATATTTTATTCTTATTATATTTGGATAATTTGATATTGAAATTTGGAAGTGTACACATACATGGAGGAGTTTGAGTGACCGTGAAAGGGCTGGTCGACAACAGATTGTTATCTAAATAAGGAATTAACATCGGTTAATTCTGTATAGTGTATAGTGGACGCTATCATTCTAGGATTATTAGTAACTGTCTATTACAGATGAGGTTTCATGTGGGATTTGTGGGATTTGCTGACACTCTAGCGAATTAGAGCAGTAGAAGTTGTTATTGCCTTAGATGAAGCGAAGGTTCGAAACATTCTACATAAATGCTTTCCACCGGACTGGATCCTAAACAGAGTCGAAGGGAAGTATTTTGGACTACATTAAGTGAACGTAGTAGTGATTTACTTGATTTTTTTTTTATGTAGAGAACATTACCATAATCAAGTTTGGAGCGAATAAGAGCTCGATATATTTTTAGTAGTGTTTCTTCATCGGCTCCCCAACTATAATGAGCTAGTAATTTAAGAAGATTCATTCTTTGAAGGCAGCTACCCTTAAGTTCTTGAATGTGTGGTCTCCAGGAAAACTTTTTATCGAAAATAATGCCGAGAAGCTTTATTTGGTATACTACTTGGAGAAAATTTCCATTCAGAGTAATGGGTGGGGATTGGGTGTCTTGTCTTCTGTTAAAATGAATAAGTTTCGGCATATATTCCGTATTGTACAGGGTCGTTTATTAATGAACTAAAATCGTTAATACTAAGGAGAAATAGTGTGCTGCTTAGGACAGACCCTTGTGGGACACCGTCTGTACCAGATTTCCATATTTGGGATTGAATTTATTTGCAAAGATTTGGCCAATAAAGATGCCAGTAAAGATAGTTTACGCATAATAACGTTGTAGATAAAAGTTTTCTGGGATAAACAACTTCAATTTGGCAATACCCATTTAGTGACACTTCGTAAAATTTTTATTGATGAATATTTGTGACATTGTTCCCATTGCCACGCGAAATAAAGGTCTTTTTCAATTTTTTTTTTAAATCGACTTGATTAAGCTATTTGCCATGCAATAATTGAGATAATAACTATACAAACTCTCACTTTAAAGGTTTTTCTGTTCTCTTTCAGTAAAGTTGTATCACTTTTCCATATAATTTGACAATAACATAATTTTCAAATACCGATCTTGGATTGCTTATATATTACTTGTAAGTAAAAGATGTAATGTAATGTAATCTAATGTTTATTTACGGACTTGCCATTTTTTTACGAATTAACTTAAATTTAGACTATTTAAGCACAATGTGATTACATAAAAAGGTAATTTCGATCTTATCCTTAATAGTACTTAGTGATAAATGAACAAAATCATTACTATTAAATGTGTTTGCATTTCTACACATTCTCTGTAAGAGTTGATTCACAGTATAAGTTCATCAGTACAGTATAAGTACATCAGGTGTATCTACAGGGAGTACGGAAGTAAACCTTTTCTAAAAGAGCACCATAGCCTCCTCGCTTGTGTCCCCCACACTTTCTTCAAGAGTAGACAATTTAAGTAAAGATTGTAAAACAATGTATTCAATTTCATTTACAGGTATTCTCAATTAAAAAGCAATAAATCTTAAGAACTTTCTCTGTACTCTTTCTAATAGATCTTTGTAGCATTTATAATGAGGAGACCAAATATTGCTACCATATTCCAAAACCGATCTAATAATGGAACAGTAGATATTTTTGAGACAATAAATATTATCAAATTCGGAGAGGCTACGTTTCATGAAACCTAAAAGTTTCATGGACCTATTAGAAAAGTGAGAAAAGTGGTCCCTGAAGCTTAATGTAGGGTTAAAGATTACCCGAAGATCCTTAAATGTTGTGATTACCGCTAAAATATTCGGTCCAATATGATATTCAAATGAAATTGGATGTTTGTTTCTAAAAAATCGCATTACCTTACATTTATTTATGTTCAAATTCAAAGCATTTAAGTTACACCAATCCAATAATCAACTTAAAAATAATTTTTGGATCATCAGCATAGAGAAAAATATTGATATGATAAAAACATGAACAGCAGAGGTTACATTAATAGTAGCATAGCTCTACATTATGATTAACTCTATCGACAGTATGATTAACTCTATCGAATGCCTTCGAAAAGTCAGTGTAAATGCCATCAACCTTCAAGAAGGTTTTGCATTCAGCAAAAATTTTGTGTAAAACTAAAAGATTGGTAGTAGTAGAACGTCCTGGAATAAAGGCATCTTGGTGGGGAATTAAAGTAGGATTCAATAATGGACCAAGTTTTGCAGCGACAATCCCTTCAAAAAATTTAGCAAAAACTGAAATTTTAGATATAGCTTGTAGTTTTCAATATTTTCTCTATGATCAACTTTATGGACTGGGGACTAAATATTTTTTGTAAAATATAACTCAGAATAAATCTACAATTAAATATGAATAAAGGTAACGTTTAATTTTTTGCGTATTTTGTTTATTACCTATTGTTATTACCAAATTTATCAAAAGCAGTGGTTGTTAGAGACCTATATCAAAGACTATCTGACTATCACAAGAAAGGCTTTTTTTGCTAATTTCTTATTGTACGGCTCTAAACAGTACATTTGCTTTTGCAAGGCGCCAAGGTGGTGTCTGTGTCTAGACAATAGTCGCATTCATGCAAACTTATGATTTTATATTATCTTAAAAATAAGAAATTTAATCTCTTCATCTGGGCTGGTCAGACACAGTGTCGGCGTTTTAAAAATGATGATTGGAATATATAACAAACGCCAATGTGTTTTTAAAGATGGCACGTGTGGTAAGAAAAGTACATTAGCCTGACATCTACACTGTAAGTGCGGTTGGTCTTGCTGATTTCTGCACAAAAACAGATAGGGTTGTATATCAGCCCAGACATATATGAATTAGATCAAAACTAATGTGCAACATAATTTTAGTTTTCTGAATCATTTATTTAACTATTATAAAATAAATTAAACGATTTGATATTATGTTTGCCAATTAACAGCAATATACACTCTGGGCCAAAATTAACCGTCCACCTTACAAATGGGTAATTTTTGATTTCTTATATCTCCTAAACCTGTTGTCCGATTTAAGTGATTTTTTTTATTATGTTATAGCCTTATTCCTTGAGAATATCTTTATAATAATATTGTTGCTAAACAGGTAAGTTTTCATACCGGATGCACGAATCAAACTGTGCTTTTTTCTTAAAGTTTGCATAACCCTGTGGAAAATTCTAGCATTTGTAGAATACTGAAATTAAATCGTAACTATAGCCTCATGCTTTCTCAACATTTTGTTTTTTGATTGATTCGCTTATGTTGGATAATACAAAAGTTAAATGCTTTAATAACTAGACCTGTTTTTTATCAATTTTTATCTCCGCGGAAGAGAAAAAAAATAATCTTTTTGAAAAAAATCATTTGTTACAGTAAAAATCCAAAGAATAAAATCTTTAAAGAAAATTCAAATTAACAATATTATGGAAATCAAAGTCTAAATGAAAAAGATTGGGTATCAATAATGGGTGTTGCCGCGTCTAGCCCTTAGGACTTCTTGGAGTCGGTTTGGCAATCCATTCATGATATCCTGGATATGAGATTGGGGGATATTGTGCCACTCCTCTACCGCAGCTGTCTTCAGATCTTCAAAGGATGCAGGGGCTGGTACTCTTGCTCTTACCCGTGTTTCGAGGTTGTCCCAGATATGCTCAATTGGGTTAAGATCGGCACTGTGTGCTGGCCATGGTAGAACTTGAATCCCGCCCTCAATAAGATACTCACGGGTAGATCTTGCTGTATGGCAACGTGCATTGTCATGCATTAGTCTGAAGTTATCACCAATGAATGGTACAAAAGGCATGATAGGGTCTTGGAGAACTTCTTGCACGTATACTTGGGCATTCACACTGCCTCTACCGAAAACAACAAAATCAGTACGTGCTTCGTAAGAAATACCTTCTTAAATCAATATCGACCCTCCTCGGTAAGCCGCTGTTTCGGTTATAGCGCATGCAGCAAACCTTTCAACTCATCAACAGTATATTCTTCCATTTCGCAATAGTCCAGTTAGCATATTTTCGCACAAAATGAAGTCTAGCCCTACGGTGTTCTGGGAGCAGTTGTATTGCGTGAGCTGGACGAAAAACCCTTAAGTTTATTTCTGACAGTCTTCTTCTTATCATTTGTCTACTCACACTAACGTTTGTCATTTCAAAAAGAGACCTACGAGCTTCAGGAGCGGTGAAAAACCGATTTCACCTCTAACTGAAGTGAATCTTCTTCGGCCTTGACTTGACCTGCGGTTGTACGATCCTGTCTCCCGAAATCGTCTGATGGCATCGTGTACCGTAGTTCTGGGTACATCGTATACCAGCGATATGACGTTGACTGTAACCAACATGAACTAACAACATTCTCTCACGATGATATAAAATTAAAATTTTAATTGTTAATTTTAATTACAAATTGCTCAAGAATTTTATTAATACGGAAACAGATTTGCAACAATGTCGTACCACGACTATATGTCAAAAATCCTTCGATGATACAAATTTAGGAAACAAAAAAGGTAATGTAAACAAAACAATAATAAAGGTGGTGGGGTTAATTTTGGTGGTGAGTTAACTCGTCTGTATTAATGAAAAACAAGGCTAGTTGTTAAACTACCTAACTTTTGTATTATCTAATATAAGTGAATGAATAAAAAAACACAATGTTAAGAAAACATTTCAATATTTTATAACTGCTAGTTTATTCCACAGGGTGATGCAAACTTTAAGGAAAAAAACACTGTTTGATTCGTACACCCGGTACAGAATGAAAATTTACCTGTTTAGCAACAATATTATTATAACAATATTATTAAGGAATAAAGCTATAACATATTAAAAAAATCACTTAAATCGGACAACAGGTTTAGGAGAAATGACATCAAAAATTACCCATTTTTAAAGTGGCGGGTTAATTTGGCAGAGGTTACATTAATAGTATACATTAATAGATGGCCCATAGTTTAATATAATACTTTTGTCAACTAGAATAATTATAAAATAAACAAAAATTAAAAGTAACGTCTGGTGCAAATTAATTAGACCCAAATATTAAATCAGTATTATCACAGTGTGGATTCACCCTTACGTTTTAAAATGAATCAATTCTCTTTGGCTTGTTACCCACTAATGTTTGGCAGTAATCTTGGATATTGGATATTGGATATTGGTCTTGATATTGGATAGTTCGGGACTGCTCAATGCCTGTTTAAAACAGGGATATTCATTTCCTTATCTTCATTCCTTAACTTCTACAATTAAAGATGTCAGAAATCTAGTTAGAGATATATTTCCTCAATTTGTAAAACTTTTTTTCTGTCGATTATAAGCGACGATTAGTAAAATAGTTTTTTGCTATAGAGAATAGAGTTTGAGCATACAGGATAGATAAAAAAACAGCTGCCTATGGTGCAAACTATGTGATTCACAAAAGAAACATGGTCTTATCTATATCTTACAGATATGTTTGTTAGCAACAACACGTCCTCACAGACACTTTTCGTCTAAGGACTAGCAACCAGAGAGGAGACTTACTTTACTATGTAATAAATTTCCTTTTGTAATTTAAACATTATAGTTCTTAATTATCAAAAATTGGACTCACAGATAATCAAACATTTAAAGGATTTTTACCCATTTATTAAGTGGTTTCAAATATTTAAATCCAGATAGCACTGCTGATGGAATAGTTATTCCGAAAACCGTCTGTGCTGTAGCCCGATAGGGTTTTTATTATGATACCTTTTATAAAGGACTTTTGTAAATTAAAATTTTTGTTGTACATGGTATCCAGCAAACTATAGGAATTTACTTTCCTTGTGAATGTTATCGGAATCTTTTACATATAAAGAATGTTCGTAACTACGTTTTTTAATTCGTCAGTTTGTCTGTCCTATGTATGTTCGTGGTCAACTGGAACAAAGTTTCTCCTAGACATCATGGTCTTCATTTGGGATTTGGTCTTTTACGGATAAGACGAGATTGGACAACTTGGAGTGAGTAGTGAAGATGATTTTGATATTTAGAGGGTTAAGAGTTCTACTGATCTTATCAGTGACACCTTTGAGAAAAGGTAGAAAGATTTTGCGTTAATCAGGCTATATATGTAGTTATTTTTTATCTACAGTTATGCAATAAGAAATTTTTACAAACTGGCGTAACTTCGAATTTCGTTTATTACCATAATAAAAGAACAACTAACGTCAGAAAAACGATACTACATTGATTTTCATAATTTTAAAGAAAAGGTCAACACCGAGGTGTATTTGGTTACTTATTTATGCTGACACTAGATAATGATTTAAAAAAACCTTCACTCACGTGTAAAAATAAGATTGAAATGTTTTAAAAGCTGCAGATGGCAGGTAACTGGTCATAATGTAAACAAACTACTTTTTAAGTATGAATTCAACATGTAAGTAATAATATAGTGGAGGCAAAATAGTGGAATATTTTTTTAATAATAGTTGATTTTGGAGACATATTCCGAACCCACAGAATAAATAACACAGAACAAATAATCAGAATGCCCACTCTCAGATACCGCCTTTGAAGTTTGTCAGAACGCGATCTATCTCGTCCCTTTTATCTGTTGATGCACATCATGCACATCAGGTTTTCTCTTCGTTTACCCTTAAACCAGTTTTCTTTGCCTCTACCTCCAATTTATTAAAAGTCTCCTTCACATTGGTGACTGTATTTCCCACAATGTCAATGTCATTTGCGTATGCCAGTAGTAATTTTGGTCCATTTACTGTCAGTAATTCTGTTTTAAGTTGTGCTGCTTTTACTACTTTCTCGAGAATGATATTAAAAAGGAGAGGTGCCAGAGCATCTCCTTGTTTCAGTCCACTGCTTATTTCGAAAGATTCTGAGAGTTTGTTACCTATCCGTATTCTGGATCTACAGCTATTCACAAATAACCTAAAAGCTGGATAGGTTTTTTTGGAACTGAAAGTTCTGCCATTGAATTCCACATCTGATTCCTTTTAATGCTGTACGTTTGCCGGAAATCTATGAAGAGATTATGGATAGTTATCATTTTTCAAGCAGCTGTCTTAGAGTAAAGATTTTATCTATGGTCGATCTATGTCTTGTGAATCCGGTTTGGTATTCCCCCATGAAATTTTTTACAAACGGTGTCAGCCTACTTAATAGGATGTTCGATAAGATTTTATATGTCGTATTAAGTAGGGAGATGCCTCTACATATAACTAGAGCACTTGGTTTTGTCTCCCTTTTTATGGATGGTAATTATTACACTTTCGTGCCATTTTGTTGGAATTTTCTCTTCATTCCATATAAGTATTATTAGTTTGTGTATTTATCTATGTAGAGTTTCTCCACCGTACTTAAGGAATTCAGCCAGTATATTGTCAGAGGCTGGAGCTTTTCCGTTCTTCAATTGTTTAATTGCTTGCAATGTTTTATCTATTTTGGGGTCCTCTACCGGTAGGTCTACCCTAAAATATATATTTTCTACATTGTCTTCCTATTGATGTATGTTTTAGTAAAGTCTTGAAATATTCTTGTCATGTTTGGAGCAGTTCTTTTTTATTTACTATTAATTCATCATTTTTTCTGAGTACAGACACATCTGAGTACAGCATCTAGGTCTGAAGCTTTTCTTTTCGTTTGACACTGATTTGTAAAATACTTGACTATTTTACTGTTGCCTATTCCTTTCCATTTCTTCATATTTCTGTTATTCGTACTTCTTTTTTTCTCTTTAATTAATTTTCTTAGGTGTTAAGTGTTAAGGCGTATGAATAGAGAACGTGAACTCACAGAAATTGTCAAGAAGCGTAAAACGACTTATCTTGGACACATATTTAGACACAATTTAGGTAGGTATAACTTCCTTCAGCTTATTATAGAAGGGAAAATAGAAGGCAGACGCGGTCCGGGTAGACGACAAATGACCTGGCTGCGCAACATCAAAGATTGGACAGGATTAGACAAAGTTTAATAAGGAAAGCCCAAAATAGGGAAGACTTTGCAGAAGTCATCGTCAACCTTCGCTAAGAAGACACCACCCAAAAGAAGAAGAAGTTTTGCTGACTCCGTAATTAATTGTTTCGTTTGTTGCCACAGCCTTTCGACATCATTGCTCTGGTCTACTGTATTTAGATGCTGTTTAATTTCTTGTTTGTAATTTTCTCGGATTTTCTCATTTTGCATTTTCTCGATGTTCCACTGTCCCAATACTTCGTTGGCCTTAGGCTTCTCTGAACATATTCTCAACCTGATTGTTGCTCTTACTAGGTGATGATCTGTATCTCCATCTACTCCCAGCACGCAATCGCCATATTTTAAACGGAAACATAGACTCGAATTGAGAAATTTGTGACAAGCTACGACAGAACTGTAATTTAAATTTTTAGAGATTAATAATTTAGTACATTTGAAATAATTTAATCTATTCTTCAACTAAAAGTATAAATAAAATAATGCATATTATGTCTATAGTTGCCGCAAATAAATTAAACCTGGTTAATTTTTCTATGCACACAAGATAAAATGTCACTGAACAGCACTGGTTGCCACTAAAACATGGCTGATTTCGTCTGCGCGCTTACTTATCTTTTGAAGTAGAGTGGGCCGATAATTATTCTGTGCCGAAACAATGAAATTCAATTAATACGAACATATATTAATACCAATTTGAATATGTAATTTAAACAAAAATAGATTAAATAAATATTTTTTTCTTTTATAAATGTTGTATTAAATAAATTACATACATACTTCGTGTGTAAATTAATTCAATTCCAAAATTTTATATATTTTAGTCCACTCTGTATAAATAGTTGTATAAATGTTTCATTCTAATTTGGTGTGTCGCTTGTCAATCCTAATCGATTCGAATCGATGAGCGCGTCGATAATTACTTTTAATTTTGATCATTTCGGACATTGTACAGTTGGGGGATACAATGCTAGAAATGGACAATAATTTCCATACAATGCTAGGATTGTCCAGTTTCGGGCATTGCTCGTAACATAGATACCTAGATAGAATAGATTAGTTTGGGATTCGATTTACAGTAACACTAAACCATAGATAAATAATATAGTATATACAGACACTAAACTTTGTTTCACCAACTCCACTTTTCAAAACATTTACTACTGTTTATAGAAACGCTTTAATATCCGCAGAGAAAGCTTATCTTTTTCTCTAATACTTGGAATTAAAATTGGTAATTTTCGCTGTAAATTTGCTAACCTAATTGCACGTAGATCTTACGTGCACGCCATTTCACAAGTTTTGTTACTGTTTATATTAATAATAGATATATTTTGTGATATTTAAATAGTTGAAACTGTTATGTACGTTTCTATCACTTTTTTCGTCACCATTCTAAATCTACATTAAAACTAGTCTAACCCTTTGACCTATATATTTTACTTCAAGGTGATTACAGATAATTTTGATATCACAAAGTTAACTTGTTACTTTCGTTACTCAACATATATTAAATCAACCTGCATATGTAGCTAAGTACTAAAGTACTAAAATTAAGTTCAGCATTCCGAGCTATTAAATTTATTTTTTGGTTGTTCTGTTTGTTGCAAAGGACATTATACAGAAATATTTATTGATCTAGGGCGAACTGGCAGGAGTGTTCTTAGAGGAAGACTAAGTAGTGGAAAACTTACCGGACATAACAATAGAGGAAATCACGAAGGAGAAACCCATAAATATAATCAAAATAGGAAAAGCATGTGGGAAGGAAGAAATTGCGCCTAAATGATAAGTAGTAGGAGGAAAGGGAAAGGAATGTATGTGAATAATTTGCTACGAAAAATCCAAAGTTGCAAAAGGATGGGGAAAATAATTTAATCGAGCCAAAAAGGGAAAGAAACCCGATGCAAAAACTACATTGTTATATTTCTAGATCAAGTTAGCTATATACTATATACGTCGATAATAAAGAAAAGACTAAGACAGTAAGTTGAACCGAAACTTAAAGAAGAACAGGCCAATGTTAGTTTTTTTTTAGTAATTTTAGTAATTTTTCAATGTTAGTTCGTTCCTGGAGATCTCGAGAAACAAAAAGCGTGGCAAGACCCAAAAAGAGATGGATAGACGATATAACAGCTGTAGCTGGAAAGCAGTGAATGAGAACTGCAAAAGATAGGAAGCGTGGAAGCAACTGGAGGAGGCCTATGCCCAACAATGGATAAATGAAGGCTGAAGAAGAAAAAGAAGAAGAGTTCGTTAGTTCAGTATTTTATAAATTTTTCATAAAGTTTGAGTTTATGATCCACGTATTTCAAGACAACCACAATAAAAATTGGTGTCAGAAGTGAGACATCTTAGTGGCCAAACTCAGACGGCTATTAGTTTAAATTGCCGAGAACTAGATGTCAATGGAATTTGTCGACGGATTCTGCAGATGTTCCAGAAGGTCCATCCTACCAAGATCCTTCATTACTAGCCATGCCGCTGGGCCTGATAACTACATTGCAAGAAATATTACCAAGTAAGATGCACGAAAACCAAGTATTGCAAGAAAATGTAAAAAACAGCCACGCTGCATTGTAAGAAAATCTGAATTGCATGAAAGAACCCCAAGCTACAACCACAGAACAGTTAGGGGGTCTTAAAGAAGGCATGTTCGTCAAATTATCATGGCTTGAGACGAGAATACAAGAAACTAATTTAGAACTTCGAACGGAAGTGCGTGATACTACTACATAACTGCGAACAGAGATAGAAAAAACCGCTACTGAGACCACAACGCAACTGCGTGCAGGGATACAAGAGACTGTGAATGAGAATACCTCGAAACTGCAAAGAGAGATGCAGGAATGAGACCGAAAATTGAAAGATAATGTAGCCGAAATAATGGGTCAGGCAAATGTTGCAACTATTCTTCAATTAACTTTGATAATATACAAGGCAAATATAGAGCACAGTATTAATTTAATCTTGCCCAACTACTTTCCATCACTAGATCATCTTCAGGGGCATTTCATGAAGATGATCTAGTGATCGAAAGTACTTGGGCAAGATTATATTAATACTGTATTCGATATTTGCCTTGTATATTATCAAAGTTCATTTATTCCAGCATTCAACCTTATATCAAATATTCTTTAATTCACACGTCATTCCAGACCAGCTTAAATAAAATCGCCAAAATGAAGAAAAGGCCACTACACTGTAGTTTCTTTCTCCCAGAGGAGAAGCCCTAAATGTTTTGCAGTCCACCTCTCAGGAACAGCAAAAGAACTTTCCCAGCTTGGTATCTCAATTGAAAAAGCGATATTGTGACAAACATCCGGTTCAGACAGCAAAAATCCGGTGAATCTCTACAAGCATTTGAAGTCTATCTAGTACGCCTTAACTATACAGCTAGCATATCCTATTGACCACAGATGACTTTCTCGAACAACTGAATGTCCAGAATTTTAAAATCATGAATTTTCCATGATTTTAAAATCATGATACCAGAAATAATTATAAGGCAAATATTAGAATGAAGAAGTCGAAGAAAAAGGAGAAGATCCAGAAGGAAATGGACAGAACAGATCTAAGAAATAGGAAGGAATAAGGAGAAAATTATTGAAGAGTAAAAGACGATGGTCAAAACTAGAATTACATGGAAAAAATGGGTAAAGGAAGAACTGGAATCTCCAACACCTAAAAGTACAAAAGAATATGAGAAAAATATTTTTAACAGAACTTGTAGACTTCGAAGGAGTCGATTGGCTTCTAAGAACTTACCAGACTGCTTACCTGGAGAGATATATGTTCCTGGCCAGGTAATTATCTGCATTTTCGTAGAATATACATGTTTTTCTGTCTACTTTGCCCATTTTACATATTTGATATCTGAGTAAGTAATTTCCAGTGAGAAAACATGTGAGTTCGGACATCTGACTCTTCAAGAGAGCATTTTCGTGTAGAACATAAGGTCGTAATAACCTTTTTCTTGCTTTTGATCTGGAATATTTTTCCAGTAGACTACACTAAGTTCCTTTTCCCATAATTTTCGAAGATCGTCACTGTGGGGAATTTCGCTACATCGCAGAATAGGTCTTCCCCAATAAAAGAAGTATTCATTACTTGCACTGCACACTGTTTGCATGGTTTTTGACTGAGATGTTATAATCTTTAATGCAGCATGACAGTCTGATAAATATTTTGTTTGAATTGAGGCTTTTTCGGGCAATCTTGAGCTCAAAAGTCGATTGCTAGTTGTTCGTCTAGAATATTTCCTTCTTCCATGAAAAAATGCTATTGACTGTCTGGTGTAACCATTATTTCTACTCCCTCATTTAATATCAGTATCAAACTTATCTCTTGTGATATATATTTTATTTTGTGTTGATTCACACTTGTTTATATTAATATTTATTTTCAGTTCTATATTTTCTTTGCAGACCTAATGGCTATGGGCATCTTCATGGATTGCGTTGTTCAAACTCTTAAAATCTTAGTCTGAACTAGGGTTTTAGATCCTGAACCGTAGAGCCATTTTTCGGACATGTATGTGTAGGCGAGATAAGACTAGACTCACCCCTAAGCCTGCAGTGAAGCACAATCTCATTGAATCCAAGATTTATACACGAGCGTGTGTTTGTACTATTTCTCTCTCTTCAATCCTGACCCCCTAGGGGGAGTGTAGTGGTCGACGTGATGTCGTGTATTGTCAGTCTCCAGAGATCTCTGTCTCTGGTAATTTCTTTTAATTCATGCATAGGTCTTTGGCATATTCCTGTAATTTGATCTATCCATCTTGTTGGGGATCTTCCTCGTGATCTTCGGCCTTCTACCTTTCCTTGTATTATGAGTCTTTTCATGTTTTCTATGTTTGCTCTCATAACATGCCCAAAATATTTTAATTGTTGGAGATGGACTTTACTAGAGAGTCGTTGGCTAACTTTTAGCTCTCTTAAAATTGAATTATTTGTTCTACGGTCGTCCAAGGAATTCGTAACATTCGTCTCCAACAGAACATTTCAGTGGCGTCTATCTTTCTTCTCTCCGATTGTCTCAGAGTCCAAGATTCAAATCCGTAGGTCAGTATTGGGAATATTAAGCAGTTGATCAACCTCATCTTTATCGCTCTTGAAATTTGAGTCCTTCTATATTTTGGTCATTTTTGCTGTGGCAACTTTTGCTAGATCACATCTACGTTTAATCCCTTCTTATAATGACCCTGTGTTTGTGATAAATGATCCCAGATATAAGTATGAGCTCACAACCTCGAACCGGTCAATTGTGAGTATGTGTGGATGATTGTTGTGTAGTCTATCCACTATCATGATCTTTGTCTTTGATATGTTTAATTGCAGACCAAATATTTGACTTTCGTTTTCGATCAGTCGTATAAGTTCTATCACTCTGCTTGACTATTTGCAAGAAGGGCTGGTCATCTGCGAAACGTAGGTTGTTTAGTTTATGACCATTTATTGAGATGCCCTTTTCCCATCCTTCAAGTGCTCTTCGTATAATATACTCCCCATATATGTTGAATAATTGTGGAGATAGTATACATCCTTGTCTGACACCCCGTTCTGGATGAAATTCGTTCGAAAGTGTGTCAAGTACTTTAACTGATCCAGTAGTGTGTTCATATAGTTCGGTTATAAGCGTAATTAGATGTTGTGGTACGCCTACTTCTTTTAGTATTCGCCATAAGTGTCTTCACTTGACCCTGTCGAACGCTTTACGGGAATCTATAAAACAGATGTATAGTGAAATGTTGAATTCCCTAGATCTCTCGATTATCTTTCTTATATTCAGCAGGTGTTCTTGAGTGCCTCTACCTTTGGTAAATCCAGTTTGCTCTTGTGGAATTTTCTCTTTGAAGGAATGTTTTCAGTCTCTCATTGATTATATGTAACATTATCTTGCTGGCATGGATATAAGAGAGATAGTTCTATAATTGTCGCATTTATGGAAGCTGCCTTTTTTATGTATGGTCGTTATTGTAGATTTTGTCCATCTTCAGGCCATTGTTTGGAATGCCATATTTGGTTACAGAGTAGATGAAGTAACTTTACGCCGGTTTCTTCTGTGGCTTTAAGCATTTCTGCTGTTATCATATCTGGACCTGTTTGTACTACTTACAACTCTATTATTGCCTTTCGATGCGTTGTTTTGTTCCCCAAACTCTAAACTTTGGTTTACATCCTGTATCCTCTTTTGTGATTAACACATTAAGAAGAGGAAGTGAGTTGTTTTCTTTTTTCCATGCTGAACTTGATTGATTCTTCTTTATTGTTGACATCCATCAGTGATTTATTGAGTGCTTCTGGTCCGTGAGGTCAAAAGGATAACACATCATCTACATGTCTTGTTTTTGTACAATGATTTGTTCGACATCCTCCATGGATATATCTGCTAATAAGGAAGATAAGGATCTCATCCGATATTTTGCTTGTAGATATCATTATCTAGTTGAAAATACGTGCTGTCTGTGTAAAGTGGTGAACCTTGTTATTTTGGCTTTTTTAATATTCTCTCTTCGCTACTCCATCTCCATTCATCGTTTCCAATTTTCATATTTCTATATCCAACTGGTACTATTGGTATTTCTCTATTTTTATTTGAGAGGTTATTTCCTATACAGTCAGTTTTTCAAATATAAGACCATAGTGTTCCTAAACTGATTTAATTAGTTAGTTTAGTGTCAAAAAAAGATGAGTTATAATAAAAAAAAAACAACAGAAGCATTCAACGTTAAATATTTTTATTGTAAAACAAAAATGTTACAAATAAACATAGGTGAAGTATAATGCTCTCTGACAAAGCGAAAAAATATAATTTTCATCTAACATTGTAAATATAAATTAGACGGTAAACGATAACAACAGAGAAATTGGCAACGTTGTCGAATCGATATAGTTTATAATTTACACACTCTTTACAAATTCGTTTCGCTGTGTTGCCAGATTTTCTCAAAAATAACTACTTTGAAAGTCAGTATTGTATTCAAAAGGCACTCCTATAATTTAAGTCTTATAAAGGTGGGTTAGAAACTAGAGAACACAGTCAATCTACAGAAGGTACAAATACGATATGCCAAAAATTAAACTAATCGGAAGAACTCCGCATATAAGTAGTTAAATTCATATTCTTTCTTAATATACATCTACAATTATTATGTTATGGAAGAACATTGTTCATGTATGTAAAACTCTTAGCGCTCTTTTTGGTGCAAATAAAATATTGTACTGTTGTACAAATTTCAGGCGCCTTTTCGAAACGCCATAATAAGATACTATGCTAAAAATTACCATTTGGCTAATGACTAGAATGCATGTTTACGAAAACTAAATATTAGTGATCATACAAAATCTACAAGCTTGGTTAGTAGCAATGTTTTTCACTCGATTGCAAGAAGACTCAATTTTTGATCAACTTTTCTACTTGGTTTTTAATATTATCGGAAGCCCTATTTAGAAACATCTTTTCAGAAAAGGTAACACATTTCTTTGGCAGAAGAAACCGAAATTTGTGCTTGACTTGGTTAATAATATCTCGGTTTAGCTAACTTTTTTTTTCAAAAAATTGGCAGTTGATGGTTATAAATTATTAGGCACCATAATTGAAACGGGTTAAATGACAGACAGATTCAATCTAAACAAGATACAGCAAAGGAACTTTTTGCTAAATTTTCTCTACATAGTTTCCCGGGAAAGTGCCGAAGGCTCCTGTTCTTTCACTGGAACCAACATACCAGCCATCGTCGCATTTTTCTAAGACGTAGACGGTATCGCCTTCTAGTAATTCTAGTTCATCTTCGTTCTGGGGCTTATATTTGTACATGGCTCGGTATCTGCAAAATATAAATTAATAAATAAGAAACTACCAAAATCAATGTATTTTTACTATTATAAAGAATCTAATCGAATTTCGATCACTTAAAAAAAGGAGATGAATATACAGGGTGTCCCAGACTAATTTACCCACGCTGGATCTCTTAAACGAATAGAAATTTTCGAATGGGATAAAAAGTGATCTATTCTACTTATAATACACTTTAATATGTCGTAGAAAAAATTATCCTCTAAATATTCATCCCTTAGTTACAACCCCTAACTTTAATTTTTTTAATAGCACCCTGTATATTTTTTAATAGTTTTGGACGTCGTCTTCTATCGTCTATTCAACAGATTTATCAAAATAAAATCGGTTTGTAAAAAATCCAGAAATCAATTTATTTTTTATTATATAGGAAAGGCTGCAAATATGGGCTGGTCTTGTAATATGGCTAGGTATAATCAAAGACCATTTACACCAATGGTCTTTGGGTAGGATTCACAGCTATTCGTTGCAGATCTCTACATTTTGACTATTGCAAACGGTATTTGGCGAAGTTAAACTATCACCGTAGCTATGGCGCCACAGTGGTAGACATTTTCCAGTTTATAATAATTGTTTGTCGGTTGGTGTGAGTGTCAAAACTTTTTCGGGTAAGTTGATAAATTCGAGTATTTGAAAATAAACACTAATTTCAAAACAACGTCTGTGTCACGTTGAAGCTCTATAATCAGTCTTTGATATAATGCATGCTAATAAGTTTTCTTCAAATTGACTACTTTTATACATAACCTCTTCTGTTGTGCAAAGCAAACGTGTTTACAATATGGGCTATGCCCCTATTTTCATTATGGGCCAGTGGCCCATATTTAGAACAATGTAAAACATACTTCAATTGTTTCAGGATGTCAAAACAACAGCTGAAAGAAGCTAAAAAAAGAAAAAAATGGGACAAGAGAGACATGGAACGTGCAATTATAGCTGTCAGGCAGCACGAAATAGGTACGCTGAAAGCTGCAAAAATGTTTAATGTCCCACGTTCTACTTTGCAACGTTCTGCAAAAAACTTGATCTAAAGCCAATTGAAGTTGCTCAAATAAAGTTAGGGCGTAAAGCTGTCTTAGGGATGATCTTGAGGACAAGTTAGTGCGTTATATTTTGGAAATGGAAGCTAAATTTCATGGATTAACCAGAAAAGATCTTAGGAGGATGGCGTACGTCTTAGCTTACAGGAACAATATCAAACATCTGTTTTGGAGGTAATACGGCAGGCAGAACCTGGCTGAGGCTTTTCCTGCAATGCCATAAACAGTTATCAGTACGACGACCAACGGGAACATCATATTTACGAGCAAGAGGCTTTAACAAAGAAAATGTCGCATCCTTTTTCAATGTTCTGGAAACAGAATATGACAAACAATTTTACCCACCTGAATGTATCTTCAATGTGGACGAGACAGGTCTTACGTTTGTACAAAACAAGATTGCACAGGTAGTAGGCTGAAAAGGGAAACGACAAATTGCATCATTAACTTCTGCTGAAAGGGGCTCTCTGATAACCGTCGTGACGTCAATGAGCGCTGCTGGCCAATTCATCACACCAATGATGATATTCCCACGTAAAAATATTAACCAGCAGCTGATGAAAGGAGCTCCTCCAGGTTCCATCATGGCAGTACATCCCAGTGGATGGATACAAAGCAATATTTTTACAAGATGGTTTCAACATTTCATTGACACAGTGAAACCCACAAAAAATCACCAATCCTGCTTATTATGGATGGTCATTACAGCCATACACGTAATATAGATGTCATAGATTTAGCTAGAGATAATCATGTCACTATAATTGTCTTGCCTCCCCATTGCACCCACAAACTCCAGCCATTGGACAAAACTTACATGGGTGTTCTTAAGGCTTACTACAGCGAAGAGATCCGGGTCTGGTTGCACCACAATAATCGTCCACTAAGTGCATTTGATGTGTCAGAGCTCTTTGGGAGAGCTTATTTGAAATGCCAAACTGGAGAGATTGCCGTTAATGGATTTAGAGCTACAGGGATTTATCTCTTGAATAAAAATATATTTACAGATGTCGATTTCATGGCAGCTGAAATTGAAGCATAAAATACTGTGACAGCCGTACCTGATGATGCGAGTGATGAGGATGATAAGGTGATCGTCGTTTCACCCGCTGCTGTCAATTCAAATAAACCTACAAATTCTGACGATAACTCTATCAATTTTAAGAGCACACCAGATTGTCGTTCCAGCCACAATAATTTATCATCTAATTCTCCCACTCTTCCATCTGGGCCTAAAAAACAGCTTAAAACTATTCCTACAAGTAACACACAGCTTAATGCTATTTCTGCAACTAGTTCACAGCTTGTCGCTATTCCCACAATAAGCTTTTACAGAAAGTCTGCCACGCCTTCCGAAAGACCTTGTACAGAGCTTGGTGTAAAAAGAAAATTATTTGAGAATAAGCCCATTCCATCAATTCCTTCCACATCTGGGTCTTCAAGGATATCTCTGACAACACCATATGATATTTCTCCTGTGCCATTATTGAAGAAAAAAACCTCCAATCGTGGTGTAAGCCAAGTAAGTGTTCAGTGATAACCTCTTCACCTCACAAAAATGAACTGATCCAATCTCTCAACAAAGACAAAGGGAAGCAAAACGAAGAAGGAAAAGGCAAAGAAAAAAGAAAAGGAAAAGAAATAAAAAAAGGAAAACGTAAGCAGGTTATCAAAGTCACAAAGAACCAAAAAAAAAAAATCGGGTTCTAGTAGCGAGGATCAAGACGAATATGTGCCTGCAGATGATGAGAGCGATTACAATGAGTTTCCTTCTACACAGCCTACACAAGACGCAGGTGACGTAACGTGTATGTTTTGCGAAGCACTTTTTTCAGAGGATAATCTTGGTGAAATATGGGTCAAGTGCTTTATGTGCCATTTTTGGGCACATAACGAGTGCGCTGGGGCCGAAAAAGAAGAATATGTGTGTGACTTTTGCAAATAGATTTTCTCCCAGTAAAAAAAGAAATACACACGTCATTGTCTATGAGTTATTTGATATATTGTTTGTATTTTAGATATTAAAATATATTTTTCACGCATTTATCTCATTTCACACAAAATTAAGACATATTTTTCGGGTAGCTCATATTTAGGATCATTATTCAAACGACGCAAAAGTACAATTTTTCATTATTTGTACGTTTAAAACAGTTATATATTTTTTAATCAATTTGAACTTTGGCAGGT
This sequence comes from Diabrotica balteata, assembly GCA_918026665.1. Lineage (NCBI taxonomy): Eukaryota > Metazoa > Arthropoda > Insecta > Coleoptera > Chrysomelidae > Diabrotica > Diabrotica balteata. The sequence continues at coordinate 13,340,721 of OU898279.1, read as the reverse complement.
TATAAATATAGGTATTCTAACGTACCTTCTATTTTTACAAAGAAATACAAAATGGGTAGCCCATATTTGCATCCTTTTAAATTACCATATTAAAGTGTATTACAAGTAGAATAGATCACTTTTTGTCCCCATTCGAAAATCTATTCGATTAAGAGATATAGCGTGGGTAAATTAGTCTGGGACACCCTGTATACATGTTGAATAAGATGATTGGCTAAACAAAAAACTTAGAATAGATAGCTTATTCTAGTTGTAGCACCTATCGATGGTAATTTAACTGTAATGTAAGTTGCGGAAGGAAAGCGCATATGAACAAATCAGCACATCTACTCCACATCACAGGAATGCAGTGGTAAGAAGAAGTCTCACATCCAAAAAACACGGAATAGACCAGGGTACTAACGATTTTCCCATGATACTCGTTGGTACAGGTTTCTAACAAACAATTCTTTTGATAAATTTATAGAAAGGTCCAGCTGAAGCAGAGCTGGCGTAATGTCGTCCTCGCCTGGTTACGGGGGTGAAACCCCTAACAGCCCAGCACACCTTCGTATATGATACTACCTCCTTCGCCCTCCGAAAATCCCCAATTCGCGGGGGCCTAATCGTCTTCTCCTCAGTGGAGGATAGATTTTTACTGGGATGACGCACCTGACTCACGCCAGGAGTCGGATTTTTGAAAAGGGCATTATGGAGCTTAGCTGCAGCGGACATGTGTTCCACGCTGTTACATTAGGCACTCCAAGAACTCCTTTATGACCCCTTAATCAGACACTTCTATTCCCACTGAGCCTGCTTAGAGGAGTTCTAGTGGACAGGCCGACCGGTCTTCTTGGCTTTGTTAAAGAGGCACCGAGTAAGCCTACGCTGCCTTTCTCCCTGAGGTGTCCGCCAGGGAATAGCAGAACCAGCAGCCCTCTGTACAACAGGGCTAGCTTCATATACCGAGGTCAGGGCTCCGGATAAGTGATCCAAGGAGATCTCTATCTCCTCAGCTCCTTCTAGATACGGGGGAAGACTCACGAAGTTATGGCTAAGCTTTTCTCGAAAGAATTTCCAGTCTGTAGCTTGTTGTGGATTCCTGTATGAAATATTCTGGAGCTTAAGAGTCTTCAGCTTAATGAGAATGTGCCTGTGATCTGAGAGCGAGAGCTCGTCAGTCACGAATACTCAGAAATTAGTCCCACTAACGATCTAGAGCATAAAGTGACGTCAATTACTTGACATCTTCTAAACGTCATAAACATAGTTACAGAGCCCCGGTTCAGAATTTCTAAGTTGGTTCCCGAGAGGTACTGGCAACAGGGCCACACCTCGCGGATTAATATCCGTACGTCTCCATAGTGCGTGGTGAGAGTAGAAATCGCACCCATCAGGAGCGGGAGCTGCAGGTCCTCACAGTATCTGGCCAACTCCAGAGTTTCCTAATCTGGAAACTGGCCTAGTTTCCGTTATTGGGGAGCTTCTGGTAAGGAAAATAGGCAGAAGGCATAGAAAAGAATGGACAAACATATTAGAAGACACACTATTAACTGTAAAAAAATTTAACGGCCTCTTCTTTTCTTATAAAAAGAATTTTTAACTGACTATTGAAATTCAGGAGGCCTTGGCTCGATTTGGGCTCGATTTTGAGACCATTGGAGAGAGAGATTGAAATGTTTGCTGTGAATATTCTACAGGAGCATACTGCTTCTCTTTGATAACATTTTTAATAATATTATGGATGTACTTACGGTGTGGGCTCATTCTGAGTTTCTATATGCAGCGCTTGATTCAATGCCGCGTTTCTGCTTGTGTGTAACGAACCAATAGATCCATTGTTAAGAACGTGAACGGGTTTCGCATGATAACTGGGCCCAAGTTGGGAGCTCGAAATGTTGGGCGTGTAGCTGTGCGTACCCATTGATTCTTTACCGCCCGCAGATCCGTTAAGTAGTAGAGAGTGGGCTGCTGGAGATGCTACCGGTTTGGTATTAGATGCAGGCGGCGTTTGGGGATCGATGAGAACTTCGACGTAATTGGCGGGAAAGATACCTAAAATTATATAAATATCAAGTTACTATACTAAATGTTTATGTACACAAAAGAAATATCAATTTTATGAACTTTAATCTAGAAATGGTGCCTGGACAATTATGATATTTTGTATATTACTGTGGTTGGTAAGTTGGTTCTAAAAACAAAGTTGTTTTGACAGTATGATATCACAAATAAAAAAGTGCTTACCACAAATCACCTACCCCACCACTTCTTTACTTTTTAAAATCAGGGGTCTCGTCTAACCGACAAGACGGATCCCCAAACTGAGGGCTGTCTCAATAGATCGCAACGTGGAAACTGCTCTACCAGGTACAACACCCTGCCAGGTACGTGAGTTGTCTACAGACAATTCCAAGTTCCAACAATGAAAATATTATAATACTCATGTTCGTCCGTCTAAAGATCTGATCTACTGCAAGGATCAATCCCACCGTAAACCGACAATCTCAACGTAAATAAGGGCTCGCGCGACAATTGTAGCGTACTACGATTGCCTAGTAAAGTCACATTGTTTTGAGCTTTTTGACTCTCGGAACTCCAAGAGATATCGTTGCCACCTTTGACTAGAAAGGATACTGCCTTGGAAGTGTTCAGACGTAATCCCACGTATCGTACCATTACCCCTAGAGTAAGTGCGTCAACCAAATGTCCGAACCTGCAGTTCCTCTCGTACTAAGCAGGATTACTATCGCAACGACGAGTCATCTTCTTCTTCTTCTTAAGGTGCCGTGCATTTCTGCGTAAGCGTCCATCGTACATCGTCTTGTCAGGTGAGATGTTAAATATTCTGGTTTAAATAATTCTGTTTTTAGCAGCATTGCGAAGCATTTCATAGCTGTGGATTCCTGTCCATTGTCGAATATTGCGCAGCCATGACATTTTTTTACGTCCGAGACCTCTCCTACCCTCTATTTTCCCTTCGAGTATCAGTTGCTGAAAAGTGTAACTCTTCTCCTCGTATAATGTGCCCCAAGTATGCAGTCTTCTTACTTTTTACATAATTAAAAAGTTCCCTATCCTGTAAGCCCGCTCTTCTGAGTACTTCCTCATTTCTGACCCTGTCCGTCCATGATATTCTGAGCATTCGACGCAGACAACACATTTCAAACACTTCAAGTTTGTTAATGGAACTGGCCTTTAACGTCCATGCTTCCATTCCGTACAGCAGAACAGGCCACACGTAACACTTAAGCATCTTGTATCGGAGATTGAAGTCCAATTTGCGATCAGTCAGAAACTTACGAAGCCTCAAAGGGTAAAACGAGTAAGACGAGTCATCAGTAGGGTAAAACTAACCTGTCTCACGATGGTCTAAGCTCAGCTCACGTTCCTTGTGTATGGGTGAACAATCCAACGCTTGGCAAATCCTGTTTCACAATGATAGGAAGAGCCGACATCGAAGGATCAAATAGCGACATTGCTATGAACGCTTAGCCGTCATAAGCCAGTTATCCCTTGGGTAACTTTTCTGAAACCTCTTGCTGAGAACTCTTCAAGCCAAAAGGATTGATAGGCTGTGCTCTCACAGTCCCTATGCATACTGAACGTTAGGATCAAGCCAGCTTTTGTCCTTTTGCTCTACGCGAGGTTTCTGTCCTCGCTGAGCTGGCCTTAGGACAACTGCGTTGTCTTGATACGCGTAGCCGGGTATCCAAAAGGCAAGTCTTATCGGAACCACGAAACCGACGAACGGCACAACGCAACGAAACGTCAGTACGCGCCCTTGGTTCAAGAATACCGTGATAGTCGTCGCCTCGTGAGCTCGAAACGATGAAAGATATTAGTGGTTTCTGGTGCTATTTTATCTACTCTATAAATGAGAAACGTAGTGCTAAATTGCATAAAACTTTTGGACAGACAATAGTAAAGAGTCGTATCCTTAGATGCATATCATCTAGACATGTGCACAAATTGAATACCCATGTTAAAATTATTAATACTGAAGAAAATTCAACTTAACTCATATCCCTTTTGTACACCATATAAAGGCTTTCGATAAGTTTAGTCGTGCACTGCTACAGAACTGGCTAGAAATTATTTCCGATACATAAATAAACATAGATACGTTTATATCAAATGATCACAACCAAAGTTTCAACTAATGAAGTTAGAAGTTAGGCAAGGTTGTTGCTTACCACCAATTCTTTTCTACTTGTATATCGAGGACTTAATTAGAAAATTGAAACAATGTTACACGTTTTCTTTTCAGCTTATTCTTTATATGAATTATAATATTTTAGGGATAATACCACAACATGTCAAAATGTATATTGGACGAACATGTGCTAATAAAAATGAAGTACTACGGAGAACAGTCAGGCAGGAATCAATTCAGAATTATAACTGATGGCCTCATTTGATATGCTTTAGACAAGAGACACATTCATATATAAGGGATATTGTATAGAATTTTTACCTTTTCTTCCACCAATTTTTCCTTCGTACCAGTTTTCATCGACTTTTCGGGTGATCACAACTAGTTCACCCTTTGCAAGGGACAGTTCCAAGTATGTTTGGGCTACAAAATTATATTTAGCACGTGCCTGCCCCTCGTGTGCTTTTCTGATTGTTGATTTGGATTTTAATCCTTCAAAAGGAATAATCTGAAAAATAAAAAGAGATATTAAGAGTATTGTAGATTCTAAATGTGCAAGTCTGGTATATTCAAATTAAATGAACATGAAATGTGTATAAGGGGTTATTCGAAAAAGGGACAAAAATTGTTACTCACTATGATACTCTAATTTTGAACTCTCAAAACAGTTACTGTAGCCATATTAAATGTCATCATTATGGTTTCATTTGCTCTAATTGATATTACCTTCTTAATTTTTCACTAATCTAATTCGCTAATCCTTCTTAAAATCGTGTCGTTGTCTGTCCCAATGTGAGATATTTTTGAAGAAAAAGTTCAAGAGCCTTTAACTTGGTATTTATCGATCACAATATCTACTACCTTACTTTTATTTTATATATCCTGCTATATCCTCCACAATTTTCTGTGGATACCAATATGAAACATCTTATATTAACCTTTCTTTTTAATTCAAACTCTCTAGTTATACTCGAATGTCTTATATTCAGCCAGGGACCTACTGATTTTGAATTGTGATCACTTATATATGCCTGGAAGCCTGGATAAACGGGAATTGATAAAGAAGGGAGAAGAAGAATGTTGATATTGAAATCGGGGTCTTAATCCTGCCCTATTTGAAGCAATTAAAAATATCTAGTACTAATCGCTGGTCTAGCTGCACTATTATTTATACTTTTACATATTTTTCCTGTATACTAATTAGCTCATTCTCTCCATTAAAGACAATAAGATACATTTTTTCTAACAATGACAATTGACTAAATGGTTATATAAGTATAAGATTATAAATTCTATGGCAAATACAAAGTAATATATTGTACAAAAAAGCAATCATTCTAGGAATTTTTGATATTGTTGGTAAAACCCATATATACGTATATCCGTACATTTTGAAATAATATATCAAAATATTGTTAATTATTTGTGCAATTTATTAAGTTTTCTAAGATTCAAGAACTGCAATAATTAATTGGGCATCAGATAGAGCTCGTTGGATATAACCTTGTACTTTTTAAATTCCAATATGCTCTCTCAATTTTTACATATGTAAAATTCACTGTTATGGTTACTAATATTTTTAAATATACAGTTATTTACACAACTTTTACAACTTAATAGAATCAATTACAATGTAGGAAGCTTTATATAATAAGAAAAGTAACAAAACTCCCTTTTTAAAAATATATTATAAACATCGCTGACACTTTTATCAGTGATACTAAAGTTCTGGCTAAACCCTGAGCTTCTTTAGTCTACTTTACCAGTCATTCTTCTCCACTGCCATACGTTGTCAATTTATCGCATTCATCTTTCGCACGTTATGATGTAGGGCCTATCTGTACTCCTCTTTTCCTTATATCTTATCCATCTTAAGACTGCCTATTTTATGAAAAATGGTATATTTCTACTTTTTATACGTTTACCCAGTATTCGTTTTAAAACAGATTCGTTTTTGTTCGAAGATTAGTAGGCGATTTGCATCAGTTTTAGGAATACTTTAATGGTAGGATTAGTATATTAATTAGATACTGTATTTTGGTTATTTGTCTGTTTTTGTTCATTAAGTTTTTGTATATCGCAAACTGAAGTTAATTCAGGACGGTGCTATACGCTGATTTAAGATCTATATGAAAAGTAATATCGAAGTCGTTAGTTTATTTCGAATATTAACCTAGCACAAAAATTTATGTATTTTAGACATACACGGTCTAAGATCACTTTGATATTCAGCAAGGGATTTTCCACATATGAACTTAGACGACTGTATAAAGTGGATAGTGTGATACCTACGAAGTATCATCTATGTAAAATAATTAGAAATTAATTTAATAAATTCCAATTTTAACACCTTTATGTGAATATTTTTAAATCGGTGTATCATCCAAGTATAACGTGTTGCCTACTTTGATAAGTAATTTACCTTGTGTAAACATAATTTTTGATACGCTAAAAATTACATGCCGTTTTCGTAATTAGGATATGTTATTTTCAATAATTTGTTTTCCCAATTTTTTAGTGTATTTTTGAATAAAAAGAGTTAAAAAAAACCACAAGAAAACAATTAGAGTTTATGCTGGACTTTTTAAAAATCAATGGTTCAATCAAAATTGTTCTGACTGGCAAATCAAAAATCAACAAAATTACTAACAGATTAACATCAGGTGAAAAACCAGTAAATTACATTTTATGTAATTTTGTGCTATGGCTGCATGCTACAGGATATAATACATCATATTTTTTACATTTTCCATTTTTACACTTGTTATAAACATGTTTTTCCATAGATAACTTGATTGATCGGAAAATTTTTTGTAAACCATCAGAAACTGCAATAAACGACTTTGTACACGCTCCAATAATAAAGATTTAACAATTATTTAAATGAATTCACAACACCCAAGTGACGAGGATTAAAACATTCTGCTATGGTATAACTTAACTTACCTCTACGTAATTAGCCGGAAACAGACCAACCATTGCATTAAGTTCACCCTCATACCAATTCTTATCTATTTGTCTTCTAAGATAGATAATGTCACCTTTTCTAAAAGTCAGTTCTCTAGCTGATTGACCAACGAAGTTGTAAAGGGCTCGAGCGCAAATTCGAGGTTCTACAATAGAAAAATATATTTAAATATTAGACAGAAATAACAAACCGACAGAAAGGTTCTAGCATAACTATTTTCTAATATAGGTTTTACTATTTTATTCTTGTCCTTAATTATTTTTTCTATTTTTATAAACCTATTCCTTTAAATAAATTTAATATTCGAGTTCAAATTCGAGGTTCTACAATAGAAATAGTACATTGTTTACCGGGTAGGAAAAGCTTAACATTCCTGGACGACTGTGAAGATTGCTAAGTCGAGGCGCAAGCCGAGACTTAGCAACACAGAGTCCAGGAATGTGGCTTTTCCTACGAGGTAAACATACTATTTTTCCGCAAATCGTTTAAAATTCGACAGATATTGATTGATTTAAAAAAAACGCGATAATTTTATTCCCAAATAAATGGTGATTTGAAATTCCTAATAAAATTACTTGGGTTACTATGGAAACGTATTGAGGTTGAATTGTCAAACTTGACGCTTATAAATTTAATTGCTGGTGTTCTCGAAAGTAAAATGATAAGTGATGATGAAATTTCCATTCCTGGGACTCCTCCAGAGCTGGTTGAGGCAGTGAATACTGCTTCATTAGAATTATTGCCAAAGAAATCAAGAGAAAAGTACGAAAATGCATACAGACGTTTTATGGATTATCGCATGAGTAAAAATACGAGTTCTTTCTCAGAAAATGTTGTAATGGCATACTTCCTAGACCTTTGCTTAAAGATGAAATCTTCAACATTATGGGCCAATTATTCAATGCTGAAGTCAACCCTTGCACTTAAACACAATGTAGATATATCTACATACTCAAAACTTCGTTCTTTATTGAAACGGCAAGCTCAAGGTTATAGGGCAAAGAAATCTAAGATTTTAACGAAGGAAGAAATTGAAAAATTTATCCAGGAAGCTCCAGATAAAGAAAATTTAATGATTAAGGTAATTTACAAGGTTTTAATTTCTATTTAGATTATAGCTTTATTTATTTTTTAGGTGGCTGTAATATTTGGTATTTCTGGGGCCTGTAGAATGGATGAGTTAGTCCGAATGACTGTACACGATATAGAAGACTTAGAATCTAAGCTTTTAATCAGCATACCTGATTCGAAAACCAACAAACCAAGATCATTTGTAATTAATCAGATCTACTTGAATGTTTATCGAAAGTATGTTTCGTTAAGACCAGAAAATATGAACAGTGACCGATTTTTCTTTAAATATCAAAGCGGAAAGGGTTGTAGACAAGTGGTAGGAATTCATCAATTTAGAAAAATGCCCAAAATAATTGCTACTTATTTGAACTTGGTAAATCCGACAGAATATACTGGTCACTGCTTTCGTCGGTCTTCTGCAACAATATTGGTTGACTCTGGTGCCGACATAACTAGTTTAAAGAGGCATGGCGGATGGAAGTCATCAAACGTTGCTGAAGGATATATCGAAGAATCGCTTAACAATAAGGTTGAGGTGGCAAATAAAATTTTCACAGTACAAAATATTCAACAAAATGACACTTCCACCCTGCATGTTGTCCAAAATGTTTCTCATAGTTCTAAGAGTGTTCCTCCAATGTTCAATAATTGTACTAACTGTCAAATTACTGTAAATATAACAAATTGATCTTAAAAATGTATTCAGCAATGACTTGATGTTTTCAAAATATAAATTAATTCCTTATAAGCAATGTGTTTTCTATCATTTATGTAGAACACTAACAACTGTACGGAAATATCATTTCCTTACAGTAAGGAAATGACATTTCCTTACAGTAAGGAAGTCCTGACTTTTTCTTCAAGAAATTTTGACAGGAATGTCAAAATTTCCTGGCGATTTGCGGAAAAATATATTTTTATAAATATATTTTAGATTTACGGAAATATCATTTCCTTACAGTAAGGAAATGATATTTCCGTACAGTTGGTAGTGTTCTACATAAATGATTAAGTTTGACAATTCAACCTCAATACGTTTCCATAGTAACCCAAGTAATTTTATTAGGAATTTCAAAGCACCATTTAGGTATTTGGGAATAAAATTATCGCGTTTTTTTTTTAAATCAATCAATATCTGTCGAATTTTAAACGATTTGAGGAAAAATAGTATGTTTACCTCGTAGGAAAAGCCACATTCCTGGACTCTGTGTTGCTAAGTCTCGGCTTGCGCCTCGACTTAGCAATCTTCACAGTCGTCCAGGAATGTTAAGCTTTTCCTATCCGGTAAACAATGTACTATAAATATTAGACAGAAATAACAAACCGGCAGAAAGGTTCTAGCTTTAATGTATATAATATATATATAAAATATAAGTTTTACTATTTTATTCTTGTCCTTAATTATTTTTTCTATTTTTATAAACCTATTCCTTTAAATTTAATAATCTAGCTATGATGAATATATTAAAACTTTGTTTGTCCATCAAAGCATTGTGTTAAAAAAATAGCGATGTTTAAAAACTAGCGAATTAAACATTAAACAATAATAAAAATAATTCCACAAAACTGTTTTAGGCAATCACAATAACATGTGAAACATACTATATGCATACTATACATCTTATAGGCAACCATTAATACAACTATATTCTAGAAATTGTAGCAAATCACAATTTCTTGGAAGGTGTCCTTTATAAATCTTTTTATTTATTATTTTTACTACTATAAATTTATAATGCTGTCATTCCAGTAGATCTGCAGAAATATCAAAACTAACGAATCAAATAATAGTATATTTTCTCGTGAATTTATCATTGTAATTTTATAAGTAATGAACAACTCAATTCTGCCTGATCATTGGATATTCCGTGGTATACTCCATTCGCTTAGCTCGGGCATATTTTGACAGATTCATTGTCAGAAACCTACAACACAACAATTCCTCCTTCTCAGTATTCTTAGCTCAATAATACTACTATTGCAGACTTCTTTCTTTGAAAAAAAGAAGAATTATTCTAAATAGTGGAAGTGTATACTAAACCCATCAAATTTTCCCTGTATATTTAAAATTATTATATTTGAACTGTTACAATTTAACATATTTTCATATTTTCATAACGATTAGATTCCCTCTTTTGTCTTATTGCTCGATGGAAAAAAGTATACGGAAATATAAAGATTGGCCTAATACAACCCTCACATTAAAGAAGTAAAATCGCAAAAGGAAATTAACGACTGACGTAAATCAGAGTATCAAAAATCAAATCCCTTAGAAATTTAACTGATATATGAAGAAAGGAAGTTTTTATTATATATAAACAAGTATTTTTTGTGGCAAATAGACAAGTTCTGATGCCATTCACTATCTACACACATATAAACAAGTACAGTGTAGGTAAAATTTTAAGGTCGGTATGGTAAAATTTAACAGGATATCTAACGCAGATATAAAATCATATTTTCAACGAATTAGACAAAGATAACAATCATGTTTCCCCTTCGTCTCCCCTCCTAAAATCCTTTTAACACTCATTGGCCATTGCCCATTAGTGAGACGATTAGTTCCGATCAGATATTCTCTGGTTCCGATCCTAATATACCTAAAAAACTAGAGGTGGGTCTTCTCGTTTTTTTAATTTTTATCGGAACCGTTTTTCGTAAACTGTAACTAGTTGATTGTTTACCAGTATTCAAATTAGCGAGTACACAAACATATTAGCTATTATCGTTTATGTGTATAAGTATTGAAATAAAAGAACCTAACGAAGGATATATTTATTGTAACTTGAAAAATAAATTAAATAATACAAATGGTACTTAAATAGTTACATTTACATTACACATTATTAAATCGCGAATCGTCTAAATTGACATTTAAAAACATAAGTTTTTCCACTTTTCTTGTTAATCGCGTTCTTCTTTTATTTAAAATTATACCAGATGTTAAACATGTGTTCACAAGGAAAAGATTTTGTTACAATACTACAACATTTTATGAATACAGTGGTTAAGTTACGATATACATGGCGATGGTTTTTTCACCACGGTAATGGACAGTTCCAATCTCCGTTCGAAATTGTTTGTGGGTAATATATCATCAGACAATTACATGTCGACTTCTTTTATACCTCTCGATACAGGTGTATGTTTAGATGAGTCATGTCCAATTAATTCATCAACAATACACCATGGACTTAAGTCATCTTTATCAGTTTCTTTTTCTTGGACTGATTGATTTTCAAGATTTACTAAACTTTTCGTTTCATCCGTTTTCCATAGTTAAAGAACCAGCTTTTAAAAAGTTTGCAGGGTGGATTCCTGGATATAAACCGCCAACAAGAAAAACTTTGTCAGGTTCATTACTTCAGGAATGTTATGTCAAAAGTGAGCAAATTATTAAATCGCAAGTTGTTAAAGAAGTAGAAAATATCTGTATTACTACTGACCTCTGGACATCTGGAGTAACTGAGAGTTACTTCGCATTAACAGGACAATATTTAACACAGGACAATAGTTTTTTATGTCAATTTAGACTATACGCGATTTAATAATAACGTGTAATGTAAATGTAAGTCCGATTTACTATTTGTATTGTTTAGTTTAGAACAGAATATTTAAAACAGAATATTTAAAAAATTGGAGGAAATACCACAGATCTGAGGCTTGAAAACGCAGTCATAAAAGGCTGCAACCAGTATAAATATCTAGGAAGCATCATATCAGCAGATGGCAGAGTTAAGATAGATGTACAAAACCGAATAACCCAAGGGAAAAAATGCATCCGAATACTGAATTCATTACTGTGGTCTAATAAAATAAAGATGCATACCAAACTTCGCGTATACAGAGCAATTGTAGAACCAATTACCACATATGGTGCCGAATGTTGGACGATGACAAAGAATGAACGAGATAAAGTAGACGTTGTGGAAATGGATTATCTTAGAAGGTCATGTCGAGTATCGAGAATGGAAAGAATCAGGAATGAGGAAATACGAAACCGTACAGGAATTAGAGATACTCTTTCAGATAGAATACAAGGAAGGCAATTACAATGGTATGGTCACGTGATGAGAATGGAGGAGGAGCGGTGGCCAAAGAAAGCCTTAATGTATGTTCCGCCAGAAAGAAGGAAAAGGGGAAGACCACCAAATCCTGGAGAAGAGAAATTACAAAAACAATGCAATCTAGAGGTTTAGAAGAGGGAGATTGGGGAGATAGGAAAAGATGGAGGCTGAAATGCGGGAAGCGGCAATCGCCGTAGGACCCCCGTTATATGATGATGATGATTGTTTAGTTTATTTTTCAAGTTATAATAAATATATCATTAGGTAGTTTCTTTCACTTCAAAAGATATACACATAAACGATAATAGCCGTTATGTTTGTTTATGTAGGTATTATCTTACTTGAAACTACTTTTAAACAATCATAGTTACTTGTTTATGAAAATTAAAATTTTTAAATGCTTTTTAGCATTCAAAAAAATTTAAATTTTTTTGCAATCCTAAGAAAACTAACAAATATTTTTGAAAAATTTAAATGCAGAATGAAAGATTACATTATTACCGAGGGCCGAAGGTCCCTTAGAATAAACAAAAAGTTTTTTTAATGAGATATTTGAAATTAAAAATCACACTAAATTTTGTTTTTTTTTTCATCCCTATAACTTATTAAAATAAACATTATAGAAGTTTTCAGGGACTTTCAGCTCTCGGTAATAATGTATTGTTTTATTCTGCGTTTAATTTTTTCAAAAATATTTATTAGTTTTCTCAGGATTCGAAAAAAATGAATGCATTTAAAAAACATTCGCCCGAAATTTTGCACTTACGCTCTTAACGATAAACTAGCACGACCCACCTCTACTTCTCGTTACTCGATCTTTTGACCAGACGAATATCTAAACTAGACGTTGCCAAATAAATTAGTGTATGAATATTTTTTAATTTGGCGTTATTGTATGCATGTTTAATTGTTTATTATTTCATATTGGGAAATTATTTTGATGTTTAGATTTTTAGTTCGGAAATCGTACTTAAAATACGAAACATTAATAAATTTTATTTATATAAAACGATTTCCGAAATGGAAATCAAAATGTTATATTACAATTATTGTAAAGAAAACTTGTGGCATATTCCCAATAAAAAAAACAGTAACCTGCCATTTAAATCAATTTCGCCCAAATTTGATTATCTTGAGCATTTTATCTTCTTGATAGAACATTGTTCAAATGCAAAAAAAGACAAGAGGTCAAATAAAACCAATAAGTTTGGCAACGTTGAATTTCCCCTTTTTTAATATTTCCATTCGGCGATATAAAGGGCGTACCTAATATACCTCTCTCTTTTTAAACAGCTGTTTCTCACTCCATCTCACGTAAGGTCCATACCGACCATAAAATTTTTCCTACACATATTTTATAAAAAAGTTAGGCTAATCGTTAAGTTGCGCCAAATGTAGGCAACCAACTTAAAGTTTTTAGTAACATTTAGCTTGAGATTTTTAAGAATACTTTTAATAAACGAATAAAGTTTAATCAAGTTTATTCCAGAATTTAAAGTTTATCCAGTTAGTCGGTAATTAATAAAGTTCTATTTTATTTACATTTGTTTACTATTAATATTGGCTATGAGCACGTGTGCTTGGTTGTATAGTAATTTCCAGCCACTTCTAGTCTGTCAAAAAGTAACTAATTTCGCAAAAAAATAATTACTAAATTCATTAGACAGTTCGGACTGGGAATAGCGAACCGAGTATATGTTTTTTTTTTTACTTATAATTGTAACGTATTGACTGATTTTTATACCAGTGGCTCATCCAGAAGGGGTTTTGGGGGTTAATTTTGTATAAAACTTACCTGGTGTTCGAGGTCGTGGTTTTACAGATGGTGCTAGATCCTCAAAGTCGTCATATCGATTAAGGGATATTGGAGATTTTTGGGAGGGAATGAAATTGTCTGTGTGCCTTCTGGAATTCATGTCTTGAAGTTCCTAAAACGAATTTTTAATATTACTATTAAATATAGTGTTTTATATAGCAAATATAAGGTTAGATTAGATTAATTAAATCTTTGCACTCTTGCCACATTGCATTTCGATTTGATAAAATCATTTGTTCTCTACAGTTTGATAAATACTCTAGGATGTCCATATGTCTGGTAAAAATCTCTGGAAAAAATTAAAATTTTCTCTAAAATGTAAGACAAATTTTGCGTATATCTTTTGAAGGCTCTGTGTAGTTGTGACAGAAGTAACCACAGAAGTAACAAGTTCGAGTTTCTATTTTGTTCATCTTTTCCAGATAAAGTTCTAAACGGGAATGGACAGCAAGAAGACCGATGTGCAAATATTACATTTTTTAATTAAATAATTAATTCGATCTTCTTAAGTGATTCCGTTACGGAGCTTAAGATTATCATAGAAACTATAACTATTAAAGCAACTGGTCTAAAGAGTTGTTTTGAACTACAACCATATCATACTTGATATTAATCTTCTTTTGTTTTGCATTGGATCATGATCTGCAAGTTGCTGTATTTCTTCCACGCATTATATATGCTTTTTCTTTCTTTATTGTCCTTTCAACTTCTTCTTTCTTCGGTTTTCTCAACACTTTAAAGTTTGTAACGTAATTTACCCAAGAGATCTTTAGAACGCTTCGATATGTTCACATCTTAAAGAAAATAAGTCTTCTTAACGCCTTGTAACTAATCCTCTACGATTCGACTTCATAGTAAAGCACAATGTACACGTATTATTGAGTGGATTGAGTGGATCGTACGAGGGTGGATTGATATAAAACTAGCCTTTGATAGAAAAACAAGTTTTTTGGAAATAAATCGATTAATTTCTCAACATAGTCCCCTTTTAGCTCGATACGCTTAGTAAGACGATGTTCCAATTTTTTTATCCCATCCGAATAGTACTTTTGATCGAGCTCTTTAAAATAGGCCGAAGTTTCAATTCTTCTTCATCATTTGTTGCGAAACGGCGTCCTCCGAGCCGTTTCTTTAGGTTTGGAAACAGGAAAAAATCGCTGGTGGCAAGATCTGGGGAATACGGTGGATGTTCAACCAATTCATAGCCCAATTCGTGTAATTTTGCATTGGCGACGGCCGATCAGTGAGCCGTTGCATTGTCTTGGTAAAAGAGCACTTTTTTGCGATCCAAACCAGGGCGTTTTCGACGTAATTCGGCATGGAATCGATTCAGTAATGCTGCGTAGTACTCACCATTGATTGTTTTTCGTTTTTTCAAGTAGTCGATGTGGATGATGTCGTTCGCATCGTTCTTTGGTTTCCGGCGTGTAAAAATGCACCCAGGTTTCATCAACGGTGATAAATCGGTGAAAAAAATTCTTCGGATCGCACCGTATCATCGCCAAAAGCGTCTCCGAAGTGGTCACACGTTTTTGCATTTGATCGATTGTTAGCAAACGCGGCACCCATCGCGCGGGTAGCTATTTCATGTCAAAATAATGGTGAATGATGTTGTGTACGCATTCGTAGGAAATGTTTAGGACTTATTAACTCACGGAGCTTAATTCGACGATCTGCCATAATCATGCCATGGATTTTGTTGATCATTTCCGGCGTGATGACTTCATTTGGTCTACTGGGACGCTCATCATCAAAAACACTCGTTGGATCACGAACAAATTCAGCTTTAAAAAATTTTACTGTTGCTAACGAAGGTGCAACCTCACCATAAACTTCGTCCAGATCGGCTTTGATTTGCACACAAAAAAAAAAAAACACAAAACACAAAACATTTGCTTGCTTTTGACGGCTGTAAAAACCAAACTAATTGTTTTTAAAACTTAAAATTTTGACAGACGTCATGTCATGAATGGCAAATGTCAACACCGAAACCAATTCGGTATCAAGTAGCGCCATCTATCAAAGGCTAGTCTAATATCAATCTATCCTCTTCCAACTATGCCAACTTCTTGAAGAATATGTATTTTGAATTCTTAAACCAGTTAACATTCTTTATCAGTAGATTGTAGACTGTAGATTTCAAAGACTGTTCAGTAATTTAAAACTTACCACACTGAGTCCTGAAATGTCTTTTGTATATATCCTACATCCAAAACTTAGGCAAAAAGAACTAGATTTGTAAATAAGAAAGCTTATTATTAGTTGCGAAGCCATATTTGTTATCTGATGAGGTTTTAAAAACCACTCTCAGGTATTTCTGGCGTGGACGTTGACTCAGTAGTTACAAGGTGATGTTTGATCGTTGACTTCTATGTTCGCAGAAGCTTTATAGTACTCTGTCAAATTTTCCCATTTTACAGAGATATGTTTGAGTGAGCAGTATGCAGGGAGAACTGTGATCACTCTGTGTTTATTGTTCTGAAGCTTTTAAGAGTGTTTTTGCGTAGTGAGTAGAAGGTTGTAACAATTTTTTGTTTGTCTTTGTTTGGCATGGGGTATTTCTTCATTGGGCAACATCTAAACTAATGAAATATGTATCATATATAGTACAGTTAAAAATACATGCACCTAACTATCAAAATAAATCTAATATTAAGTAAAGGCTTTGGCTTGTAAGAAATGTTTTAGAGCAGAATGTTGGCTTAGACTTGTAGCTTTATATTTTATTCACCTTATTATTTTGTTAGCTTTAAAATTGACTGTTAAAAATTCAATATAATTCTTCTAGAATATGCGCCTGGTTCGTATATTATTTTAGTTACGACCATTTGAGTCGTCTAGTATCAAAATCGCCAAAACGTCATTTTTCCAGTTTTGAGATATTTACTCCCCTGGTTTGACAGCGGACCAATTGCTACACGTAGCCCAAGACCGAGATCAGTATAATAATGTTATAAGCATGGTAGTCGCCGACGTTCCGTATTGATATGGCACTCTAAGAAGAAGAACTCCCCTGGATACCTCTCATTAGTTTCCGGAAGTTTCCCTTCCATTTCAAAGTACATAACTTATAAAATGAAAAAGACAGTAAAGGTTAGATTTCACGTACAAAGCGTCTATGTATCTGTTTATACGCAATTCGGCCTAATAGGCCTCATCAGAACAGCTATTCATAGGCGTTCTCAACGTGAAAAATAAATCTTTTCTGTCTTTAAGAAGCAACATTAAAATGGCTTCGACATGGACGCAATAGCGAAATCTGATAATAAATCCGTAAAATAGTTTTCGAAGCCAATTCAGATTACTGCTTTAATCTGAACCTTCTAAAAATTGCAAGGTAAATAGACGTTGATAAAGATGTTAAAAGGGACATGGGGAATCTAAAATTTGCATTCCACGACATGTATCCTCAACTAAGCAGAAATCCTTAGCGAATTGGTTTCTTGTATTTATATAATAGCGAATTTTTTCTATAATTCTATCTATACTTCGTATAGTTTTTTCTACAATTCTATCAGTTGGTCGTTCTGACATTTGTGAATATCTATGTTGACTAAATTGTCAAACTTACAAACGATGGAGTGTAAATTTTCGACCGATTTTTGAACGGTAGTGTAACTTTTTTTTCTTGGTGTTTCAACTTATGACTTAAGATTTAGTTTAAATTCATTGTGCTAAGCAACAATTAATTTTATTAGCATCTATAGTAAGTTAATCTCATTCTGTATCTATATGAATATGATTGCATACTAAAGTAAAATACGGAAAATTCTTATTTTACTTGATCAGTTTATTCTGAGCCCGAAAATTTTTGGTGTAATTTAATATTTTTATGCATTTTCTCTTTTACTTCTTTTTATTTTTTTATTTTTATTTAATGTTGTTGACGTTAACATTTGCATGTTTTTTTTTTCATTTAATTTTAATTATTTTAAGTTGGAATCTTGTAACTTTTATAGTTTTCTTTTATTACCTGTTTATATTTCACGTTAACTAGATAAATTATTAATTTGGGTAAATGATTAATTGCAATTAACAAATTGAAGAACGCAAAAGCTCCAGGCTCTGACAATATACCAGCCGAATTTCTTAAGTACGGAGGAGAAACTTTACATAGACAATTACACAAACTAATAACACTTATATGAAACGAAGAGAAAATACCAACAAAATGGCACGAAAGTGTAATAATTCCTATCCATAAAAAGGGAGACAAAACCAAGTGCTCTAACTATAGAGGCATCTCCCTACTTAATACGGCGTACAAAATCTTATCGAACGTCCTATTAAGTAGACTAACACCGTTTGTAGAAAATTTCATAGGGGAATACCAAGCCGGATTCAGAAAAAATAGATCGACCACAGATCAGATTTTTACTCTCAGGCAGCTGCTTGAAAAAGGATGGGAATTCAATAAATTAGAGAGATAGGCAAAAAATACCGGTCTAAGGGTCAATGAAGAGAAAACCAAATATATGTGCATTAACAGACAATAGAGACGAGATAAAATAGGACAAAATGTAACAATAACTTTGAAAGAGTGGAGAGTTTTAAATATCTCGGAGCGACTATCACCACAGATAACGATATCACGGAAGAGATAAAAGGGAGAATTCAGGCAGCAAACAGATGTATGTATAGCCTCCACAACACTATTAAATCCAAGAGCCTAATACGAACATCAAAAATCAGGATATATAAAACAGTAATTAGACCGGTGCTCATGTATGGGTGTGAGACGTGGACGCTGACAAAAGCAATGGAAAGTAAACTCAGATGCTTTGAGAGAAAAATCCTCAGAAAGATCTTCGGTCCCTATCACGATCCGAATACTAACCAATACCGAATGAGAACAAATGCCGAGGTCAAACAAATGTATAGTGCTAGCGACGTAGTCCAAGAGATTAAATCCCAACGTCTAAGATGGGCTGGCCATGTTCATAGGCTCCCTAATAACCGCCTTACCAAGTTAATCTGGGAAGAAGTTCCGACAGGGAGAAGGCCCTTAGGACGTCCACGAATGCGATGGAGAGATAATATATGGTCAGATTTGAGAACAATGGGGCTACCCACTGAATTAAACATCATGGACGACCGTTCGAGATGAAAGCAGGTTGTGCAGTCAGCCAAGACCCACCCCGGGTTGTAGTGCTACCAGAAGAAGAAGAAGAAATGATTAATTCTTCTTCTGAACCCAAAATGGAATAAAATAATCATTCTTCGGAATTTGAAGAATAATTTAATTCAATGTAGGGCTAATATTGAATAATATATTCATGAAACAGTAAAAAGTAATAGCAAAACAAGACAATAATTATGTTTTTCCATTAAAATTCATTTTGTACGTACCACTCCACTAGTAAAAAAAGCAGCATTAGTTATTCAACCGCTTTTCGTGGGTTATTCGAAAGCATCGAGCCTCCACACCTGCCAAACCTAAACTTATTGACAATAACTTACTTGAAGTGACTTGCTAACCTGCAGATATTTCTTCCGTCTCTCTTCTTGATAAATTTTCTTCATAGCCTCTGCTTGTCGATGGGCCAATTCGTCTTCGCTTAGGTATTCTTTTATTTCTTGTCGCACTGGGGTCTTGTAGTGGATGGTTACTTCGTTTTCCAGATACTTCCTTGGAGATTCTGAAATATTTAATGAAATTTAACGTTCGTAAATAAGTATTGCATGAATATGTGGTAATGCTTTCTTTAGTATGCCAAATGGTATAAAGTATTTCAGTTAAACGAAAGACTTGTAAAAATAATGTTTCTTATATTTTATTATTTTAAGAATAGATGTGTTAAAAAGCTTTTTATCCCAAAAAGTGTTCTACAGGAAAATATCACGTGTGAAAGGGACACATTATGACTTTCTCAGCGGACCGTTTAAGTCAAAGCTTTCATTACTTCATGTTGTTGAAATTTTATTTCGTCATAAAATTCTACTCCACTGGATAGATCTAGTTTTGTTTGTAAATATTGTTGTAATATAAATAGTATATTTCCAATATATTTTGGCAGTCATTATCATTATCATGACAAAGTTGATATGTTAAATTCATACAGTTGTATTCCACAGACCCACTTGAAATCCATTTTGTAGAAGTTAAGTAAGTTTTATTCTACATTTTATATAATTTCACATTAGCAGAACTATAAGTGTTTTAAATTTCAAGTATACTCAATACCACTTGAAATATAATAAGCACTTCCCTGTATAAAACTATTTGTAATTTAATGTTCGTGATTGTTTCCCTCTTAGAATACTAATTATATTTTATAGTGCATAAGCACACTTGAATGTAGGTTAGTAATTAATGCAAGATGTGAAAGAATTACATGTCGAATAATTTCTTTTACTTAATTTTTTCTCTTTAAACAGTATAAAACTTAAACTTAACGTATAAAATTACAATTTATTAATACATACACTGAGCATTAAATACACTTGAGGTATATAGATATTAATTAAAGTCTCTATGCCTATGCTTTCAAAAATATAATTTATTACTAATAAAAACTGATGCTTGGAAGAAATGACATTGGTTACGTGCGCTAAAAAGAATTGGAGAAAAAACTTACAACAATAACTGAAAGTTGAAATTCGAAGAATAATAGGGCAAGACTATTTCAGGTATAATATATTATATAACCCATTTTGTATAGAAAGTATATTAAGTATTTATTATGTATAGAAATACTTCAAGTATTTAACTGGTGACTTTAATACCAAAGTGGGAAAGACAAACGACAAGAAACAAGTCGTTGGAAAGTATGGAAAACTCAGATCACTACCAAAGCACAATTATTGATGAACGATTCCATGACCAAATCGATTTCTCCCAATTAATTGAATTAATTTACACATTGCGAATTGGACTTAGGACGGTCAGGTTAAGAATGAAATAGATTTTATCCTTTCCAGTGATAGATCAATATGTAAAAACATCGAGGTATTGAACAAATTTAACATCGGCAGTGACCATAGACTAGTTCGTGCTGATATACGTATTAACACAAAGAGAGAAAGACGAAAACTATTAACAACAAACCCTTTACCGACGGCAGACATCCTAGCCAGTAATAAAGAGAAATACCAAGAGGAATTAGCACGAAAACTAGTAGCAAATACCTTTGAGTACAATAATATAGATGAACTAGCTGAGAAAATAACTAAAGACATACAAACAGTCACTCAGAAACTTTGTTGCAGAATAAGAAAACAAAAGGAAGCTAAACTAAAACCCGAAACTCTAGAACATATAGAGAAAAGAAGAAGAACGACCAGAGATAACCCGGACTATAAAGCGCTCAACAGAAGCGTTAAGAAAAATATTCGAAAAGACCTCAGAGTTTATAGAACAAACCAGATTCTTGAAACCATAGAAAACAATAAGAACATGAAAGTACTAAAAACATGTAAATCCACTGGCAGGAATAAAATCATAAAGATAAAAGACGACCGTGGAACATTGTGCTCGCATAAGGAAGAGATCGTTAGAGAAATCCGAAAATTTTATGAGAACCTGTATACTTCTACTATTCCGAACTCCGGTATACCAACAAAACATATCTTAAATGTGGGCTCAGAGGACTTCCCTGAAATAATTACATTAGAAATTAGAGCTGCCCTAAAACAAATGAAAAATGGGAAAACACCAGGAGAAGATAAAATTACTTCAGAGATGCTAAAAATGGGAGGCACTGCATTAGAAGAGTCAATAAGAGCATTACTTAATAAATGCCTATTGGAAGGACAAATACCGAAGACATGGAAAAATGCGGAAGTCATTCTACTCCATAAAAAAGGGGACGCCGCAAATATAGAAAACTACCGACCAATAAACTTATTGTCACACCTTTACAAACTACTAACCCGAATAATAACAAATAAATTGACAGCTAAACTAGATGCATACCAATCAGTGGAACAAGCAGGCTTTCGTAAGGGTTTTAGCACTATCGATCACTTGAAAACAATTTGGACCATTATTGAAAAAACAATAGAGTACAACATACCACTACATCTGGCATTTGTCGATTATCACAAAGCATTCGACAGTATCGAGAAATGGGCTTTCTTAACAGCATTGGACGACGCCAGAGTAGATTCAAGATACGCTGCCCTCCTTAAGAATATATACGATGATGCTACTTTTCACGTAAAAATAGATGATGATCTGGAAACTAGAAAATAGACCTTGGCAAAGGTGTGAGACAGGGCGACACCATCTCACCTAAGTTATTTACTTTGGCATTAGGAAATGTTTTCAAACAACTAAATTGGGCCGAAAATGGATTAAAAATAGATGGAGAATATCTTAACCATTTGCGTTTTGCAGACGACATAGTACTAATAAGCACAGATATCCATGAACTAAAATCAATGCTACAAGATTTAAATCACAAATCGAATCAAATAGGAATAAAAATGAATCTCGACAAAACAAAGATATTAAGCAACAGCCTAGAAAACATCACGATAGATAACATCAATATAGAAAAGGTAGAACAATATATATATATATATATATATATATATATATATATATATATATATATATATATATATCTAGGACATGCAATTAAAAACGAAAAGGAAAATCAAACCCTAGAAATTAAAAAAAGGACACAATTATCATGGGCTGCTTTTGGTAAGTTGAGCTTCATTTTAAACGACAGAAAAATCCCAATTCACTTAAAACGAAAAACCTATGACACTTGTATACTACCAGTTGCAACTTATGGATTGGAAACTATGGCAATAACAAGAAAAATGACAGAACAATTAAGAGTAACTCAACGGGCCATGGAGAGGGCCATGTTAAATATAAGCCTCAGAGACAAAATTCCTAACACCGAAATACGTCGAAGAACTAAAGTAACCGACATCATGGGAAAAAAAGTGACAAAAAGTTACAAAATTTGTAAAAAAAAATTTTTTTTAAAGAAAAATAAAAAATCAAAAACTTAGTTTTTTGAAATTTCCACAAACATTTTGAGGTTATGTAAAAAAAGTGTAAATACAAATGTTGTAGATCTTTTTGTTACCTACAACTTTGTTATTTAACTTTTTTCCATAGCACTTGCAGTTTCGCCGAAAATCGCGATAAACCGATTTTTAACCTTAAACCCCCCTTCCCCCACCTCGGATGAAGTGTAATTTATTTTTTCTTCCAATTTTAGCATATTCTCTTCTTTTTCCAATAGGTTTTATTCTACTATAATTTTTTTTGGTTTCAAAAATTATCGACCCTTGTCTATTTTGATATAAAAAATTTAGGATACTTACAAATGAATTTATGTATAAACGAACTTGCAACTTTGAAATAAACTTTTTTAATTTAAAAATTACCCACTTGCTTCTGTCACCTTAGCACTGCAGCTACACAAAATAAATTAGCAGAATATATAAAAACCAATTAAAAACACACTATACCTGATATTGTTTTAAACTAAATTTAATTGCATGGAAACATACCTCGTAAAATCCTAATAGCGTTTTTAATCATTTTCCGAACACTGGCATAAATTTTCAATCAGTACACAATCCCACAACGCCGTTAAATTTACCGCGAGTCAATGCGGAACCGAACTACCGATATAAATAAGATATATTTCTATATCTTGATATCAAATACTCTTGGGATCGACCAGAGACCATCGAGACAGCGACCAACCGTCGAAGAAAGTATCAAACAAGTCGTGCGTCTCCCCATCACAATCACTACGCGAAGAAAATGACCATAAGTAAGTGTCACGTACACTTTTCATTCCAGTGGACAACGCCTGTCACTCATTCTACGATTATTCGTGACAATTTATTGAGACTTATACAGGATGATGATGACAGCGATAATGAAAAAATAAGAATCAGACCAAACTCATGTTAATTACTATTTAACTGGGAATAAGCCACAATTAAATATAAAAATACGTTTATTGACGTTTCAATTTCCACTTCGGAAATCGTTCTCAAAATACAAACGGTAAATTAAACAAATTTTGTTTTTTGTTACATAGTGAAAAATTCTTCTAATAATTTAATTTTATCTGACTCATTTATATTGACAATTCAGACATACATTATGCATTTTAAAGTACACGACTTTAAAATGATATTGCCAATGTTGTTGAGTTGCGCTCCTGGGACGACTTTACTTTACTATACTTTACTATACTTTACTATAAGATAGTTCATTCGATTACATGAAATCAACTTTAACTTGAGAATATCCGTCAGAAAAAAATCATAGCATGTAATTCGTCTTTAAAAAGACAAATACATGACATGATAACAGTAAAATTCTCCTGTTAGTGATTCCATAGTAAATTATGAGGGAAAAACCAGGAAAAAAACCTCATAATACTATCCCGACATTGTAAGTGTTTGTTCGTGAATTTAGTTTACCTTCAACATACATCAAAATTCTGATTTTATATGTTACGTTATTTAAAAAACATAAATGATGTATCCTCTATATGTTACTGACTTACTAATACTGGTATTTTCTTATTAATAACTTCCTCTTTTAATATTGGTAACCAGATCCTACAACATTCTGCCGAGAAATTTGCGACACAATTGGCCTCATTTAGCATAATTAGAGCCGCTTCTTTGATTTTTCTTTTTTTACCATCCGTTTCTTTTAGGACTACATTTGAATTATTCCATTGAACCCTATGTTCATTATCCCATGCGTGTTTACATATTTGAGATCTATCAAATTCTCTATTTTTAATATAAGATTGATGTTCACTTATTCTAACATTTAATGGCCTTGATGATTCACCTAAATAAAACTGATCGCATTCACAAGGTATTTTATAAATGCAATTCTTTGTCCTTTCTTGTTCATTGTTAGGTTTGGTTTTGGACAAAATAGATCTCAACGTGTTTGTTGTTTTGAATATTGTTGAAATGTTGAATTTATTTCCTATGCTTTTAAGTTTTTCTGATAATCCTTTTATGTACGGTATTGTTATTTTCCTCATATTATTCCTTGTGTATGCTGTAGGATCTCGTTCTAAGTTGTTCTGTTCTATTCGATCGATTGTTGAAAATTCCTATTTATAAAATACCTTGTGAATGCGATCAGTTTTATTTAGGTGAATCATCAAGGGCCATTAAATGTTAGAATAAGTGAACATCAATCTTATATTAAAAATAGAGAATTTGATAGATCTCAAATATGTAAACACGCATGGGATAATAAACATAGGGTTCAATGGAATAATTCAAATGAGGTCCTAAAAGAAACGGATGGTAAAAAAAGAAAAATCAAAGAAGCGGCTCTAATTATGCTAAATGAGGCCAATTGTGTCGCAAATTCCTCGGCAGAATATAGTAGGATCTGGTAACCAATATTAAAAAAGGAAGTTATTAATAAGAAAATACCAGTATTAGTAAGTCAGTAACATATAGAGGATACATCATTTATGTTTTTTAAATAACGTAACATATAAAATCAGAATTTTGATGTTTGTTGAAGGTAAACTAAATTCACGAACAAACACTTACAATGTCGGGATAGTATTATAAGGTTTTTTTCCTGGTTTTTCCCTCATAATTTACTATGGAATCACTAACAGGAGAATTTTACTGTCATCATGTCATGTATTTGTCTTTTTAAAGACGAATTACATGCTATGATTTTTTTCTGACGGATATTCTCAAGTTAAAGTTGATTTCATGTAATCGAATGAACTATCTTATAAGTAAAGTCGTTCCAGGAGCGCAACTCAACAATATTGGCAATATCATTTTAAAGTCGTCTACTTTAAAATGCATAATGTATGTCTGAATTGTCAATATAAATGAGTCAGATAAAATTAAATTATTAGAAGAATTTTTCACTATGTAACAAAAAACAAAATTTGTTTAATTTACTGTTTGTATTTTGAGAACGATTTCAGAAGTGGAAATTGAAACGTCAATAAACGTATTTTTATCTTTAATTTTGGCTTATTCCCAGTTAAATAGTAATTAATTTACAATGCCACAAGAAAATAGCTTCAGAACAATACAAACTCATGTTAGATGGAAAATTTTAAGTAAAAAGCGAAAAGTTTTATCAGTATGCATCGAAATAACAACTGATTGAGTTTATACGACCAATATTCTTTTGTAAAATATTTGTAATATAAAATTTATATTCAGCAGAAGTATTTGACATAATTAAGGCCCTAACTTTTATTCTAGAAAAAAAAACTTCCCAAATCTCTTATAATATCTGATTCACTTAGTTCTGACATCTGACATCAATTTCTCAGATTTATTTCTCTCATCCAATATTACAGCAGATTAAGTTAATTTTATACCGTATATACCAAAACAATTTGACAGTAGAGTTCTTTTGGGTACCGTCACACGTTGGAATAGATGGTAACGAAAAGGCATATAGTCCAGCTAGGTCCGCAGTAACCAGTACAGCCGCATCACTGGAAAATCTAACGGTGCATTTAGATTTAAAACCTTAATTAAAAGCAAAATTGCACGATGTTTGGCAAAACCAATGGAATAGAGGCACCACTAAATTGATAGAAATAAAATCTTCCGTCCTTTCTTGGAACTTCTGGCCTTCAAAGCGATAACATCAAGTCCTAATAACACGTCGCAGATTAGGACACACTTCTACAACACATGAATACTTGTTGACGAGAGAACCAGTGTGTTTAGTTTTTGAATGTAAAGTGGCAGTAAAGCATATTTCGATTGATTGTCCAATATACTCAGTTGAAAGACTATATCACCACATTCCAAAAACATTAAAAGAACTTCTAGGAGAATCTAAATACGTAGCTGTGCCTATATATGTCTTTATCACTTTTTAACGTACTTTAGTGTTTAGATAGTCTTATAACGATTCTTCACGTGTACATCCTATTCTTCTTCCTCTCTATAAGCAATTTTACTTGTTCATTGACGGATTGATATCTCTATGGAAGGTTGTTACTCCATTTTTGCGCTATCGTCCTATACTCCTATACGTTTGGTGAATTATCTCTTGCTCTGTTTACTTCTCTGATCTGTCCCCTTGCCTCCTCCTCAATCCTTTAGCCCTTGTCAGGGCGTAGTGACACCCTAAATATTGTTAGTCTGCTGTCTCCATTGACTGCGATCTTGTGCCATATGGACGGCTTCATGTAGGGATTTTCCCACCAAACTCTTCATTTTTTGGTCTACCCATCGTATTGGAGATCTTCCTCTTGGTCTTCGGCTTTCTACCTTTCCTTCTACTACCAATAGTTCCATGGTGCCCGTTCTTCAAGCTATGTGGCCGAAGTAAGTTAGGTATGCTTGGTTTACTTTTTTTTTTTTTAAGGGGACTTTTTAAAAGTCCCCTTGCACTTACATGATTATTCCTTTTTATCTGTTTAATATCCACTCGCTTTTACACTGTACGTTATATGATCTTTTGCAGTGGATTTTTTTCCTTGGTCCGTCTCATTCAAAAGATCTCCGTTATCACTGAAGCTGAAGCTTAATGTGTTTGCTGTCCACTCTTGTTTCCTATATCCAGTCTGGAATTTTTGTACCTTGTAGCATACTCTTGGTTGCTAATACAGTTTTTGTATACAAAGTATACAAGGTACTTCGTAATCGCATAATACATGTTTTACAGTTTCTAGTTCCTTGTCACAGAGTCTGCAGTTAAGGTCTCCATTTGGATTCACCCGCATACCAGATCTTATCCCGTTGGTTATGATACTCCTTGTGTCTCTATATATTCCTGTCTGGAATAGGCATCCTATATGAATTCTTAAAATTCTATTTTTTTTTTGTTAAGTGGTTTTGCAGTGGTTACTCCTCTGTCGGTCTGTAAGCGTTATTCTGTCTTGTCTCTTTCTTGTAGTTCTTGTCAGTATTTTTATTTCCATCGTTTCAAATAAGATTTGTATTTTGAGAACGATTTCCGAGGTGGAAGTTGAAACGTCAATAAACGTGTTTTTATCTTTAATTGTGGCTTATTCCCAGTTAAATAGTAATTAATTTACAATGCCACAAGAAAATAGCTTCAGAACAATATTAAAAATACTCTTTATAAATATCAAATAGAAAAACCTATTTTCCACATTACTAATGATAAATACATCTACGTCGTTGAAAAATTACTCTAAGTACTTAGAATTTCTCTAATTGCGCTAAAAATTTGAAAGCTACACAAATTCTTATGACCTTTTATATTTTGTTAACACATTATTGAAAAACCAACTGTATAAGTAAGATTATTTTCGCATTAGAACTACTTTTAGTATTTTGTCGAATACAATTCTCACTTTTTTATCATGATAAAAAGACTAACAGTTAAAAAACAATGATTTGCTGTAAATTCGGTTGACAATCAGTATTGTCATATACATAAGAATTAAATACAGGCTTGAAATATATAGAATCTTGGTTTTTAATATTAAAAGAAATAGAAATGTGAATCGGAAATATGAATCGTAAAAATTTGAATTTGTGAAAAAAAATTAGAAGCTATTTTAACATGTAGTTGTTTATTAATTTATTGGTGCTTTATTTCAGCCAAGTTGACAGGTGACTTTCTTGGCCTTGTTAATGTAGACATACAGCCATCATTGAGGTGAAATTCTGAGGGTGATGTGCCTTCAGATTTATTTAAAATTCCGATCTTTGTGAGCTTATATGGGAAATCATAGGCCATATCAAAAACAAATGTAAACAGTAATTTTAATTATAGTCAGTTATGATTTAATTACGAATAAATACAATATTCACCTAATAAAGGTAAGAAGAAAAAAGTTTTAGAACCTCTTTGGTTTTATAATTACGGTGTTGCGAAAAGTACATGCGTAGTTTTTAAAATTGCTTTGCAAGGATGACATTTTATGGTCTTGTCATTAAAAAGAGTTTTTTTTTTCAAAATAGAAATTAGCTGATTATTTTAGTATACTTATTTGCATGTTTCATATTAAACCAATTAAATAGTTGGTATCTTCTTCTTCATGTGCCATCTCCTCTAAGGAGGGTGGCAACCATCATGGCAATTCGCACTTTCGACAGCGCTGCTCTAAAGAGGTCAGCAGAAGTGCAATTAAACTAAGCTTTTCTTCTTTCGCGACTCCTTCTACCCTGTATTCTTCCTTGCATTAATTGCAACAAGTTATAAGGCTCGCCCCGCATGACATGTCCCAGATATTGCAGTTTTCTGACTTTAATTGTATGTAAAACTTCTGTATCTTTTCGCATTCTTCTCAACACCTCGACATTCGTGACTTTATCCACCCAACTTATTCTTAATATCCTTCTGTAGGCCCATAACTCGAAGGCTTCTAATCTGTCCGAAATATCTTTCTTTAATGTCCAAGCCTCCAACCCATAAAATAATATGGAGCATCTTTCGTATAATCTCTCAAAATAATAACACGTAGCATCGCAGAAGTTTTATCTTTAAAGAAATTGAAATATCCCTGCTGCAGAGTACTTTTTTCAGTTTGTTGAAAGAATTTCTTGCCTGTTCTATTTTTGCCTTAATCTCTTCTGTGTACTGGTTGGTATAAGAATCTAATAAATAAACAGATACTGCAGACATCACATGAGAATGGTATTGCGCAGGGCACAGTGGTAAGCCCATCTCTATTATTATTCAGAAATCTTTCGTGCAGCAGTCTCCAAAGCTATAATTGCTATTTGGATCGGCAACCTTCGAAAGAAGACGGCGAAATAAGAAGAAGAGAACAAAAAAGTTCCAAGGAGATATGTCTTGGTGTTCATTAGTGAACATCGTTATAAGACCATGCAGAAAGTGACACTTTCCTCAAAATTTAGATGCGTATGAAAATTTTTCTGGAGATAGTGCGGCGTACCAAGTCATCTAGGCTCCGTGACACGAAAAGAACCACACAAGAACTCAATCATTTTAATACCGTAAGTATTTGGGACCATCCTACATCTTACCGGAGAGTAGCAGGCATTTGCTACAACGGAATATAAGGAACGATATGAATTATTATAAAACTCCACTAACTACCCCATCAGCAGTTGGATAAACAAACTGGAACTTCTCTAAAGCAACTATAAGGTACTGTGCTTACACACTAACCAGTGGAACATAATAGACGGGATCTTATACTAGTTAATAATAAACTACCTAGATAAACAACGCTTATTGATGAGTCAATTCCTATCAAAAATAAGATGCGTATCCAATATAACGAAAAAATTGCCAAGTACAGTAATCTTGAAATACTAATAATGAGAAATCGGGCAATGAAAAATGTCCAGATGATTATTAGACCTACAATTTAATTAAATATTGGTATCATTCCTAAGAGCTTTGGAAAAATGGAAAAGTGCTAAAAGGAAAGATATACAAGAATGTGGTAAGACCTGTGTTGATGTATGGTGATTAAGTGTGGACTGTAAAGATGATTCAGGAAAAAAAGGTGAAGGTGACTGCAATGAAAATGTTACAGAGGATGTTGGGTAAGACTAGAAGGGACAAAATCAGGAACGACGTGATAAGAGGAAAAACAGGGGTGACTGCAGTTTCACAAAAAGTTTAAGATATACGTAGAACAGAGAACTATGTATAACAAAGGATAGAGCTGTAAGAAGTTGAGGGAAAAAGAAGTAGAGGAATACTGAGAAGAAGATACTCTACTGGAAGGAGAAGATACTCTATCTCGAATAAGTGAACTTTTCCTTAGATGAGTGATAGTCACATGTCTTAAATCGGGGTAATAATAATAAAGTATATTAACAAACTATTTATAATTATAATCGTGGCTTATTCCCAAAAAATGTAGCAGTTAGTGAGAATTCTAAATAAAATGAACTGTGTGTAACGCATCCAAAATTCAAATGGGTGTATATCTACAGTCCTACTTATTTAACACAGAAGATCCTAACACTATTATATTAAAAGTATAGAAAAACAAACTACGGTTTTCCCTATATATGTTGTTTTTATTTGATAAAAAACCCGTCAAGGAGGCAGCTAATTTAAGTTAAATGTTTAAATAAATATTGTTTTCTCTTGCAAACTTATTTTCCACTTACATTTAACTCTCCTTTCAACGCAAACTATCCGCCGATAATATGTGAAAGTTAAATACAACTTTTCTTATTTACATTAACAATTAAAATTGACTGTACTTACAGAAAAGTGAACAAAGCTTCGACCAACGTCACATTGTTTTTTGTTTAATGACATGTACCCACGACAGGAACGTAAATCGTAAAATTATTATTCTTACGAAAGACTCTCTTGACAAGGCACTAGAAGAGTTCATAACACTTCAATTAGCTTTACCACTTGTATGTATCAACCAATAAAAACAACTGGCTCAATTTAAATAATCAAGTCACGAAAGGTCAATGCGTGTATTTTAGGTCTTAGAGTAACTCGAAAAATTACGATATTTTTGATGAAGCAGAAAGAGTTTTTTGGTATATTGTAAGTTTCTTGAATATACAAATAAATTAGAACATTATTTTTTAATGTATAAAAAATAAAAACAATAGTGATATAGCTGTACGAAAAGTGATAGACATATATTCTTTTTATATGCCCTTATTAAACGTTTTCAAATATAATGGTAAATTGATCTATTTTTGTGCGGTTCTTAGCAGTATTATGCATATCCATGTCTCGCCAATCTCTTTTATTTTTTAGGTAGGATCATTTTGTTCGTCTCTACCAATTTTTCACTCAATCTTTCCCTTCACTACTAGACGTAGAAGATTCGTTCGTTAGAGCATCTGGTGACAAGTGGATTTTGTGAGAATTTTTTCATTGTTTGAAAGACTAATCTGCTAAATACCTAAATTTGGGTAGGAACTCTATTCGTTTATTGCAACCGAGTTTTATCTTAGTGATACACATTGCGTTTGACGCCTCTTCATTCGAGCAAAGTGACCTGCCCAGTTCCAGTTCAGTGTTGCTATTCTATTGCCTCTATAATTTGGCATCTTGTCTCGTAGAGAGAAGATCCTATAATCGGACTATACTACTGCTGCTTTGCCTTTACAATAATCTATTGCCACCTTATTTTTTACCACATTATCAATCTTAAGATATTTTAACTCTTGGTTAGATGATTGTCACTTGGTTTTAATGGCTAGATAGTTGTCATGAATTTAATTACATTGCTTCTTCTTCTTTTTCTTTTTATGTAGACATGACTCTGTCTGTTTTTCAATGTGCCTCCAGTAAGTTGTCGTTCCATCGTTTTCGTGGTCTTCCTAGTGATCTATTGGGGAACGATCTCCTGCCGTCTTTACTACTCTATTTGTTGTCATTCGGCTTATATGATTGTTCCATTCTATTCTTTTATTTCTTACCCAGCCCTTAATGTTCTTCACCTTGTATCTACGTCGTATAACTATACTTCTAGCTCTGTCCTATAGTATTTTACCATCAATTTTCCCAAGTGTTTTCATCTTTGCTGATTCTAACATCTTTTTTGTCCTCTCACACAATCTGCCTTTCATTTTCTTTTCCGATATTTTTATGTCTCCATATTGTTTCATTTAGACCATGGACGTATATTTATTTATTTAGCGTATGGATAATTACAATACGATAAAAGTAGTATTTAGATAATAATTATGTTCAAATTGGAATTGTAACCTAAGTTAAATATTAAATATTAATGTCCAAGTTGCACAGCCATTCAATTGCACCAGGAGAACACTCTGCAAAATCTTGAAGGTCTCCGCTGTATCTGCGGATTGGGCAATCCGCCATGATGTGTTGGATGGTCTGTCTCGGAGATCCACAATCACATTGTGGGCTTTCTGCATGACCCCATCGGTATAGAGAATCGGCACATTTGCCATGACCCGTGCGTATGCGATTTAATTTTGTCCATATAGGGCGTGGCAGGTTTGATCCAGTGAAGCCGATCGATGTACTTGTTGGTCTCGTGCGGCGTGCGGAATATACTGGTGAATTGGCAGACCATTATTTGCCATGATTTTCTGATATTCTCTGACAAGTGCTGCCGTTCGTCGAATATCTGGAGGTGCTATATTGCTCAGAATTGGAAGCCATCTTAGTGGAGTTGATTTAATAGTACCAGATATTACTCTCATAGTGTAATTTAGTTGAACATCAATCTTGTTGACATGAGCGCTATTTAGCCATACCGGTGCGCAGTATTCAGCGACAGAATACACATAATATAAGAATGGACGTATAAACATAGATGGACACAGCAATAAGATACCTTTAACACACAATGTTTTGAAGCTTCGATAGAATGTGATGCTTCCGCAATGAGCATAAGCGTGCTTGAATTATTACTCGCGGGTAATTATTCAGATTTTAAAAATTGGAAGTAGTAATAATGAATAAAAACACGTACAAAGAATTTAAAAAAACGAGAGTTTAACTATTAACAAATCACGTCTTTATAGAAAAATTAAAATACAATTTTATTTGCTTTAAAATTAATACAATAAAATATAGTTGAATTTAAGTTCATTTTTAATAGGTATCAAAATAATGCTACAATAAAAAATCTTTATGTTTTCTCCTAAATTTGCTACCAAAATAGTTCGATCGTCAATATTATTTGGAAACCTACATAGAAAAATAAATGAGTTTTATTCATTTCACCAATTTATTTGCATCCATGAGAAATATTAAATGAAAAAGGTATTAAATAGATCTTTTTTAATCAGATGATGTCTACTTACAATTTAAAAATGTCTACTAATTTCATGAACTTATATCTTATTTAATACATTAATGAACATGAATATACCCAATGATACGCCTATTAAAATGTAAACGAACACGCTTCCTCATTTCCTCATCTTAAATAATGTAAATTTTATGTACTTACAAATGAAATGGGAGATCGGGATGTAAATATTTCGTTTATTTTATTTCACTTTTCACAAATATCGCTCAAAATACAGCCAAAATATCGAAAAACAACTTTTACTAAAAAGTAAACAAACATGGAACAGCATTTGAAGTTTGACGTAGATCCATAAGACAGAGAAATGTAAACAACCGTTGCCATGTATAAATAGTTTTCAGTGCTTCTACATATAAAATAATAGATTGATATCTAAATTATACGTTATTATTAAATGATAATGCACACAATGTGCACACTTTATATTTTGATTACAATTAAATATATTAATCTAACCAATAAATTATTATTTTGGTTTGATAGCACCTGTAGAGTATAAAATACGGAGTAATATTTTCAGCGACTCGCGAATAAGAAATTTTAAAACAAAACGTGACAACAGCTGAAGGTACTGAGAATGTGACCTATTCAAATAATTTTGACTTCACAATTTTATGTAAATAACTGAGTCCATCTGTGTTTATACGTCCATGATTTAGACAATCTGCGACTCTGTTTGCTCTATTCACTTGATCTCCAAATCTGTTTCCAGCTTTCCGTAGCTAGATAATGTAATGTCAACATTTTTAAACTACTTCACTTGTTCTATTATCTGACCTCCCAGCTCCAATTCACATCTTAGTAAATTTGCTGTAAACACGCAGTTTGTCTTTCTTGAGGAAATGTTAACATGTTAAATTTTCTGGTGGTTATATTAAATTGGTGTAGCATACGTTGTAAATCATCTTCACTTTAAGAGAGTAGTATTGCGTCGTCTGCATATTAGATTATTTTAAGTTGTTTTAAGTTCTTTTTTAATTCGTATTTTTTTATTATTTCATCCATAATCAGATTGAACAATAGAGGACTCCTGGAATCTATGTGTCTTCTCCCATTGCCAGTTTAGATAGGGTCAGTTAGTTCTTCTTCTATTTTTACTTTTATTGTCTAGTTTAGTAGATATTTTTATAGTTTGGATTATTCCTAAATGTATTTCTCACGCGTCCTTTAATTTGACTGGGTCAAATGCCTTCTTAAAGTTCACGAAACATAGATATGCCGGTTTGATTAGTCAAAGTATATTTCTATCAAGACTGCCTCAATATATTTACGTAGTATTTTTATAAAAAATATGGTATTTTGAATGACATAAGAAAAAAATGATATGCAACGAGTTGAATGCTTGAAGACACTGGCAGACAAGAAGTAGAGATAAATAAAAGGATAGATAAAGCGAAATTATACCAGGAAATAGAAAAAACAATCATCAACAATAAAGAGATAATGAAACGAACTAAAACAAATATTTTTAAGGCTTTATATAGACCAATTCTTACGGCCAACAGAGATGACATATTTACGAAGGGCATAAAGAGTAATTAGATATCGGGCAAGAGGCAACGTTGTAAAAGATGAATTAAGAAATTTATATTTAGCGAATATTTAGAATATTTAGAATAGAAACTTTTTATTTCCTGGGTTTGTCGGTAATTAAAACAGTTTAACTTTTATTTAAAAGTTTCGGCAAATTTGCCGTTTTCAATAAGCACTTTATTTTATTTTATAAACATTACATTTTACAATTAAATTTCATTTACTTTTTTCAAACACTTTTTTAAAAAATTTAACATGGATTAAAAAATTGGTATCTGACATTGACAGATGACATCTGGCAGGTATCTTAAAATAGGAGTGGGTCAGGGTCGTGTCTTAAATATCTACCATAGTGCATTTAAAAAACAACTTAATTTATTAAATTATGATACATATTGGAAAGATCTTTGATGTCAGTCATCAGTCAAAGTCATCAGTCAGAGTGACATCAAAGATTTTCCCAATATCGACAGTATCATAATTTAATAATTTGAGTTGTTTTTTTAAATGCACTGCTAGATATTGAAGATACGACTCTGAACCACTCCTATTTTAAGATACCTGCCAGATGTCATCGGTCAATGTCAGATACATTAGCCGAAACGTTTAAGAAAAAGTTAAATAATTTTATTTAAATCACACCAACAAACCCAGGACATAAAAAAGTTTCTATATAAAGGCAACAACAGATATATGTATGTAATATATTTTTATTATTTAAATATTTTCATATAATCTTCCTCGAAATTGTAACTATTGTAATAATTTGTAACCAATTAACAATTCTTTTAGCAGCTTAATAAAAAATATCAAGGTGCATTAAATCATTAGTATAAACGCAATAAATATTATTGCGAAACAAACGCTGTTAAACTTCATTATTAATTTTGATTAGAAATCTTGTATCAATGACCAGGTGTGTACGTTTAAAACAAAATGGAAAGTGGAATTCTAAAATCTGCCAAAGGCTACGCACCAACTTTTACTTGCAAGATTATTTTTATAATAATAAAAAAAGTAAGATAAACAAATCATCCGAGAAATTGCTTCTCACGATGTTCAAACATTGTTGCCAAATTTATTGTATTTATTATAAAACATACACACGCACACACACCTATACACGTTTCGCAATATTTGTGGCATCGCATACTATATCCTCAATTGTGGCAAATCGATGTAAACATACTATGATACTGGCACCCTTTGAGCAGAGTGTTTATGGATAGGAATTATTTCGATACACTCCATGGTATGAATATTATCGACGAATATAATTGTGGCACCGGATTCCACAATTATTTTGTAATCAGAAACTGTGTGAAAAAGATGCCACAAATATATCCGTAACAAATATCTGTGTTTCGGGATGCCACAAGTATGGCTGTATAGACAGTGTGTTTGAAGGCCATGTTGCCATATTTGTTATAGGAACAAGTTTCTGCTTTACCTTTTCTGTGATATTGATACTCAGTTGGTTACTATTAAATTTTTTTATTTAGTGCACGACAGTGTATCATGTATTATGTAGGGTCTATTATGAGTAATACAGGGTGGAATTTTAAAATTATACAGTGTGGAAATCACTTATGGAATAAAATTTTTTGTGTCCTTATTTATAAGAAAATTATTAAAAACGATGGGAGCTGCCTACTTTTAAATTCAAATGTGCACTGTTTAAACATTTAAATAGATATTTTAAATGTACAGGATGATTCATGTAAGTCTAGCATAGTGCATCATCTTTAGTTTTCATTGTATATTTTTATGTTTTTAGAAGCTATAGACTCATCTCAAAAAAGTACATTATGTAGAGTCTAGTATGAATAATTCAAGCTGAAATTTTGAAACTATGTATAATTTTTGTGAAGACATTAAATAAACAAAATTATTAAATTAATCATTAATTATACTTTAAATATTGCTTTTTTTAATAATCTAAATACAGACATCCATTTTGTGAACTAAGTATCAATATATTGAGTGTTGTATTTAATTTCTTGACAAATGTTATATACAATTTTAAAAGTTCACCTTATAATATTCATAACAAATCATACATTATATAATCAGCTTGTTAAAGAGATTTAAAAAACATATAAATATACAGGGTGTTCCACTAAAAATAAAGATAATGGACTCTGCTAGACATGCGTGACTCAACCTAACCTGTACATTTAAATTTATGTTTGAAAAATGTAAATTTGAATTTAAAAGTTGATCTGTTTCGGCGTTTTTAATAATTTTCTAAAGTAAGGACAAAGACAATTGTATTTCCTAAGTGGTTTTCACACTATATAATTTCAACATACTACCTACCCTGTAATGTTCATAATATACTTTACATGTTATAGTTCGTTGAGGTCAAGTTTTTAAGGAGCTTTAAGGTATATATAAATATATAGGGTGTTCCATGAAAACAAAGCTTTTGGACTATGGTAGACTTGCGTGAGTTAACTTGTACATTATATTTAAAAAGCGCACATTTATAATAGACGTGCTCCAGCAATTTTATTAAACAAGGACAGAAATAATTTTGTTCTATAAGTGATTTTCACCCTACATTTAGTACTACGCGTAGTAAAAAACCATATATTCCATACTTTTTATTGGCAGTTGGTATATACATATAAAATTCGTCAAATTAATTTGAACGGTAACAATGAATTATTTTTTTCTTTCTTTGGCAAGCTTTGAGGACCCCTAAGCTAGCAGGGACACATGAGCATAACCAATTTATTGATTCTACAGAATTAAGGTTCAAGCTAGCAGAATTTAAAAAAAAAAAGCTTTTTGCCCATGGCTCATTTTTACCCATTTTTGTCTAATTTATTACTAGCCCAATAATTTTTCACCCACAAACCTATCCTAATGGGAGCGATTCCCCTTGCTGAATATTCAAGCTAACAAATTTCCAAAAAAATATATTTATGATATACCACAGGGTTCTGCTAGGTGTTTACAAATTTATTACCACCCTAGTAATTTTTCGGCCCTTACCTACCCCTGAGAGAGTGAGAAGTCAATATTTCTGTTAGGTTAAAATGTGCTGTAAAAATTTTTTTTCTTATTTGGAAACGTTCCCGCTAGCATAAAAAATACTTTTTAAATACCACAGTTTTGGCTTAGTTTTTACGAATTTATTACCATCCTCGTAATTATTCACAACTCACCTGTCCCTTGGGATAAGTCAATAATTCCGTTAGGTTAAAATTTAAGGTAAAAAAATTTTGTTTTGCAATTGCACCGTCCTTCACTTAAAACTGAAATGAAAAACTGTTCTGTTAACTTTTTACTAAAAGTTGTCCACCTTGATAATGTTCTACCCCTAAACCATTCCTATTTGTAAACATTTCCACTGGCTTAATATTCGCGCCAGTGTATTTAAAAAGAAAATTTTGAAATACCACAGTGTTCTGCTAGGTTTTACGAATTTATTATCACTATAGTAATTTTTACCCCCGACAAACCCTTGTGAGAAGTCAATAATTCTGCTAAGTTAACATTTAAGGTGAAGACATTTTTTTGGAATTATACTGTACTCTGTTTAAAATAAGAATCTGCTCTGTTAGTTTTTACTAAATGTTAACCAACTACTCCAATTCTACCAGTCACATGTCATTTACGCTAGCTGAATACAAAAGAAA
This sequence comes from Diabrotica balteata, assembly GCA_918026665.1. Lineage (NCBI taxonomy): Eukaryota > Metazoa > Arthropoda > Insecta > Coleoptera > Chrysomelidae > Diabrotica > Diabrotica balteata. Next base: position 13,301,808 of record OU898279.1, on the reverse strand, counting down.
AATCTTTTTGAAAATATGAAATACTACACCGTTGTGCTAGATTTTACTTATTTATTACCACCCTAGTAATTTTTCACCCTTCAACTACCTTCTATGAGAAGTCAATAATTCTGCTAGGTTAAAATTTAAGGTGATATAAAATCTATTTTTACAAGTTTACTGTACTCCACTTGTAACTGAAAGTATAAATTGCTTGCTCAGTTTATACTGAATTTGACTTCCCCTTATAATTTTTGACGACTTAAGCCACAGTTATTGGAAAATATTCCACGAGCTACACATTCACTCTAGGTAAATGCAAAATCTTTTTGGAAATACAAAAGTGCTCTGCTAGATTTTTACTATATTTTTACCAGACTAGTAAATTTTTTCTCGACTACCCTAATTGAAAAGCATTCTGAAATATTATTCTGTGTTAATTAATATATATTTTTTAAATGTTTAGATGTTGAAGATATGAAAGTACTTTATTACAAAAATTATAAATTTAAACTGTTTTAAAATATTTGCTGGGATTAGAGTCGCTAGTACCCTTTTATAAATATAAAATAACTCAAATTAAGTTGAGTTTTAGTAAATAAAACTGAATTATTATATTTCACATAATGATAACCAGGTAAGAAATATTCAATTTGCAATAGTTTTATTACGACTATTACATTAATTGGCTAATTATAAAGGCGGATCGAGACACCTGGGCACCTATTGTTAAAAGATTAAAAGATTTGTATTTATTAGGTACCTACCTGAAAATTTCGAAAATAGTTTAAGTATTAAATATTATAATATTTAAATAAGAAGGGTATTAAAGATTGGTCAGAACATACTGTTTAGAGTATTAGTTGTATAGCATAAATAATTTATATTACTTGGAAAACATTTTAGGAGATAAATATTTTAAGAATATTCAATTAAGACGGAAATTACAGGTAGTCAAATTTTGTTGAAAACGGAACACTTTTTTATTTTGGTTATAAGTAAAAGACAGTGAAATTTTAAAAGAATATTTTTTCACCTTAAATTTTAACATAACATAGTTATTGACTTCTATAGGGGTAAGTTGAGGAGTAAAAAATTACTAGGGTGGTAATAAATTCGTAAAAGCCTAGCAGAACACTATGGTATTTCAAAAGTACCACATATTTTTCTAACTCCACTGACTCGAATATTAAGCTAGCGGAACGTTTTCAAATAAGATTGGTTTAGGAGTGGAAAATTATCAGGCTGGCCAAGTAAAAATTTAATAAAATATTTTTTTATTTCAGTTATAAGTAAAGGACAGTGAAATGATAAAAGAAGATTTTTTACCTTAAATTTTAACATAACATACTTATTGACTTCTCGTACGAGGTAATGGAGAGGTGAATACTTACTAGGGTGGTAAAAAATTTGGAAAAACGTAACAAAACACTGTAGTATATCATAAATATTGCTTTTAGAATTCTGCTAGCTTGAATATTAAAAATTATCGAATTGGTAATAAATTAGTGAAATATGGGTGAAAAATATGACGTAGGTTAAATTGGATTCCGCTCATCTGTCCCCGCTAACTTAAGGGACCTCAAGTTTTGATCTGATTATAAAAGCAATCTGTTACGTTTCCCGATTTCTTTTTGTAATACAGCTCTGTTTTCTGTAATGCATTTGTCACATTGTCCTTCAAGCAGGTCTAATTTAAAGAATAGTAGGTTTTATAACATTCGTATTTGATAAATAAGCTTAGTTCGCTCTAAATATCCACATTATTTCCCTACATATGCATTGTAAAATATTATAATATACAAATATTGGGGTATTTAACATAAATATTTATTTATTTCAAACACCTAGTCAGGTGGTGTTGGTAAAACCTTATAGAGGTTTTGGTCTAAAACAAATTTAGCTTATCAGAGCAATCTATCACTAGCTATGTCTTATCAATAGCACACTCCGGCTTTTCAATCGCTCAGGACATAAACGCAGAGTTTTCGGCTGTGAAAATCTGAATTATCCGAAAATAATAGTCTGATTTATGAAAGCAATGATTTTTCTTTATACCAATTTGCCCTAAATTTGAAAAATGAATGTTTAGAAAGTGTCATTAGATGACTGGTTTCTCGGAGATTAGAGCTAGTGTATCTAGATAATAACATGGTAATAAGCGCAAGATAACTGCTACCAGTATTAGCAGACCAGTGTGAAAAGATTAAAATACAGATAAAATTAGAAAACAATTCGAATCGTCAAGCAAGCGTTAAGCGATGCAGCAGCGCAGCATTTTTATGTTAAATAGCAATAAATGCGATCTTAGAATTGATCTTCGCGTACGTATGGCATATTGCTATATCTTTCCAGTGCTATGGATCGACAGAGTTATATATCAGTAGCTCCTTAGATGGCTGAACTAAACAACTTAATTGGTCAATTGAACAAAGAAATGCAATCTGGAATATTTGGCACATTATGAGATATCCTTAAAAATATGAACTTTTGCATGTGATCATTCATCAGGGAAAGATCCAAGGTAACCATGCTCCTGGTAGCAGAACATCATGGCTAAAAAATTTAAGGCAAAGGTACGGAAAATTGACTATTATTTAAAGCTGGTGCAAATAGTCACCATAACGAATATGGTAGCCAAAATTATACTCAACAATAGATAATAGTCTTGGAACTAGAATGCGAAGGCGAATTAGTTATGAAATATCATAATCAGATTTGATAACATGTTGATTAATGTTGGAGACTGTCAAGGGTACTGCTGCGGCTACTGCCATACATCATAAAAGCATTGAATTGCTTAACGTTGGCTAAACATTCCCATTGACATCAGTTACATGTAAAAACAGACAAACTATCACAGATATCAAATATGAAATTAATTCTCTTTTTCATTTTGATCAGTACTTTAAGAAACCAATGGCTGAAACATCAGTAAAAAGTAATTTCCACATAGTTGATTTAATTTAGCAGCTAGGAGTTTTATCAACATTCAGGGGTTTGTAATATTGAACTTTCAAAATCAATTCCAGATTCACAAACTACAATCGCCAAACCAGAATATCCATTCATTTTTGAAGGAATTGGACAATTATTAAGTTTTCATGCTATAACAAATTTGTCGTAGTTAGTTTTCTCAGATAAATAAGGTTAATAATCTAAAATTTTAGAAATTGCAATACAATATATGGGCCACATTAAACACACGTTTCGGTATAAAAGTCGTCCTTTATTTCATTCAAAGTCAATTCAGAATTAGACCAGTGATTTTGAATCGATTGTATTTACATTTCTATACAGTACTTTCTAAAAAGTACCTACCTACTTATCAAATAGCAATCTTAAATTCGGTAATGTTGATGCATGAAAAGATTTTAGCACAAAAACAATAGTTGAAAATTTCAAGTTCTCGGCTAAAGAAAGACCTTTAATATTGACATAATTTTGGTACCTGCTTATTTCTTGACCCTACTGAAGATAAAATCCCTACTATTAAAAAGACGATCTAGGAGCCGTTTAAGTTCATATTTTTGTTTAAATCGCTTTATAACGCGATATCGATTTGTTTATTTATTTTGTTATTATTATTTTTTCTTCAAACGTTTAGTTGTTTCTTGAGGAACATTGACAGATGCTGAACATTGTTTTTAAATGGAATGTTCCATACTTTATTTATAAATGTATAAATCGTTCTGAGAAAGGGGTTTTTATAACTGCTATAGCGGTATCAAATCACGTTAGGAAATTGGTAAAAAAAATTCGGGTCTATAATGGGTTTGTCTAGCATACAGATCCTGATTCAATTTGAATTTTAAAATGCCATTTGATACTAATCTCCATCAGATTACAAAGTAAACAATAATTGATAGTGTTTTGATGATTGGCCGTTGAGTCAAAAAACGGCATAATGTAAAAAACGCTCAAATTTGACAGCCGTCATTTTTGTGGCAACGCTTTGATTTGTGTTTTAAGTTATTGTATAGAGCTCTAAAAATGGGGTATCATAGGATATCCTATTCTGTTTAAAAAAGGTCCAAGATTAGCGTTTTGAAATTTCCATTTCCAGTAAGTCAAGAAGATGTTTGAAAAACATTTTATTTCACTTGACTCGAAAATTCTTCACTTAAAAATAAAACAGTTTCCACGTGTCCGAAAAAGTATAGTGAGGATATGACCAACAACAATTCCACATTTTTTCTCTTCAAGATGGTCGGATGCAAATCTTGCGATAAGTCGTTTAAATTACCAAGTTAAATAACTCACAATAGGCGCTAAAATTTAATAATAATGATAAAATTTGAAACATATATATGGTATTTAGCTTTTCTTACTGTCCTTCATATTCAAAATTTATTTTTCAAGTACAGTAAAACCTCGATATAACGGACTATTAGTGGGGACGGGGTGTCCGTTAAAGCCGAAAGTCCGTTATATAAAAATATATATGTAGCGTATTGAGATATATTATATAAAAAATACAAAATAAAAACAAAATTCTATTTAATTGTTTTTGGACGTTCGTCGTGAAGTGACGTTGCTCTTGGTATCGACGCGCTTGCTGTCGGTAATCCTGTTTTGAAAAAGGAATTTATTAGCGTTTGTTGCACTTTCGATGTTTGCTGTTTTTATAATCAACTTTCCAAAATTATGAAAATGCGTAAAATACAGTTGAACTTCGTTATATGATGAAGAATTAATAAATGTTACAAGATCATCGAGATGCGATCTTTCTTCTGATAACGTCATTTTAAGCAGTGTTGTTTTGTCGTCTTTTTCGCTATCTTTACTTCAATCCTCATTTTTTAGGTTCATACCTTCATCTGCTATTTCACTTTCAATCATGATGTTATACCTAGGATTACCTTCATCGACTTCTAGCCATTGTGAAACGTCTTCCTCAGCTACATGTTCTCCGGCATTATTATACATTGTCCCACAGAAATCCAATAACTTCCGGACCTTCTAAATCTGTGTCTGCATCTTGGGCATCAAACAAATTCTTCCAACTATTTTTTTAATGTTTGCTCTTTCACTTCCTCCATGCTACAGCAAAAATAAAAATTTTTGATTTTAAATTGTAAGACCTTAGTTTTTGCAAATCCGCTGTCCTCTTGGATCTTCTACAATATCTCCATTGTGCAACCATTACTGCGTCTAAAAATGTCTGCGATATATTCGTTTGGTTGCCAAAAGTATACCCTGATTTATGGACTGTAAAAGCGATGTTGTATTTTGCTTGTCAAAAACCAGGTAAACCATCTTTCACTTTTTGGAGCCATAATATGAAACGGACGGATGAAGCATTATATCTCTTAAAACTCTATGTTTACGAGATTTGCCAAACATTACAGGATTCTGTCTATGTGATACATCGGCGTTAGCACAAAACAGTGCCGATACCCTGTCTTTGCTGATTTTTCTTCTAGAATTGTATTTTTCATATTTGGAGGCTTGTGTTGTTTTAGGTAAAGTACGCCATAAGTAACCAGTTTCATCAGGATTACAAATCTGAGATTCTAATAGCATTTCGTTACTGATATGTTTCACTAATTTTTGCCTAAAAAGTTCCATTTCTTCTTTTGTTGCACTTGAAGCTTTTGAGAAAGCGCCAGAGCCATCCAGCACTTAATTTCAATGGTATGTCCATATGATTTGCTAATTTAATTCCAGCAGATTTCAATTCGACTGCCCGGACTGGCACCCCACCGAAAAATTGTTGGCCGTACCATTTTAAGATTGCTTCTTTCAGTAAAGTTTCAGGAGCCAATTTCATTCGTTTTCTGAGATTGCTGTTCTCTCCTTCATCACACATTAATGAAAATTTATTTATTTTGCTCTTGTTTTTTGAGTCAGAAACATCTTGCTTTTGTATGCCATACTGATTACATATATAAGACACAGACGTTCCAGACATAGACTCCAACTTTTGTAAAACCTTTAATTTAGGATTGCAAAAATTTAAACTTATTTATTTACTGGCGTACAGTAAATGTGTTCATTCGTACGTTTTTATTTTTTTTTTTTGCATTTGACCGGATTTTTTGTCCATTATATCCGAAGTCCGTTAAATAGAGGTCCGTTGTATAGAGGTTTTACTGTAATTTTTATTCGCAATTAGGTCATACGCGCCAAAAGACGAGTAATTCTATGATTTTTTTTACTCGGATATACAGAACAATAAAATTATAATTTTCATCAGTCAAACTTACATAATTTCCATAAATGAAAAATTAGTATGTCATACTCAATATAATGTTTGGAGAAATAAAATGCTTCTTTTCTTAAAGTTAATATTTCTTTAATCTTTCCTAAAATTATTGTCCTTTTATTTCTGGTCAACATCGCCATTGCGTATAAGAAAATTGTTGCACTATTGTGGCACCTTTAACACACTAATACCATTTATACCCAAATGCGAAATAAGACTAGTTTTATTTCAACTGAAATGTGCAACACCGCAAGGTCATCTCAGAGGGCGCTACTTTACGACCACGCCCATGATGCCACAATTACGTGTGTAAATTAAATCTGCCTCATCCTGATTTCTGGTAACATACGCAGAATCAGGGTTATACAATTTTTATTTATGCTCTATTTGGTCCTATCCTAGCAAAAAAAATACCTATCGAAACCCAAATGAAAACAAGAGCATATAAAATTATTTTGATAGTAAATAATACTAAAACGAAGAAGATATTGAGAAAAAGAATAGTGGTAACGTGTGTAAGTTACCACAATTTATGAAGTTACCATAATACAGGAATATGTTCACACAGGTTACCACAAATATCGCTGCACACACACACACACACACACACACACACACACACACACACATATATATATAATATTATATATATATATATATATATATATATATATATATATATAATATATATATATATATACATGTACAATAGGTAGTTCGCATGGATAATCATGGAAGAGTTATTGATCATAATTTGAAAAAAACCAAAAGGATCTTACTACTTTATTCTTTATTGAATATGTTTCGTATATGAATCCATACACATCATCAGTTCATCTAAAATCAGTTAAATGAGTAATACATCCATAGAAAAAATTGCAGAGAGCAACTTGCAATCTGTGCAATTTTCTTTATAGATCCAAGCTCATTTAACTGACTTTAGATGAGCTGATGATGTGTATGGATTCATATACGAAACGTCTGCAGTAAAGAATAAAATAGCAAGTGGGATGGGAAAAATTCTATGGATATATAGGACATAACAGGTGTGATTACGAATTAAAAAATACACCTTTGGATAAACCAGAGATCCAAGGTGTGTTTTTGGTGAGTTTTGGTACGCGATAACTGTATTCTCTAATTCTGAGGTCTAATATCAACGTACCCATGAGATGCATACTACAATGAGAAAAGTGTTGAGTAAGCGATGCCCCAGGGAATTGACGATGCAACGTCAGGATGATTATAACTATGGGATAGTATGGGTACATTAGTGTGCTTGACAGTATTTAGTCTCAATTCCTGGGAATAAATTGTACAAAGAAAAAAGAAAAAGCTATGACATAGAAGAGAACTCAGAAATGAGCGACTCTTATAAGATTATAAAATAAATATAAAAATATTGAGTACAAAGGTGAACCTTTCATTCTAACTCTTCTTCTTCTTCTTTCTTTTTTTACTCTTGGCGAATCACCTGTTTAAACTTCATCCATCTGCATTAATGTTCTGATTATGGCTACAGCTTTTTTGGATTCGACGTATACCTCTGACCATTCTTTCTTTAATTCTGATAATATGTTCATTATCCTATTCTTTCCTTTTAAGCACCCAACCGTTAACATCGTTTACCCCACAGTATTCTTTTAAGTTTTCACTTATTTCCCTATCTAGAAGAGTCTTTCCGGCTAAGCCAGAAAGTACCTTCGTGACATAAAATCGTATGTAACATAAATATAAGTAACTCTTTATAAAAATATAAAGCGATGAGAGGCGACCAGGTAGTGGACTCTCTCTCTGCGTGAAATAGGTTTCACAGAAAATTTGTTTCGATAGAATTTACTCTCGCTAGGAGAAGATTCGATATTCATTTGATATATGAAATCTGATTATAACAGGATCCGACAAAAGATCTATCGGAAGTTAGCATAGACCTTAGATATAGCAGAGAACTTTGTATAATACTTAATAGAAAATCTATAGTTAGCCAATTGGCTGCATTGCAATCGATGTAGAAAAGACGGCTTCCAGAGAAAAAACGAAAAAGCAGGTAGAGATTGGTATTGCAGGAGATCAAAGTGCGTTATACCCTAAAAGGATGTTAGGGTGAAATTAAGCAGTATATTATAGTAACAATATAATATTTTCACAGATATACTACGTATATCCTAAATATTTTGGCACATAATATTTATCGAATTTTTATTAAATGAAAAAATTTATTTTAACAGTAACTAGTTATCATGAAATTATAAATCAATACTTAACTAACTAAACTATCGAATTATGTAAAGTTGCCCAGTTTCTGCTCTACCCAAAACAAATTTCTTCAAATGTCTCTCATAAGGTCCTGGAAGGAATTCAGGATCAATGTCTCTCAGTTTTTCGTAAATTTGCCGTATGAATTGTTCTTCATCTTTGGCTTCCTACCCTCCACGATAAACCTTCCCAGATAATAAAGCCCAAAAATCTTCAATTAGTCGAGGTTGAGGCAAGTTTAGAGTATTATTGTTTTTGGAAACAAAAAGTATGTGGTGTTGTCACGGCTAGTTTTGGGTATCTCTTGAGTAATTGCAGGATGATAAGTCCGTCCAAAACATGGTATCGTCATTATCAAGATGTTTATGGACAAACTGAAGCAATTTGCAAAGGTAGTTATCAACATAGGCCTGACTATTTAAAGATTCACCCCTCACTCTTCTCATAAAAGGTCGGGATATACCCTTGTTAGAAATTTCGTACGAGATAAGGATATTATCTGCAAATTTTAGCTTTATGTTTGTGTCTAACATTGTTAGGGAATTATTCTACGGTATTCAAATAAAATCCATCGTTTCTCTTTATTTCAGAAAGTTCTAAAATAATAATTCTTTCATTGGTTAAGTGTACCCGCCTAGTTGACGACAGCATTTTGCTATCGGTATATCTCGCAACAAAGGAAAAAAAAGATAATAAAATGTGTGTATAAGATGGAAGGTAACCATATATACATATTTCTGACTATTGGTTGTCTTCAGCACTGTGAAGCCAAGTTAGAAAAGAAGCATCCTAACAGGATCACTACAGGAGCAATGAAGAAGACCCTGAGGTTTCCAGAGCAACAACTAACAGATCCACGGAGGAAGCTGAGCTACCTGAGGGAAGGAATGCCAAACTTTAGAACGTTTAATTTAACAAAAGAAAAAGATTAATGCAAGTTAATAGTAAAATAAAGGTAGAACCTTTATTTACTCAGACCATTCCTCCTTAATTCCAATGATATAGTACTCTAGATCTGTATTGACAAGCCAGTCTAGTCGTTAACTTCCAACCTGGTTTTTTGCTCTTGTCACCAATTTCTTTGACATTTGTGCAATAAATATTGACCCTGCTCACAGTCTGCTATTGTTCTATAAATGGTTCTGCGTGAAATATTTTCATTCTCGAATATTCGACAAATTTAAGTTTTGGGTACCTGCCCAACCAATTTGTAGATACTTTTTCTTATCTCTAGTTTATACGAAATCTTAAAGCGAAAATTTCAAAACAAATAAATCTCAACTGACAGTAAACAAACTTTTGTTTGCAAAGGCAACTTAATATTATTTTGAGTTTGTTAATATTAAAGCCAATGAATTTTGTGCCAAAATTTTTAAGGCATAAGTTATCAAACAGATACAATGAAGACGTTATTACATTTTTCATACAATTTCTGCCAATTATCAAACATTGGCAACATTGAACTGAGAGGAGATGTTTATTTTGTTAATGCTTGAGGCTTTTCCGGTGGTCAGTTGTGTAATTACGGTAACATTTCTGGTAAGGTAGTTAATTTCTTGTAATTGCAGATATTAAGAAATAAAAGAAGTTTGCCAATAAAAATAAATAATTTAGCAACAATATGTTGGTACAAAATTATATGTATTTTACTAATAATTTAAATTACTAAAATATAAATAAAAAGTATAATAATAATAATATATTGCAAATAAAATAAAAAGAAAAAAAAGATTACAAGAAAAACGAATTCGGAACAGTAATACGTAATACGTAAATCATAGGCTCTTTGGACCCGTCAAAATGTAAACCTCATTTTCTAACTGTATCCATTATTAATTACTATTAAACTGGGAATAAGCCACAATTAAAGATAAAAATACGTTTATCGACGTTTCAATTTGGAAATCGTTCTCAAAATACCTGTTTTGTTCAATTTGTTCAATTTTAGTAGATTTTTCCAATTCAAGTTTACATAACACTTTGTATTCTTCCTTTTCGTGGGTTGGTAAGCATTGAGATATTTTCTCCACTGAGAAAATTTGTATCCATTATTTGACTGTACTCATTTTCCAGTTGTCTATCATTACGTCACTGGAATTTCCAGTCCAGCCTTAATAAATGTGTGTGATTCAATAGGGTCAGTTAGTTCTTCTTCTACTTTTATTATGTTATTTTGGTAGATATTTTCGATCGTTTTGATTACTCCTAAAGGTCACTCTCTTGCGTACAATCAGTGGAAAACGTCCTTTAATTTGACTCGGACAAATACTTTCTTAATATCCACGAAACGTGGATATAGCGGTATTCTTCTTCTTCTTCTTCGTCTAGCCATTCACGTCCACATCTGAACATAAGCCTCTTCAAGTCTTCCTTTCAAGGATATAGCGGTATATAACTAAAAAATCGAAATAAAGAAATTATTCCCATCACCGAACAATCTCGTTAATGAGTCGCGTGCTTAAGGTATTACTTAAAATCATTTATATTTATTTTTACCAGTAGCTGTAATTGCATGTTATGATACATAGCCAGGATTTAGAAAAAACTCAGGCATCAGATGGGCTGTTTTTTCTACACGATTCACTCACATATTCTTCAAAGTAAAGATAACGATCATAGCAATCTACGAATAATTCTGAATTTATATTGAAATCAGAGAGCACATATAAGAATAGAATGTAGTTATCAGACGAAATAAGCAAAAAGAGAGGTAAGAGACAAAAGTCGATACTTTGGTCACTGCTATTTAAAGTTTATAGTTAACACATTTTCCAGGAAATTCTAATTATGGAACGCAGATTAATGTCAAGAAAACTAAGTATATAATGTTCAGTAAGTATTCTTCATCCTAGACACATTACAATAAATCTAATGAATTATCAATAACCTGGAGCTATCATAAATAAAACAAGTTATCAGAACATTGAAATCTGAAGACGTAGTGAAATGGCAAGGTACATTTGTATGAAAATGTATAGCATAGAAGCATGGACTCTCAAACAAAACAATATAAAACAAAATGGAGAGTTAAAATGTAGTGCTATCGTCGAATATTAAAAATAAGTTGGATATTAAGAATCGCATCAAAAGAGTGATTTTTTGAGAAATGAACTGTTCAGAACAGAAATAAGTAAGGTTAGAATAAATTTGTGATATCCAATCTTCAATGGATAGGAACATGGAAAAAAATAAGAAACAAGAAGAAAACATGTAGATTATCTGGGTTCGATTAGTGGAACGACTCTCATTACGCCATAAGTAGCTCAAGTCTCAAGATATGACTTTGCAGAGCAAAGAGATATTACATAAATATCTTAAAAAAAGTATTTGAACACTTGTAAGTGGATTGGCAGCAGCACACGTGTTAAATAATTGTAATTGTATTTTGTTAAATTGTTACCAAGAAATATAGTTTTATAAAAATTATTCGATAGTTCAATATATCGTAATTGCTGTATCGTTTTCATTATTGTTCTTTTCGACGAGAGACTAATTAGAATTAGACATGAATACATTTAGCCATGTAATAAATACTTTAATAAAATTATAATTTAATAAATATATGTACTATGAATTATACTAACTGTACGGCATAGGTCCGTAAACCATAGGATTAGCGATCGTATGACGCGTGTGCCCATTTTGTTTTTGCCTTTCAATCTGCTCCGGAGATCTAATCCTCAGTTTCACATCCATCACAATGAACTAATCACAATATACCCGCACATTCACACAAAAAATTATTGTATCGTATAACGTCTATTTTGATTTTAGATTCACACCGATATACAAGATATAATTCTTTCTACTAACTGTTAACGTTAACAATAAACGTATGGATGTTGCTCAATACTTTTTCCTAAAATTATAGTTTATGTAGTTATTTGCAAATATCTATTTTTTTAAACGTGTTAAGGACAAAAGTGGGCTCGTTTGTTTGAAAATATGACATTTTTACACGTATTTTGAGTGATATTGTTTCTAAAAGAGATAAGACGTGTACATCGCAAGTATTTAGTGTATGGTGAAAACTTGAATCAACGTGGCAACGTGGTGTTCCGGCCGACCATGCGGAGTCAACTTCAACAAGTCGCCCTCTCTTAGCTAGCGACCATCGAACAAGCCAGTTCGAAATTATACAGTCCATTTCATTTCAGTTTATTTAATGTTTCAAATGTTAATTTTATTATAATTCAGTTAAATAAAAAGTGTATAACGTATGCAATTCATTTCTACATAAAGTTTGGTCCGTACGATCCAGATGGAAAGAAGATTACAATAATTTTGATGCAAAAACAAGTGAGTCCTATTTCATTATTCAATTTCCTAACCTCATAAATTTACAAAACGTGTTTCTTTACCTATCTAAAACCCTACCCGTAGCCGAAATTTATTGTTTAACCGGTTTTCCATACGGTTAAAATCTCAGTTCATATCAAGTATATTTATACAGCGTTGCCGATTAGTTTAACATATCCGATTTTAAAATATTTATGCAGGATTCAAAAAATTAATTATTATTTTCATTACGGACTAATAAGTAATTTAAAAACTTGGTTCTTTTCATTGTTTTATTAAAGCTTTTTTATTTAATGATTGCAAGTGTTTATTAAAAGCTTTACAATATATGTATGCACGTTCATTTTAACGTAAAAAACAAGTTTTTTATTACTTTGAAAGTGTGAAATTTATGTTTTCATTTATGCATTTAATGTTAGAAATCTCACAGTAGATTTTATTTCAATTTATTTTACATAATGGCTGATCTTAAAAAACTAAGACGTAAACGAGGTTCGATTAAACAGCAATTGACATGTTTTATTTCATTTTTCAACAAAATTCAAAAACTATACGATGATAGTGAACATATAGAACAGACAATCATTTTTGATTTACAACAAAGATCTGCAAAATTAGGTTCATTATATGATGAGTTTAATGATTTACAAACCGACATTGAACAAGAATGTGATGATGATCAATTAGAAAATGAATATGCTGAACGAATTAACTTTACAAACGACCATGCAACTTACACAGCAAGTGCTTTATGTTTGGTATCCAAATTAAATGTTATAATTAGTTCTGAAACAAATAATACAACTCACAGCGAGTTATTTGAAAATAAAGTAGAATTTGTCAAGCTTCCTCCAGTCACAATTCCTTCCTTTAATGGAGAGTTTTGCAAATGGATAGAATTTAAAGAAACATTTGAGTTATTAGTTCATCAAAACTCTTCATTGAATGACATTCAAAAATTCCATTACTTACGAACTTCTTTAGGCACAGAAGTGCAACAAATTGTTAAGCATTTAGAATTTTCTAAACAAAATTATATTTTAGCATGGCAGGCTTTATGCAAACGGTTTGACAATCCTCATTTGCTTGTCAATAGTCATATTAAATCATTATTTAATTTAAAATCAGTCACACAAGAAAGTGCTAGTGCTGTAAGAGAATTAGTAGATACAGTTAATCAACATTTGCTTGTTTTAAAGAATTTAAACTTGTCTTATGAAAATCCATTATCTAGTGCTATGTTGATTCATATTATTTCAGACAAATTAGACAAAGTTACTTTAAAAGAATGGGAGCAAAAATACGATAAAGATACTTTACCAGAAGTCAATGATTTATTTAAATTTCTAGATAACAAAGCAAATCAATTAGAAAAGCTTGAAGAGAGGGGAATAAATGTCAACTCTCAAGTTCAACAAAGTTCTCAACAGAGAAAACCATTTAAAAAACATGTATCTTTAGTGTCAAATAATCTTTCTAATGCAAAGAAAATATGTCATTTATGTCAAAGTGATCATCTTATTTACTATTGTCCTCAATTTTTACAATTAAGTGTTTCTCAAAGATGGACAAGGATTAAAGGTATGAAATTATGCACAAATTGCCTATGCAAGGGACATTTTAGTAAAGATTGCAGTCATGGGTCCTGTAAAGTTTGTAAAGGTAAACATAATACCCTGTTGCATCATTATCAGGATCAAGGAACTTATTCAATTAATCACATTACAAATTCAAATATGCGAGCAGCTCAAGCTCAGTCATTACAAGTAACAAATAATGGCACCAATTGTCATGAATCAAATAACGCGACAGAGCTAGCTGTGTCTAATTTCTCAAAAACTAATAATACATATGTTTTACTGTCTACTGCCATCATTAATATATGGGATGATAATGGTCAAGTTCATCAGGTAAGAACTGTTCTTGACAGTGGTAGCCAGACTTCATTTCTAACAGAAAAATTATGCAAAAAACTTAACCTAAAGCAAATAGATGCAAATCTTTCAATTGTGGGGAACAATCGTGTCACTTCCACCCTACGTTATAAATGCAATGTTTCTATTGGATCTACTTATGATTCAGATATCTTCAATTTAACATGTTTTGTCCTACCTAAAATTACAGAAAATTTACCTATTTATAACATTGAAGGTTCTAAATTAAATATTCCTAAAAACATTTCTTTGGCAGATCCTTCGTTTCATAGATCACAATCAGTTGATATGCTTATTGGTTCCGATTTATTCTGGGATATACTTCGAAATGGAAAAATTTCTCTGGGTAAAAATCTTCCTGTTTTACAAAACACATGTTTTGGTTATGTAGTTGCCGGGTTGTGGTCACAAAATGTCGATAAGGTCCAATGTTTTTTTGTACAGAATGATCAAGTACAGAAGGATCTTGAAAAATTTTGGTCAATAGAAGAAGTTTCAAATACAAAGTTAATTTCTCAAGAGGACAACATATGTGAAGAACATTTCAAGAATACATATTCTAAAGATTCAACTGGTAAATTTATTGTCAAGATTCCATTAAAAGAAAGTAGAGAACAGTTAGGAGATTCAAAAGACTTAGCTGTGAGGAGATTTCTAAATCTTGAAAGACAATTTGAAAAAGATCTTCAATTAAAGAATCTTTATGTTTCATTTATGCAAGAATACCAGGCACTTAACCATATGTCAATTGACACATATTTCGATGACAACATTTGTTCATATTTTCTACCTCATCACGGGGTGCTCCGCAATGAAAGCCTTAGTACACGATTAAGGGTTGTTTTCAATGGTTCTGCTAATACAACAACTGGTAAGTCTCTTAATTCTATTCAGTACGCAGGACCAGCTATTCAAAATGATATTTTTGCAATATTGTTAAGGTTTCGGTTTCATAAATATGTAGTTATTTCAGACATCGAAAAGATGTATCGGTGTATTGATGTCCATCCAGATGATAGACATTTACAAAAAATATTTTGGAGAGAAGATGTACATCATCCTCTTTCAATTATGACCTTAAATACCGTGACATACGGTACCTCGAGTGCTCCATATCTCGCAATGAGATGTTTAAGACAAATTTCTTATGATTGTCAAGATAATTTTCCATTAGAATCCAAATTAATTCATGAGGATTTTTATGTCGATGATTTGATTACAGGTTTTGATGATTGTGATGTTGCGAAACAAACCTGCAGAAACATTTCTAATATACTGCAGTCAAGTGGTTTTAATTTACGCAAATGGGTTTCCAATGATCCTGTCATTATAGAACATTTAAAGAACAATGCCGATGAACTTAGCGTCTTAAACTTGGGAAATTCAGATCCTGTAAAGACACTAGGAATACAATGGATTCCTAAACTCGATATTTTATGTTACAATCTTCCAGAACAACAAAAAACAATAAATACAAAAAGACAGATCTTGTCAGAGATTGCAAAGGTTTATGATCCGTTAGGACTTATCAGTCCATGTATTATTTTGGTCAAAATATTATTACAAAAGTTATGGAAACAAAAACTGAATTGGGATGATCAGATTCCCACAGAATTAGTAGAGGACTGGAATCGATTCAAGTCCAAATTACATTTGATAAATCAATTTCAATTGAACAGATTTATTTTAACCGAATCGCATCAACGATACGAGATACACGGATTTAGCGATGCATCGTTTAATGCTTACAGCGCAGTTGTGTATATCAGGTGCTTCGATAATTCTGGAAACATTACAGTTCGTTTATTATGTTCAAAAACCAAGGTGTCTCCTATAAAACTACTTACAATTCCACGATTAGAATTATGTGGAGCTGTATTATTGGCAAAATTAATGAAATCAGTTATAGACGCAATAGGGGTTTCTATACTTCCAATTTATTGGTGTGATTCACAAATTGTGTTACATTGGTTACACGCAGATCCAAGTAATCTTCAAGTGTTTGTAGGCAATAGAGTTAGTGAAATTCAGCGTCTCTCAAAAAGTCGTTCATGGCATTATGTTGCATCAAAGGATAACCCAGCTGATATTGCTTCAAGAGGCTCTTATCCCCATGAGTTACTTAATCAACGTCTTTGGTGGAATGGTCCTATATTTTTACTGGATTGCTCTTTTATTCCTCCACCATTTAAACAGTCAGATTCTATTATTATTCCAGAAATCAAACAAAAACCAATCTCCTTAATTTCAAGAACAGATCAATTTATTATTTTTAATAAATTTTCTACTTTTCGTAAACTGTTGCGAGTCCACAGTTATTGTTTAAGGTACTTAAGGAACCTACTTAATTCTAGCAAAAATAGAAAACTACCAGATGCAACATCCAGCAATCATGGCTCTCGCAAAAATCAGTACATCCCCTTTTTATCACAAGATGAATTAGAAAAAGGTCGATTAAGTTTAATTAAATTAGCTCAAAATGAATGTTTTCAGGAAGAAATACAATTAATCAAAGCTAATAAAGAAGTCAAACGAAATCACAAACTCTTAGCTTTGTCGCCATTTATTGATGGTAATAATTTGTTACGAGTAGGTGGTCGATTAACCCACTCTGGGTTAGAGTATAATCACAAACATCCTTTTTTATTAGATGGTAAGCATCGGCTTACTCAGTTGCTAATTGAGGATGAACATTTAAATTTATTTCATGCAGGTCCACAATTATTATTGTATACTATAAGGCAGCAATATTGGCCAACAGGAGGCATGAATGCAGTAAAATCTGTTGTTAGAAATTGCATAACATGTCACAAATTTAAACCAACTCAAATTACTCCATTCATGGCCGATTTACCTCAATCTAGAGTAAATATTTCATTTCCATTTGATCACACCGGTGTTGATTATGCAGGACCCTTTGTCCTTAAAGATCGCAAAGGTCGTGGTTGTAAAACGTATAAAGCATACATCTGTTTGTTCATTTGTTTCAGTACAAAGGCAGTTCATTTAGAATTAGTCACTGCTCTTACGTCCGAAGCATTTATCGCAACATTTCGAAGATTTGTTGCTCGCAGAGGTAAACCATCTCACATATATTCGGATAATGGGACTAATTTTGTAGGTGCAAAAAATGAGTTAAATATATTATTTAAGTTTTTGTCTACCTCTTATGATACATTTTCAAATTTTTTCACAAATAAAAATATTCAATGGCATTTTATTCCGTCGAATTCTCCGTCATTTGGAGGATTGTGGAATCTAACATTAAAAGTGTAAAACATCATTTACTAAGGACAATTAAAAATGTTTTATTAACGTATGAAGAATTTGTAACGATACTAACACAAATTGAGGCTACGGTAAATTCCCGTCCCCTTTACCCTATGTCCTCAGACCCCAATGACTTTTCACCCTTAACCCCATCTCACTTCTTGATTGGAAGATCACATACTGCTGTTCCTGATCCAGCTTTTGGTGAAACGGTAAAACTGAACCAGTTAACAAGATTTCAGCTGCTTCAACAATTGCAGCAAAGTTTTTGGAAGCAATGGTCTACTTCCTACCTTTCCAGCCTTCAAAGCAGATATAAGGGCAAACAAAAGGTACCCAATTTGGAATGTGGTACATTGGTGACCATCAGAAATGAGAATGTTCCTCCATGTCAATGGATTTTAGGACGAATCAGTGAAGTTCACCCAGGTCCAGACGGCGTAGTACGAGTCGTTACAGTGAAGACGTCGAAAGGAACTTTAAAAAGAGCTGTAACTAAAATATGTCCTCTACCAGTATTATTGAACCAACCGTTCAAGGCGGGGAATATGGTGAAAACTTGAATCAACGTGGCAACGTGGTGTTCCGGCCGACCATGCGGAGTCAACTTCAACAAGTCGCCCTCTCTTAGCTAGCGACCATCGAACAAGCCAGTTCGAAATTATACAGTCCATTTCATTTCAGTTTATTTAATGTTTCAAATGTTAATTTTATTATAATTCAGTTAAATAAAAAGTGTATAACGTATGCAATTCATTTCTACAGTGTAGATTAGCATAGATTAGATAGATAAAATTGATTTTCTAAAGGATACAAGGTGTTACATAAAAGACCAAAAATGTATTATATAAGTTGAACTGCTTTTAATTCATAAATATAACTGTATTTAATTCCAAACAATGTATAAAATATTCCAAAAATGCATATATTTTGAACTTTATCGATGTTTTCTATTTGAATTTGATAACGTTAGTGTTTGTAAATCTTTATTCTCGTCTCCATATTTCGTTCCTATGACTGCTGATCATCGATCTTTTATTATTCCTAATTGTTGCTGGCCTTTGTTTTGTTTCAGACGGTACGATATTTTGTCGTGTACAGCAAAGATTACGTGTATAGCAGTTAACTCATTGATTAAATGTAAGATTTCACACGAAATGGAAGTCGTACACGACTGTCGTAGTACCACGGCTTATTCTCTACGATAATGCCATAATGATTCCACAAGATTCCACAAGATTGGTTAACGTCTACGTTTGTGCCTATACCTAAATCAAACTACGCAAAAAAATGTAACGACTTTCGATTAATAAGTCTCATGCCCCATATTCTGAAGCTATTTCTAAAAATTATCCATAACAGGGAACATGGGAACTCGAGAAGCTTTGTTCAGTTTCATTGTTCTCATGCAAAAGTGCCGGGATCAACAAAAATATGTCTACTTGTGCTTCATAGATTATGAAAAGGTTTTTGACAAAGTCAAACATGATTAGCTAATAGAATGCTTGCAAAAAAAGAACCTGGATCCAAACGACATTAATACAATACGTGAACTCTGCTGGAACCAAAACGCCTCTGTCAGAACTGAAATGGGTGATACTGAAACCATAAACATCCAAAGAGGAGTTAGACAATGTTGTATACTATCATCATTATTATTCAACTTGTACTTAGAGGACATCTTTGCACATGCTCTGGATGAAGCACAAGAAGGAATAAAAGTCAATGGAAAAATCGTGAACAATATCGAACAATATCGTGATGATACAGTACTAATTGCTGGCAGTGAAGAAGAACTACAAATTCTGTTAACCAAAGTAGTGCAAGAAGGAGAACTATACGGCCTTAAGATGAATGAAAAAACCAAAACAATGGTCTTTCAAAAAAACACACACCAGTTATAAACATACTAGTCAACAACAATCTAGTTGAACAAGTGAAAAAGTTTAAGTATTTAAGTGTTTAAACAAGTGTTTAAAACCAAAAAAAAAACGCACCAGATCCAGATAGGATACCATCGGAGTTAATAAAATATTAATCTAACATAAGATTGTGTTATTGCCTATCTGTAAAACTTAGCTAAGCAGACAAAAATTTCCAGATGAACTAAAATATACAACCTGGTACTATTATTAAAGTCGGAAAGGGGAGAAGATAAATTCGTTTAGACCAATTTATTTGCTGGACACCCTGGGAGAAACGTTCGAAATACTAATAAAGAAAGGATCACAAATGATGTTTAATGAAGGTAAGGTAAACAAATATCGAAACTAGAACGAGAATTGCAAAAAGGAAAAGCAAAAAAGATTGCAAGGTAAAAACAGCAGAAAAAAATGGGTAATTATAATAAAAATGCCTTTAAAAGAGATGAAAGACATGAATATACCTACATATCCAACAAACATTATGCGACTATCTATCAAACAGAGAAATAAAATTATCCAGTAAAAATAGTTGGACACAACGTCGAAAGTTTCTGAGGGATCGGTGTTGGGACCGATACTGTGGCACATCATGTGGAACTGTGTATAAAGAGTAAAAACAGTCGCTTTTGCAGATCTAGCCGTCATAATGGAAGATAATATAAATTAGAGCAAAGGGAAACAAAGCTCTGAACAAAGTATCCATATCGGCTAAAAAACAATAAATTGGTAATAACAGTGGAGAAGACAAAGGTGGTCATATTAAAAGGAAAAATAAAAAGGAAGCTTTTAAAGCTCAACCTATAAGGGGTTGAAATTATACTGAAAAACTCGATGACCGATTTAATTTCCCAATATATACAAAGTGGATTATCAAGAGAGCTGAGAAGAATACCGCCGCTTTAGCAACAATAATGTCGAATATAGGAGGGGCTAGTTTATACAGAAGGGAGATATATTTAGAAATAGTATACTCTTCAGTTCTATAAGCAATCTCAATCTAAGAAGACGTATTAAGGAAAAAAGGTACATGCAAATGCTAATTAAGAGCGCAAAGGAAACCACTACCAAGGGTGGTAAGCGCCTATAGCTGCGCTTAACAATTGCTGTACAACTCATAGCAGGAGTTGTACCAATCCATTTAACGTTACAGGATAGATCACTATGTACAATCAGAGAAGGGGATTATAAAGAATCTTAGGAAGCAAGGAAGACGAGGATGCTAATCCGCAACATAAAGCACTGGATTAACTGCACATTAAGATATACCAATTTTTATTTCACGCCATTTTTGACCGGCCATGTGTCCTTTAGGACCGACACCTATAAAATTTAAAAGACAAATGATGAACGATGCGTAATGTGTGGGGTAGAGGATGACGCAGAACATCGCATTTTTCCGGAATACGGAAAAATTTTCAAACGGAATGTTCCAGAGTATTCCGTAGGAGATAGAGATGTTTAGTAGGTAAGGTCAGATTTTGCTTACCTAAAATCTCTAGAATTCTCCTAGAGCGAAAGAACAGGCGCTAGGGTGAGCATGAGCCTCATATTTTAAAAAAAGTATTGGTGTAAAGTATATATTTATCTATAAATAATAAAATATTAAGATACGCAGTATTGGAGGTTCACCAGGATTGATTTGTTCACCATTTTCACAGATGCCTCCAAATATTCCTCTCAGGATCCTTCGTTCAAATATAAGCAAAAGGTCTTCGTCTGCCTTGGAGATGGTCCATGTCTCCGATCCATATGTCAACACTGGTTGTATAAGGGTTTTGTATGTGGTTATTTTTGTTTTTTGGTTTAAGTTTCTACTTCTCATATGTCTACTCAGTCCAAAATAGCATCTGTTTGCCATTATTATCCTTCGCTTGATTTCTTCCGTTATGGCGTTCTCTTTGGTGATCAGGGAGCCTAAGTATGTGAATTTGTCAACCACTTCAAAGGTAGAGTTATCAACCGTGAATTGGGGACCGATGTTCCTGACTCTATTGTTGGGTGTTGATGCCATCATCTTAGTTTTCTCCTCATTTACTTGCAGGCCCATAGATTTTGAGGCATTTGAGAAGGTGGTATACATTTCTTCTAGCTTGCGTGTTGTGCGGGCGACTAGGTCCACATCATCTGCATATGCCTACATTTGGGATAATTTATGCTTATCAGTATTTGCCTTAGCACGAAGATCTGATCTGTTGTTGATCGACCAGGCCTAAAGCCACTTTAATATTCCCCGAGAAGTTCCTCTGAATATGTACTTAGGCGACCATATTTGATCCTCGAAAATATTTTGTATGCTGTCATTTTAAACTTATTAAATGAAGTCCTAGATAATGTAGAACAGAAATTGAGTAATATCAGGTAAGCAAATGATATGATGATATTTTCTGATAGTTACAAAAGTCTCAAAAGCCTAATGCAGAGAAAAGTAAGGAAAATTACTAGGACATATGGACAATGCCTTAATACAAAAATACAGAATATATGCCCACAAATTGTCCTCCATTTTATATATTAACAGCGAAATCTGTGAAAACATAGGGACATCTTAAATGAAGCACTTAAAATGTGGTGTCATAGACGGATAATGAAAATACCGTGGATTCAAGAGTTACAAATGCTAGGCCGAAGAAGAATTTCTTAGCTGACGAACCTTCGAGCATTCGAGAGTAGTGTAACTCCAACTCAGTAGATCTTTTCATAAGGAATCACAAGGTTAATGCCAAATGGGATCATTATTTGTAGATCAGATATAAAATAGAGCAAACAAGACTATTCTTTTGGAGGGTGTCGAAATTATTTCGCAGTCGTGACCTTAAAAAGAAAAACAAAAGTTTAGCTCCTTAAAAGCTATGCTTTTCCACTAGTATTTACTGTACAGTACTGAAACATCGATCCTTACAGATGCATCCACCAAACATTTCAGACTTTTTATATATGGCTTTGTAAAAAAATGCTCAGGATGCTTTGTAAAAAAATGCTACAGACATCCAAGAAGAAGGATCTCCTGGCTAAAGAATTTAATGCCCCGGTTTCAAATAAATACCACAGAGCATTTCAGCATTATTGCCAATAAATTAACAAAGAATAACCATGATGGACACCAACCTTATAAGGTAATGGTAGATCGAAATGGGTCATATATGTATATATGGGGCAAGGGACCCATCGTCTTTTTTTGTTTTATAATAATAGCGTTTATTGTCCAACATAATCCATTTATAGGACAAAATACAATACTAAAGTTAAATGAAATATTAATAATTCATAGGTACTAACTAAATAACACATTTTCGAGTATTTAACATAAAGAAACTACTAAATCACCTAGGTAGATCTCAGCCATCCTAGTAAGCTGCTTTAAACTGCAGTGAAATATATCGCAGTAAGCACTTAAGGAATTATAATAGTTGCACATGAGAAATAGAGGAGAATTTAACATAAGATTAGTTCTAGCTTGTGTATTTCTGAACGTAATCGAATTTCTCACTGGATAAGATGGAACGTTAAAATTTATTCGTCGAAGAATATCAGGGCAGTCAATGAGATTATGTAGTAGCTTGTACAGGAATATTAGGGAGGCATTAATTCGTCTAGATTCTAATGATACTACGTCCAAACCGCTACACAACTCGCTATTGCTGATGCCCCTCCTGGGATATATGCCGTTAATTTAGAAAGACAAAAATTTTAAAAATTTACGCTGCACGTGCTCTATAATTTGGATGTGTACATCATAAAAAGGTGTCCAAATGACAGAAGCATATTCCAGTTTACAGCGTACAAAAGTGTGATAAAGCAATTTAATTGCCTTAGTATTAGTGAGATTTCGATTATTTCTAATTATGAATCCATAAGATTTAAGTGCTTCTTTAACCTTTAAATTAACATGTTCAACAAAGATAAGTTTATAATCAAATGTAACTCCAAGGTCTTTAATTTTATTCAAACGTTCAAGTTCATTGCCATCGATAATATAAGGATGGTATATATTAGACTGTTTCCTAGAATAACTAACTACTTTGCACTTATTGGCATTAAGATTCAAATGATTTGCATTACACCATTCATGTACACGATTTAGTTCACTCTGCAGAAAATGACAATCATTAAGGTCGCTTATCAATGAATAAATCTTTAAATCATCGGCATAACATAAACATGGTGCAGAAATTGATTCACACAGATCGTTAAGAAATAACAAGAACAATAATGGACCTAGATTAGAACTTTGTGGAACCCCTGAAGAAGCTAGGTACTTTTCCGATTTGTAACCATTATAAGTAACAAACTGCGTTCTATTTGACAAGTAAGACCTCATAAAAGTCACGGCATCCTCAGAAAGACCAAAGAGACACAATTTAGAAAGTAATACGCCGTGGTGAATTCTGTCGAATGCCTTCGTAAAGTCAGTCTTATGTTTAGTTTAGACTTAAGTTCATGGTGAAAGAAATTAAATAAAAATAAATCATTCCCAAGGCGAAGAAGTCCATGGTTTTGTACAAAAGTGAAGAAAAAATGTAAAGAAAAGAAGAAAGCTTGTCTGAAAATACATGTCAACTAAAACACAGGAGAAAGCATACCAAAATTACAAGACTATTAGAAACGAAACACATGCACTTGTAAGAAAAATTAAAAATGATTACTGGGAATGCTTTTCGAAAGAAATGGAACATGATTTTTAGGGTCTGTAAAAGAAAATGTGGCGCTTCATAAGAGATCAAAGAGCGGAAGTAAAGGAACTAATAGATCCAAATCACATGGAAAAGAGTGCGTAGGTTGACTACCTAAAAAAGCTCTATGCAGAGAAACAACAAACGATGCTAGAGCCGGAAACACCAGAAATTACCACAAATGAAGAACTTAGGAAGTTCGAAAAATACTTGAAAACCCGAAGAACAGAAAAGCAATAGGTAAATACGGGGATACCAAACGAATTAGTGAAATATTGTGGAGCAGCAATGACAAAACAATTAATAACATTAATTCATAAAATTATAAAACACAATACAATATCGGAAGAATGGAGAACGAGCGAACTAATTCTACTATTCAAAAAAGGAGATAAAAAAGAGCCAGAAAACTACAGAGATATAAACTTGGTAAATACTACCCTAAAACTTACAACTAAAATTTTACAAGTACTAATAAATCAGAGGATATGTTTAGCACATGAACAACAGGGTTTTCGTAAAGTAAGGGGACAGAATGACATGTTGCGGAATGCGCACAGGCAACTCAAAAAAAATCAGGCGTATGGGAAACTGAAAACAAAAGGACAAGACAAAATCAAGAGGAGTACAAACAGATGAGACCAAAAGAGAAAAAGATACTAAAACAAAAGAAAAAATGACATTTAGAAAACCAGCTACAGGAACTCTCTCTCTCTCTTGTCGTTTCCTCATTGCTGAGGATCGTGATTCCTTACAATGCGGGCTGTCAATTCTCTCCATCTCTTGCAATTTTGGGCTGCTCTCATGGACTCGGAAAACGTCTCTCCAGTGGCTTTCTGTACGTGATTACAGGAACTAGAAAGGCTCAATTCACAAAGCAAAGTGCGAGAATTTTATAAAAATGTGAACCACAACAGAAAAGAATTTAAACCTAGAATAACCATAATAAAAAGTAAGGAAGCCGAAATTATGAATGAGACGGATCAAATAGTGGAGAGATGAGCGGATAATTTTGCTAAGAAATTAAATATAGGCAACCGAGAAGTGACTGACATAAATGACCACAGTGGAGACGTAGACGATGATAGGGAGAAAAATAATATACCAACAGAAGAAGAAGAAGTTGCCAAGGCAATAAAAAGGTTAAAAAACAACAAATCCCCTGGAGAAGATGGTATACCCCCTAAGTTGTTTAAGTATGGAGCAAACGCGCTAAAAATATACATCATAAAACTTGTTGCATCCATTAGGAGATAAGGAAAACTCCCAGAAAGTTGAAATGTAGGTATTATAATACCTATTCACAAAAAAGGGGATCCACTAATACGTGACAACTATCGAGGCATTACCCTCTTATATACGGCTTACAAAGGCAAATACCAATGTGGATTCCGAGAAGAAAGGTCAACAATTGATCAGATTTTCCTTCACAGACAAACCTTAGAAAAGACATATGAATATGGAATTGATACCCACCACCGCTTCATACATTTTAAAAGCGCTTATGACAGTGTAGACAGAAGCGCACTATATAATGCCATAGCAGAATTAGATATTCCGTCGCATCTAATTTATAAAGTCAACTCTTTCGAAAGTTGAGTGCAAAGTCAAGGTACAAAACAAAGTGTCAAGGCCTTTTCAAACACATACTGGATTACGCCAGGGAGACAGTCTATCGTACCTATTGCTTAACATCGCGCTAGAAAGAGCCATAGAGAAATCGGGCATAACAACCAGAGGTACGATCATCTATAGAAGTGTAAAGATATTGGCCTACGCAGATGACATTGACATAGAAACACGGAAAAAAGAGACCTGATACATTACACAAATAGCGGCACCACAAGATCTGGTGACAGAAGCACACACATTCGAAGAGGTCTCGCAGTTTATATATTTTGGAACACAGCTGTATAACAGCAACCTAGTAAGCGTAGAAATTAAGAGAAGAATATAACTGGCGAACAGAGCTTACTTTGAACTAAAGCAGTTCTTAACATCACACATAATTAGCAGAAAAACCAAGATACTAATATATGAATCTCGTATTAAACCTGTCCTGTTTAGTTCCAAAGAACTGTTAGGCCGCTTTGAAAGAAGAAAACTTAGGCACATATACAGAGGAGTACAAGAAAGCGGGATATGGAGCAGGCACTACAATTTTGAGTTGTATCAATGCTATGAAAAATGCAACATCGTCCGGTCTATTAAAATTATTAGACTAAGTTGGCTAGGACACCTTAAAAGTATGGACACTGGAGACCTCCAAAGACAGATATGATATCAAGAGCCAGTAGGAACCAGGAAGAGAGGCAGGCCTAGATCTAGATTTAAAACTCAAGTCAAAGCTGACTTGAGGAATCTAGGGGTCAGAAATTGGAATGCCAGGGCGAAAGATAGGGGGAATGGGGAGTAATTCTTGAACAGGCCAAGACCCACCCAGGGTTGTAGGCCAAAGATGATGATGATGATGATTGAGCCAACTTCCGGCATAACTGGAAGTGTCAGGAGGCTGTTAATATTTTAGACTAATTGGCTATATCCTAAATTTTCTGATTGGAACATTCAAAGAATCACCCTGTATAAAAAGCAAAATACATACTAAAAAACAGTTATATCTTGAAATAATACCAAAATAAAAATCTGAAAACAATGCAACGATGCGATGGTTATTACATACTACACCAAAAAGAGCCTCACTAATGTCCTTTTACATATATAATAAATCAAACAGCGTAATCAAAGAAATATTACATATAAATTATTAGCGCAACTTAACACATTCAATTACGAAACGTCATTAGCAACGGCAACCTTAAATTCGTCTATTTTGTAAACAATATAAACAAAACACGCGACATACGCTCTCGCGCGCCTCAGCCCATGGGCGAGGCCTGCCGCGATTCGAGATCACAGATTGACTAAACAGTTACTAAATTACCAGGTATCTTGATTCTTTTTCAGTCTTGCAATATAAGTTAGACCAGTCAAATCAGTTCCAGCAATTAACCAGTTTGATTAAAGTTTTATTTATTTTTAAAATTTTAATTACGTCAAAACCAAACTTTTATTCCAGAACCAATCGATATAATATAGATTGAAATTAGATAGGTATATATCAATAAAACGAAAAGCTTCAGTTTCTGAAGCCTTTTGGGAAAAATAAGTTCATTTTGGCATCTATACGTTACAATAAAGTATAAACGTGGATTTACCGCCATTCACACGAAACCAAACAAACAGCATTATTGGCAGGAAAGGAGGCACCAATAACGGGAAACAGCATTATTGGCATCGATGTTTTGGAATGTGAAAGGAATTTCATTCAACAACTATTTTGAAAAAGGTAAAACCGAGACTGGAGAACACTATTTCAAAATTTTATTGACAGTGGATATAATTATTTATAAAAATAGGTCGAAATTAAAAAAGAAAAATGATTTTTTTTCATCAGAACAATGCACTGGTCACAAAAGTGTCTTGGAAGTGGTGAGGTTGATGATCTGCATCATGACGTGTTAGAATTTCCACCCCGTTCACCAGATTTGTACCCCTTTTTTCTAACCTTAACATACTTCTTCTTGCTAAACGCTTTTTAATATTATTAATATTAGACAGACAATTATTTACTTATATTAAAAGTGAAAGCAGGTAATGTTTTGAATGCAAATTGATTCAAATCCATCATGATATCAATAATATTATTCTACGTTCTTAAAGAAATGATCTTTTCTTATCAAAACGATCGAAAATATCTACCAAAAAAACACAATAAAAGTAAAAATGGAAGAAGAACTAACTGACCCTATTGAAGCTGGCAATAGGGTAAGACAGCGAGGTTCCCTGAGTCCTCTATGATTCAACCTGATTATGGATGAAATAATAAAAAAGTAAGACCTAAAAAAGGATACTAAATGGGAGAAAAACAACTTAAAAATAATCTGCTATGCAGACGACGCAAAGTGAAGACGATTACAATGTATGTTGCACCAATTTAATATAACGGCCATAAAATTTAACATATTAATTTCCCCAAAAAAGACAAAATGCCTGGTTACAACAGCAAATTTATTAAGATCTAAATTGGAGCTGGAAGGTCATATAATAGAACAAGTGATGAAGTTTAAATATTTACGCATCGTATTTTCTAGCCACGGAAAGCTCGAAACTGAAGTGGCAGATCCAAAGGACAGAGATCAAAGGATCAGAGAGGACAAAAAGGATGGTAGAAACAGCGGAGATGAAAATACTTAGAAAAATTGGTGGCAAAACACTATGGGACAGAGCTAGAAGTACAGATAGACGACGTAGATACAAGGTGAAGAATATCAAAAACTGGGTAAGAAAAAGAAGAGTAGAATGCAACGATCATATAAGCCGAATGACAACAAATAGGGTAGTAAAGACAGCAATCCAATAGGAAAACAATCAATAGGAAGATCACGAAAACGATGGAGACACATTGAAAAACAGACAGAGTCATGTCTACATGAAAAGAAGAAGAAGATTCTTAAAGAGTTATTCTTATTTTCCTTTCTCTACCTCTACAAAGTTCTGTCAATTTTGGTCTGTTATATGTACCCATTCCTTCTTATCGTGACCCTCTTACAGTTAAAGGCGCTCAAAATTTTTAAATGATTTTCGACGCTCCCTGATCAATGCTTTCTAGGATATCCTTTTGGTCTATTCGGCGGGAACCTATTAGGTGATATTCCATATGTTTCTATTGTTGTCCATTTGGTGCAAGGGACATGACCAATGGATTTACCAGATTAAAAATAAAAATCAGTATGTACAGTAAAATTTCATAAAGATATAGATATAATTTTTTATTTGCACAAGTCCAAGTGTTCCTTAGTATTTTCTTTCGAAACATTTTCAGCCATCTTACCCATTCTTCAACAAGGTTCATGTTTTACAACTATTGGTCACACAATTTTACAAGAACAATATGAAACTATAAGTAAAATTTTTTCATCCGAACTTTTGTAAGGGAAAAATAGGTAAAGAAATAATAAATAAGACTTACTCACAATCAATTTAATTTAACTATCAGACGACCGGTTTCGCTTTCTACAATATGCAAAGCATCCTCAGGTCTCGATACAAAGTTAAACAAATGATGCCGGTACTCTATTAATTGATCGATGGTAGAACATGGTTGAAACTACTATGTATTGTTGAATGGAGAACTCAATTCTATTATTGCAGTTGTTTGACAGTAAACGGGAAGTTCTTGAGGAGATAGATTTGATCCAATGAAGAAGAGATATGTGTGTGATTGTTTGTTAAATGAAAGTGATGTAATATACCATTGTGTTATTAAAAGCTATTTATACTTATTCGAGAGATATATTTTTGAAATGTGTGTTATTTATTGAGTAATTGTTTTATGAAGGTGACAGTTTTATGACAATGAATAAGTTTAGATGTAAAAATTGTGTGGGTGTGCATTTATTTTCCAACTTCTAGTTATCAAATTACTTTGATAAAGTTCTATTGGCAATTAGTGAATTATTGGAAAGTCAAGTAAATAAAATATTAAAATACAAACAATTAAGGACAATTTAAACACACTAAAACAGAAAACACTTAGAAGGGACGAAACAAACATTGAATTTAAAAGGGGGGAAGGACTTTAATGCACTACATCGCAGTCTTGGGCACAATGAGTTTTTTATGTTTTATCTATTAGATTATCTAATAGATAGATAATAGATTATCTAATAGAATTTAAAAGGGGGGAAGGCGAAACAAACATTGAATTTAAAAGGGGAGAAGGACTTTAATGCACTACATCGCAGTCTTGGGCACAATGAGTTTTTTATGATTTATTTATTAGATTATCTAATAGATAGATAATAGATTATCTAATAGATAAAACATAAAAAACTCATTGTGCCCAAGACTGCGATGTAGTGCATTAAAGTCCTTCCCCCCTTTTAAATTCAATGTTTGTTTCGTCCCTTCTAAGTGTTTTCTGTTTTAATGTGTTTAAATTGTCCTTAATTGTTTGTATTTTAATATTTTATTTACTTGACTTTCCAATAATTCACTAATTGCCAATAGAACTTTATCAAAGTAATTTGATAACTACAAGTTGGAAAATAAATGCACACCCACACAATTTTTACATCTAAACTTATTCATTGTCATAAAACTGTCACCTTCATAAAACAATTACTCAATAAATAACACACATTTCAAAAATATATCTCTCGAATAAGTATAAATAGCGTTTAATAACACAATGGTATATTACATCACTTTCATTTAACAAACAATCACACACATATCTCTTCTTCATTGGATCAAATCTATCTCCTCAAGAACTTCCCGTTTACTGTCAAAAAACTGCAATAATACAATTGAGTTCTCCATTCAACATAGTAGTTTCAACCATGTTCTACCATCCATCAATTAATAGAGTACCGGCATCATTTGTTTAACTTTGTATCGAGACCTGAGGATGCTTTGCATATTGTAGAAAGCGAAACCGGTCGTCTGATAGTTAAATTAAATTGATTGTGAGTAAGTCTTATTTATTATTTCTTTACCTATTTGAAATAGACTCACACAAGCAATACATTCATGATTTTGTAAGGGAGTTTGTCCACTCTAGTACGAAGTTGGCAAACTCTTGTATGAAACTTCGGATGTAAAAATTCTACTTCGAGTAGAGACATATGGTTCCCGGTTAATTATCCAATTATATCGACATTTTTTCGTATAATTTAATACTTTTAAGTATGTTTTCTTTAATGTAAACCCAACAACTGTTTGGTTTTGCGGTTAGTTACGCAAGTACTCCAAAATTTCACTGAAAATGGACTGATTAGTCTGAAAACATTCTGAACTTCGGATTAATTTGGATAGCGAAGATATAGAGCGAACTACCGGGCATTATCCCATTTTAAGATGATAAATACAGCTGTGAGAAGAAATGAGAGGATGGGGGTAGACCATAGCTGAGTTGGATAGACAAGGTAACATAGGATGCTGAGAAGAGCGCTCTTGCCAACTGAAAATCCAAGCAAGCGACAGAACAGAATGGCGGCATTTAAGGGCTCTAGCACCATAATGATTATAATGATCACTCAAAAAGATAGAAAAAATATTAAGAACAAAAAACAAATGCTCATGTAGAGCAGAGTTAATCAGAACAAGAAAATTAAAATAAAATAATCACTACTCAACAAACTTAGGCCATAAAACAAATATAGATCTGGACGATTTGTTCCAAGCTGTTGAATATAAAAAAGTATCTCAAAAAAGTAGTTATCAATCCTCATCGATAAAAAAGATTAACAACAATAAAAAAAATTTCACGCAAACAATCATAGTCCCATGATGTTTTGACTGGACTAAAAAGTTGGTATGTATTTCAAGGTGGTCTGCTCGCTTTTGCGTTTAAAAATTCATTAATTATTCCTAAGGTGCGAGATGTAACAATGATGAATTTATAATGATGGTATTGGTATATGGAACATTTCAGGAAGAGGATGTTGTTCGCTTCCATATACGGGGCAAGTAGAAAGCATAAATAAACTAGTTACTTGGAAACCGTTACTAATTGAGGGTGTAAATATATTTTTGAATCAATACATTCTACAATAGCTAATAGGTACGAGAAGTTGTAAGAAATAGGCGAAAATTAACCGTATTAAATCATGTTAATATCTTTGCCAATGAGAAAAAGTTAATAAGACTATCATTCCATTATTTCTATACAGAATTTAATAACAGCTAATCAACAGGCTAATTTGTAATTAAACTTAATTTGTAATTATAATTAATATCCTTACTGAACAGTTCTTTGTTTTCTTCTTTTAATTTCTTTGATCGATCTGTTTTTTACTGCTTTCAACAATGACTGTTGTTTATTTGTATAATTTTGGAATATAAAGGCTTGGAAGTCGATTAAATGAACATGGCCGACACTTTTTTACTTATGAGTTATTTTGTGACACTGGAGCATTGAAAATAAAACGAGAGTTTTTAATAAAGCATGGCACAAATTAGAATAATAGCCCTGAAATCGTCTAAGCAACTGCAGCATTATGATATATAACGAATAATGATATAATTACGATATTCATCATCATCATAAGTGGCTCGAAAATTCGTTGAGGATCTTAGCCTGCTCACCAAGAAGTCGCCACTCCTGTCGATTCCTGGCAGCTTCCTTCCATCTTCTGAGCCTTACAATCTTTAGGTCTTCTTCCACGTCATCAATCCATCTACTTTATTTAAAAAAATGGTGGTTGAAGGCTGGTAATGAACCTCCGAGACAGCATGAGGTACCGACTCTACCACTGTAATAAAACTCAGAAAAATATCCATTATTTCCCAACTAGTAAGTCAGAAGTTCTAGGAATAGGCGTTCTAGAAGACATAATGTTACTTTATCACTCGGTGTATGACGTTCAATTGGTGTGCGTTATTGAACAAAGTTGAGATGGAAAAACAGTCTGGTATTCTTTACCTGAAAACTTAAACACATCTGCTAGGAAAAAAACCCTGAATAAAAATTCTGGTCCTTCAAGTATGAAGATGGGATGGATGTGATCGCAATTCGTCATTCGGAAAATGGTTTAAATATGCTAAAAATTTAGAAAGTTCGTCTCGGAATATGGATGGATTAAAACGATGACGAAAATCGCAATGGAAATGGACATTGAAAATGGCTGGATGAAACGAACACGGTATCAAAAATAAATAAATGGAATAATAAATGGAAGTCAGAAGATCTACGAATAGGCGTTCTAGAAGACATAATGTTACTTTATCACTGGATGTATGACGTTCAATTGGTGTGCGTTATTGAACAAAGTAGAGATGGAAAAACACTCTGGTTTTCTTCACTTGAAAACTTAAACAGATTCTGCTAGGAAACAACTCCGAATAAAAATTCTGGTCCTTCAAGTATGACGATGGAATCGATGTGATAGCAATTCGAAATTCGGAAAATGGTTTAAATACGCTAAAAATTTAGATAATTCGCCTCGGAATATGGATGGATTAAAACGATGACGAAAATCTCAAAGGAAACGGACATTGAAAATGGCTGGATGAAACGAACACGGTATCAAAAATAAATAAAAGGAAGTGTTATTAAAACCTGAAAAAGGAAAATTGACATCTGTGTACTGACGGAACCAAAAAAAAGGTAAAGGTGCCTTTTTTTTTAAGAGAATGAAAAATCATTATATGCATGCATTTCCTGTTAAAAGGCTTTATACAAGGATATTATCTCCATCTCTATTCAAAATCTCTATTAAGGAAGCATTAGAAAACTAGAGGAGAAAATGTACAGGGTCAGATAAATGAAATTTACCAAGTTCTTGGGAAGAACCGCGTAGAGAATTTGAAATTCGACGTTTCGGCACCGATTTTGGAGCCATTATTAAAGGGATGCGGTTTCGTTCGGGGCCTCAATCTGCCTGCTCCCCTCACTCGTGATGTACAAATATCTTGTTCAACGTAAAAATACAAAAACAGTCAAACGACACTGAGGTCTCAATCTGCCTATTCCTCAGTGTCGAGTGACGACCGGTCTTACCATGTGTAGCTGCAGTATCATTTGTAGTATCATGTGTAGCATTTATTATCTCAGTATGTGCGAGAACGGTATGTGCGGAAACAGTCTGAGCGGGATGGGTTGGGGTGGGGGTCGCTGAAGCAATGGTTGCCATGTTGCCGGCAGTCGTTGCTGAATATGATGTTGGGCTAGGGCTGAAGTAGTATCGGAATGTTTTACAGATACAGAATGTTCGTAAATACGGTTATGGATTCGTCGGTTTGTCTGTTCTATGTATGTACGTGGGCAAGTGGAACAAGGTATATCGTAGACACCATGCTCTTCATTGGAGATTTAGTCTTTTACAGATCTGACGAGATCGGTAACTGACTCAGATAACAGAATAACAGAACTCAGATTATCTGAATTGACGGAAATCTTAAAAGAAGTTAAAAACGGAAAAGCCGCAGGGCCTGGAGACATTCCCATAGAGCTGGTTAAATATGAGCCGACTGCACTTTTAGAATTAATAGTAGACCTTTTTATGTGTATGTGTGAAGACCAGGAAATTCCTAAAGATTGAAATAAATCTTATATAAGCTCCATATATAAGAGAGGGAATAAAAGAAACTGTTCCAATTATAGAGGTATTAGTGTGACGAGCTCTGTCGGCCGGTTGTATGGCAGAATATTAAAGAAGAGGGTTGAAAGACAGATACAAGATATTGAAGAACAAAGCGGCTTTCGTACTTGAGAAAGCATATGATAGTGTCCCGTTAAAGAAAATGTTTGAGGTCCTCGAAAGGTCCGGATTGGATTCGACGTATATCCGAGCGATATATAAACTGTACGAAAATGCAGTTGGTTGTGTAAACATTGGAACCAGAACTTCAAATGAATTTAAAGTCACTAAAGGCCTAAAGCAAGGATGCTGTTTGTCACCGACACTCTTTAAAATATACGTCCAAGAAGCATTGAGAAATTGGAGAAATAAATGTCATCCACCACCACACTGCCACCACCAGATGATCAGGTGGTGGTTGCAACCGATGAGGAAGATATAAATTATATGAATCGAAAATTATTCGAGGAATATACCAAATGGGGACTTACTGTAAACATAAGCAAAACAGAATATTTATAAATTGGAGGAAATACCACAGATCTGAGGCTTGAAAACGCAGTAATAAAAGGTTGCAACCAGTATAAATATCTAGGAAGCATCATATCAGCAGATGGCAGAGTTAAGATAGATGTACAAAACCGAATAGCCCAAATGAAAAAATGCATCCGAATACTGAATTCATTACTGTGGTCTAATAAAATAAAGATGCATACCAAACTTCGTGTATACAGAGCAATTGTAGAACCGATTACCACATATGGTGCCGAATTTTGGACGATGACAAAGAATGAACGAGATAAAGTAGACGTTGTGGAAATGGATTATCTTAGAAGGTCATGTCGAGTATCGAGAATGGAAAGAATCAGGAATGAGGAAATACGAAACCGTACAGGAATTAGAGATACTCTTTCAGATAGAATACAAGAAAGGCAATTACAATGGTATGGTCACGTGATGAGAATGGAGGAGGAGCGGTGGCCAAAGAAAGCCTTAATGTATGTTCCGCCAGAAAGAAGGAAACGGGAAAGACCACCAAATTCCTGAAGAAGAGAAATTACAAAAACAATGCAATCTAGAGGCTTAGAAGAGGGAGATTGGAGAGATAGGAAAAGATGGAGGCTGAAATGCGGGAAGCGATAATCTTCGTAGGACCCCCGTTATATGATGATGATGTGAGATCTGACGAGATTAGACAGCTTGGAGTGGGTAGTGAAGAGTCTTAACCATCTAAACATCAAAACCATATCATTTTATTGTCGTCCTAGCCCTAAATAGAAGGAAGTCAGAAAAAGTTAAGTGGAGTGACTGTAGATGACAATAGATTGGATCCCTCATCACATCGTGAATTATAAGTGCCATAACAGGAATTATAGATGCTGTGGAAAGATAGCACATATGAAGTGGCACGTGGCAAAAATGAATGCTGCTAGATGGACTAAACGCATAATGAAGTGCGTCCTAGTTTTCATCTCATTAAAAGGTAGGTAGTGGAAGACACGGTGGACGGACAATACATAAAGGTTTAAAACAAACTGAAGACAACTATGATAGGCCTATGATAGACCTACATAATATTCAATGAAAGATAACACAATGATTAACTAGATATTGTGCTATTGATGACCATAGTTCGGCAATGGCAAGTATAGATTAATTGTCAGGTTGTCAAAATATCTAACCGCTAACTTGACGGAAATTTTCACTAATAGAAATATATAAGGATAAAACAATAACCGTTTCTAATAAATTATAATATGAATTTTTATCCAATATCAACCGTCTCGATAGTCAAGATAAAGACAAGGGATTTATAATGACAAGTTAAAGAAGATGGTCTTTATGATATTAACATTAATATTTTCATAAAAATTCACTTTTTTGTTGTTGGGCTTATTATATTTTTTCAAAAATTTTATACATTCATTAAATAAAACCGACTATTTCACTTAGTCCAGGCTGTGAGGCTGCTCCCGTTGGGAAAATGCTTCTGATTCGGTTTCTTCGCGGATTCCGGTTCAAAAATGTCCCCTTTAAACAAATCTGAAGGGTGCCGGGCGAAATTTTTGGGCAGAAATTGTTTAAACAATTTTTTTAAACAAATTCCAAAATTTTTTCAAAGTTTTTTTAGGTTTTTTGGGTCATTTTAAACAAAAAAGATCTCTTGTCATTTTTCTCTAAAGTTGATAGTTTTTGAGTTATAAGCGATTTAAAGTCTGAAAAAACGCGAAAATACGCATTTTTGAGGCTTGAAAACACATATGTAAATTATTATTTTTGAGGTTACCAAGTGTCTAAATTGAAGTTTAAACATTCAACTTCAAGATTGTGAAGAGTAATCGGGGCTTATTTTAATTTAGACCGTTGTTTTTTAATTGTTAAATATGCGCGTACACTCGATTTTTCAGCCGCCGCGGCGCGGCGCAATAGAGTGCGCTTCTATCGTACTTATGCATAGTTTACATATTATACACTTACGCAAAAAAACCCGAACAAATCCTTGAAGTTTATTAACATAGTTTTTTCCATAATTTATTTATGTAGGTATTAATTATTGTCATTGGGCTAATTAAATAAATCAATCATCGCAATGTAATAACCGTATATAGTTTTTTTTTCTTCCAAATTTGAACAATATAATTATTATTTATTGAGTATATATTTATTTATATCAATTGTAAATAATTTTTTTAAATTAATATTTAAATAATACAATGCAGTAAATATTAATATAAGTAAAATTAATTTTAAATTGTGCGGTGTTTAAAAACAATATACTATCGCAAAAATGCAAGTTTTTACCTGTTTAACAATCGCGCGCTCATACTTGATTTGTTATTACTTAAACGATCATTAGGAAGACTATTGTTTAATGCCCATTAAAAGGGTATTATATTATTAATGTGTTATTAAAAAAAATTGTGAATGGATTTAAAATGTCTTTTTCCGTACCTCTTCTTAAATGAAAACTTACCGAAGAAAATTTAGTTTGTATTTTTTGTAATAGCATCAACAAAATTTAATTTAATCTAGCCAATATACCTTGTACCTCTGACGCACTTTACCAACACTTGTTAAGAGCTTTCGCTAAAACATATATTTGGCGAAATGCCATATATTCCCGCTATCAAACTCTCGATTTTACACAATATGGATATTATATGTCTGATAGTGGTGGGTTGGGAAACCGTGCAAATGCAAAAAGACTTGCAAAACTAATTCTTGCAACTGCAAGAAAAATCATGTCAACTGTGTACCATTATGTGGATGTGATTTAGATTTTTGTGAAAACAAAGATACTTTTACTGAGTGATATTAGTGTGTTATTTAACAATCTTTTGTACAATTATTTTATGTAACTATTATTAGATTTTAGACGAAATTTATATTATAACTCAATTGATATAAATAAATATATACTCAATAAATAATAATTATTTGTAAGTATATGTAAACTATGCATAAGTACGATAGAGGTGCACGGTAGCGCGCGGCGCCCAGGCGGCTCAAAAATCAAGTGTACGCGCATACTTAACAATTAAAAAACAACGGTCTAAATTAAAATAAGCCCCGATTACTCTTCACAATCTTGAATCTGAATGTTTAAATTTTAATTTAGACACTTAGTAACCTCAAAAATAATAATTTACATATGTGTTTTCAAGCCTCAAAAATGCGTATTTTCGCGTTTTTCAGACTTTAAATCGCTTATAACTCGAAAACTATCAACTTTAGAGAAAAATGACAACAGACTTTTTTGTTTAAAATGCCCAAAAAACCTAAAAAACGTTTTTCAGATTAAAAAAAAATATTTTTGGACTTTGTTTAAAAAAATTGTTTAAACAATTTCTGCCCAAAAATTTCGCCCGGCACCCTTCAGATTTGTTTAAAGGGGACATTTTTGAACCGGAATCCGCGAAGAAACCGAATCAGAAACATTTTCCCAACGGGAGCGGCCTCACAGCCTGGACTAACTAGATTATTTTTTTTTCACTCAATTGACGTCTAGTGATTTAATTGTCAAAATTTAATTCGCGAAAATTACCAGATAACAAACTTTCATACCAGTCGAAATTATTGCCGACAAAATTTTATCTTTTATTTACGAAGCTAATATTACTAGACAACCCCATTTTTTATAGTCACATTATCGTATAAATAAAACTAAATCTATATACCTAAAACTTCAAGGAATGGTTTTAGACGAAAAACACAAAAGTTATATCTACATACCAACAGTTGTCGTATTCCTGATGTTTCGAAGGACACCAAAGAAAAGTTAAAGACAAACTGACAAAAACTAAGTTAAAATAAAATCCTGGTCGATGTTTCCAAACCTCCTGCGTCTGAATAGGAGACTGGCACGAAATGTATTTAATTTTTCTGTCATGTTTGTTTAGTTAAATGTCGACCTCCCTTACACACAAAACTGAAAATCGATCAAGATGTAGGTTTTAATATATTTTCTTTTTGACAGCTTCTGGATAGGGAAAAATTGCTATTTGATAAAGGCAAATGGTATCTGCCAAGTCTTATTTATATTTTTGATTATACATGGTAAAATCAATACAATAGTATAACTGTACTTTGGACAAAATATTTTTATTGTAGTTATCAAGTTTATGGCAAAAAATTATTTACTACAATCACAAGCAAAAACTTCAAACGTTTATAAATAAGAAATTAATGGGGTGATTTCCACATAAAAAAACGGGTTATAAGCTTCTCGTCAAGGTAACTGGAAATAAATTTTGTTATAAATATACTATACTAACTTAGGCCACGAAAGATAGGTAAAACAACAAATAGAAAAATAATAGGTATATAAGCTAATCTATTATATTCTAAGATCAATTTAAGACAAAAAATTGATCAGACGTTCACATAATTATTATTAACTTTATTCTCATATTTAACCCTATATTGCATAGCTTTACTTTCATGCAACACCGAAATTAAATTCAGTTAGAAAACTACTCTTTTACCTTTTGGCATTTGGATGTTAAAATTCATTTTAGCGAGGTATAAATCCTCCTATAAATATAATTTTCTCCTATAAAAGTGTCCCGGACACAGGAATATCAGAACTGCGACACTGCTTGAACCATTTGAGTAGAGCTGAATCTAAATCACCACGAATGCATTTAATCTTT
This sequence comes from Diabrotica balteata, assembly GCA_918026665.1. Classification (NCBI taxonomy): domain Eukaryota; kingdom Metazoa; phylum Arthropoda; class Insecta; order Coleoptera; family Chrysomelidae; genus Diabrotica; species Diabrotica balteata. The sequence goes on along the minus strand of OU898279.1, from coordinate 13,261,972 downwards.
TTACATTTTAACATTTTCTCATTAACATTTTCTCCCTCCTCATTAAAGGCTTTTAAAATTTTGTCCTGGTTTTTTTAGAATTGAATCGACAGTTGAATTAATAAGTCCAAATTGCCAACGTACATCAGTAATTTTTCGAGATATATCTGAAATATAGAAGAGCACTTTCAAATGCTCTTGTACGACGCACATTATCTTTAATATGTAAAGCCTTCCTTTTAGTATTACAACTTGCCATATTAAAAAATAAAAAGTTAATTACTAAATTAAAATCTAAAATCAAAACAAGCCGAAAACAATTTCACGGTAGCGAAAATTTCTTAAACTGACTGTTCTGAAACAGAAAATTTCACTGTTAGGATGGCACTGATAAATGAGAAATCATAGAACTGTCAAAGTCACATAACTGTACCCAGAGTATTAGAAGTAACGCCCTTCGTGCAGGAATCTATTGAGGAGTAGGACAATTAAGCAAGGCTTATTTCCTGACGTAAAGGGTATTGTAGTATAAATTGCAGATTAATTTATAATTTTAAACTATGTACTAGTTTAATGAGCCATGCCGTTAAAATACTGTTGCATATTCTTCTAAACCGAATTAACAACAAGTGCGAAGAAATAATTAGTCAAGAGCAGTTCGGGTTCCGGAGATGTCTTGGAACTAGAGAAGCACTATTTTCTATGCAAACACTCCTTCAACAATGTTGGGAGGTAAGAAAACCCGTATATATGTGCTTAATTGATTTTGAAAAGGCATTTGATCGCGTTCAGCATACCAGACTAATTACCGCCTTGCAAAGCATCCAACTAGATGAGAAAGACATCAAACTTATTGCCAAACTTTACTGGAACCAAACAGCCATTATTAATACCAACAACAGAGAATCAAAGCCAATCAGTATTCAACGAGGCGTAAGACAAGGCTGTATACTATCTCCCACCCTCTTTAACGTGTATTCTGAGAATCTATTTAGGGAATCTTTAAAAGATCAAAAAGGAATTATCATAGGAGGAGAAATAATTAACAATATACGGTACGCCGACGATACTGTGATTCTAGCTGAAAACATCGACGATCTGCAGGAGCTAATCAATAGAGTTGACATGGAATGCACACATTGGGGACTGTCGATAAATATCAATAAAACTAAATATATGGTGACCAGTAAAGTGGATATCGGCGCAACCCAACTGATATTAAACCAACAACCGCTGCAGATAGTTCAGAGATTCAAATACCTCGGATGTTGGATTACTTAAAATCTAGATCCATCCTTCGAAATTCGATGTAGAATTGAACAGGCAAGAAACTCATTTCAAAAATTCAAGCCTCTATTATCCAATAACTCATTAAATTTGGAAATCCGTGAAAAGTTTACAAGATGTTACGTGTGGTCTGTACTTTTGTATGGATGTGAAACTTGGACTTTAAACGCCGATATCATGAATAAAATCGAGGCGTTTGAGATGTGGTTGTATCGAAGGATACTAAAAATTCCATGGACTAGCAGAACCAGAAACGAAGAAGTTCTTCGAAGAATGGGACATCAACGAACTCTATTAAATATTATTAAGAGGCGTAAACTAGAATATCTTGGATATATAATCAGAGGACCAAGATATGAGTTCCTTCGGCTAATTCTCAACGGTAAAATCGAAGGAAAGAAATAGATAGGACGGAAGAAACTCTCTTGGTTGAGGAATTTGCGACAGTGGACAGGTTTGACAGCGGACCAATTGCTACACGTAGAGCAAGACCGAGATCAGTATAACAATATTATAAGCATTGTAGTAGCCGACGTTCCGTAGGGATATGGCACTCTAAGAAGAAGACTAGTTTAGCGAAACTGCAAAGTCGACTGCCTGTCCCGCTTGGCTATCTGACCGACTATTATAATAATATAAGCTATTGTTATAAGACAAAAAACATATTTATAATAAAATATGTAAACATTTACATTAAGTAATTATAACAATATTGACGTGTATCAAACAAAAGGGGTTTTTGTTTTAAAATACAAAACTAAATTTTGGTACTTACTTTAATGTTAGTAGAATAGAAAACGTGAGTCTAAACTGTAACAAGCTTTAAAAAAACTTACCTGAGTCGAGATTTCTTGCGGAAATTCCCTTGGGTGGTGGTACTGGAGGTTCTGGGTCTATTGAATATGTAAAAATGTCCAATTTATATGAAGTACAGCATAATTTTTATTTGTCTGGGGTTAGAAAAGCTTATAAAATAGTTAGAAGCATGTTAGACCACTATAACTTTATACAGTGTTTTTTAATTTCATTCAAAATTTATATTTTTCCATTTTGTTTACTATTTGACTAGATTGACTAGATTGAGTCGAATATTTGCCTCCCCCAGAATCCATGAGGCTGACTGATTGCTCAGTGTGAGATTCTGAGTGTATAACTCTACTCACCTGGGGTAATTTCGTATTGATACTCGACATCTTCAACAAGGGAGGTTTTAGCATATTTAAAATGCCACGCTTGCCGAGCGGGTTGGCGAGTGATTTTATACAATCCCTAAAATCAGGGAATTGCCACTGAGGGTTCCCTCTGTACTCATTGTCAATAATAACAAAATTATTGTAAATGAGCACGAAATATGAATAGAATGGCAGATGTATATATCAGAGTTGTTTGAAGATGACAGGAATACGATTGCCGAATTCTACCAAAACTGTACCGAGGGACCAGAAATTATGAAATGCGAGGTAGAACACGCTATTAATAATGCTAAAATTAGTAAAGCTTGTGATCCAGATCATACACAAACTGAGTTGCTAAAACTAATAGAGAAGGATTAGATAAAAGTAGTAATAAGACTTTTTAATTCAATATATAAAACACCGGAGTGATTCCCACAGATTGCCTCAAATCCATCCTTGTCGCAATACCTAAAAAACGCAATGCGAGAAAATGCTCAGAATATCGATTAATTAGCCTAATAATCAAAACTCTTAAAATTTTCCTAAGAATACTTCACAACAGAATTAGACGCAAATGCGAATATCTTGAAGATACTCAATTTGGTTTTAGAAATGCTATGGGAACAGGGAGGCATTTTGGGGCTTAACATCCTATTACAAAATTTCCGTGACCAAAGAAAAGATTTATTTGCATGTTTCGTGGACTTCGAAAAGGCATTCGATAAAGTACAGCATGCAAAATTAATACAAATACTGAAAAATATCGGAATAGATGACAAGGATATTCGTGTCATTAAAAATTTGTACTGGAATCAAACTGCTCTCGTAAAAACTGGAGATGAAATCTCCACAACCAGAAATCAGACAAGGTTGCATTTTGTCGGCAACATTGTTCAATGTTTACTCCGACCAGTTATTTAAAAGGCACTTAAAAGACAACATTATGGAATAAAAATCAACGGGAACCACTTAATGTGATTAGATATGCAGACGATACAGTAATTCTATCAGATAATATTGAAGGTCTTCAAATTCTGCTTGATCGTATTCACGAAGTAGGAGAGAAAATGAACATCGAAATAAACTCAAATAAAACCAAATTTTTAGTGTTTAGAGTCCAAGTTGAGAAAGTTCACAAAATGACATAGTTGGGAACTATGATAGCGGACCTACTAGATCCTTACATAGAAATAAAATGTAGAATAGCAATGACTAAAACTTCTTCTTCTTCTTCAGCCTGTGTTCGTCCACTGCTGGACATAGGCCTCTTCCATTTGCTTCCATCGATTTCTACTTTTGGCAATTCTCATCCACTGCTTGCCCGCGACTTGTTTGATATCGTCTGTCCACCTCTTCTGCGGTCTGCCTACTCCTCGCCTGTTCTCTCTTGGTCTCCAGTTTGTTAATCTTTGTGTCCATTTTTCGGGATTATCTCGGGCAACGTGTCCGACCCATTGCCACTTGAGCTTGCAATACGTTCTGAGACATCAGTAATTTTTGTTCTTTTACGAATGACGTTATTTCGAATCCTGTCTCTCAAACTAATCCCTAGCATGGCCCTCTCCATTGCTCTTTGGGTTGTACTGAGCTGCTCTAAGGTTTTCTTTGTGAAGGCCATGGTCTCCAGTCCATATGTAGTTACAGGCAAGATACATTTGTCATAAACTCTACGTTTTAGACACATTGGTATATCTTTATTCTTCAAAATAAAGCTTAATTTGCCGAAAGCTCCCCAAGACAGTTGTATGCGTCTTTTTATTTCGGCTATTTGATTTTCTTTGCCGATTTTAATGGTATGTCCAAGATATATATAGTGGTCTACATTTTCAAGACTGACGTTGTCAATAACAAGATTAGTTTGTAAATTACTCATTATTTTTGTTTTCTGAAGGTTCATTTTGAGACCTATTTTATTTGACTGCTGGTTTAATTCCTTCAACATTTGCTCCAGTTCCTTGATATCTGTACTAAATAATACTATGTCATCCGCAAACCTCAAATGGCTCAAACGTACACCATCAATGTTTAGACCTTTTTCCTCCCAGTCAAGCTGTTTGAATACATTTTCCAATGCTAAGGTAAAAAGCTTTGGTGAAATAGTATCACCTTGTCTAATACCTTTATCAAGGCGCATTTTTTCAGTTTTTTCGTCTTCATTGATTTTGATGTGGAATGTGGCCTGTTCATAAATGTTTTTAATGAGTGTAGTGTACCGTGAGTCTATTCGAGCATCCTTCAGGGCTGACAAAAAGGACCAAGTCTCAATACTATCGAAAGCCTTGTGAAAGTCGATAAATGCCATATGTAAAGGTACATTATATTCTGTGGTTTTTTCTACTAGTGTTCTGATGGTTTGTAAGTGATCATTAGCGCCAAACCCTTTTCTAAATCCCGCCTGTTCAACCGGTTGATATAAATCAAGTTTTTGTGTTATGCGGTTGGTTATTATTCTTGTTAACAATTTGTATAAGTGTGACAACAAACTTATAGGTCTGTAGTTTTCAATATTAGTAGTGTCTCCTTTCTTGTGTAAAAGTATTATTTCGGCGTTTTCCCATAGGCTGGGTATTCTTTTTTCTGTTAGACACTTATTCAGTAAGACTTCCACAACTTCTACAACGATGTTGCCGCCCATTTTTAACATTTCAGACGTTATACGATCCTCGCGGGAGCTTTTTTGTTTTTCATTTGCTGTAAGGCATGTCTAATTTCCGAAGAGGTTATTTTAGGGAGGGTTTCCGAGCCGACGTTTAGAATTGTTCTGTGGTCTGTTTCGGGGTTCTGTATAGTAGATGTATAAAGATTCTTATAGAACGTTTGTATTTCCTTGATTATTTGAGTTTTTTCGGTCACCGTATTCCCCTGTTGATTTTTGATTTTAGTTATATTTGATTTTCCTTTAGTTAAATTTGATTTCAATACTCTCATGTTTCTATTGTTTTCGATGGTTTGCAATATTTGTTTTGTTTTATAAGCCCGCAAGTCTGACCTTATGCTCTTTTTAACTTTATTGTTGATAACTTTATACTCTGGTAATTCTTTCGATGTTCTTCTTCTTTCTTCCATTAAATTAAGTGTTGTTTGTTTCAGTTTCGTTTTTCTGGGATTTTTATTTTTATCACAGATCTTTCTTGCAGTTGATGTTATGTCGTTCGTTAATTTTTGTGTTATTTCATTTATATCTTTCGTGTTGAATACTGGTAGAGGTCCTAGTTTCTTTTTAGTTCACTTTGATATTCCTCTTGATTCATTTCGAGTGCTTCTATGTTTGGCAATTTATCCTGTGTTAATAATTTTCTTCTATCTAATTTCGTATTTATTTCTATTCGCGTCCTAACTAATCGATGATCACTACCAGTGTTGAAAGAATTTAGTACAGTAAGATCTTTAGCAATGTTTTGAAGTTAGAGAGTATAAAGTCAATTTCATTTTTTACTTTGCCATCTGGCTTAACCACGTCCATTTTCTCTGCATCTTTTTCTTGTAGAATGTATTTAAGCAGAATAGTTTTTCTTTGCTGAGGAAATTTACGAGCATATCTCCCCTGTGATTTCTACTTCCCAGTCCAAAATTTCCAATATATTCGTTGTCGTTGTTATTTTCGTTCTTTCCTATTTTAGCGTTGAAATCTCCCGTAATTATTACGTAATATGTTTTCTCTAGGTTTCTGGCTCTTGTAATGTCTTCATAAAGTTGTTCTACCTCTTCATCATCTGCAGAAGAAGTTGGTGCATAACAGTGGATTATTTGAATGCTGTATCTACGATTTAGTTTTATTACCATATAGATAACTCTATTAGAAATTGCTTGGAATTTGGTTACCATGTTTTCAATTCTCTTATGTACTAAAAAGCCTACGCCTCCTATACCTTGGTTATTTCCTGAATTGTATTGGTACAAAGTGTGCCCTGATTTTAGTAGAGTCGATTCTTCGCCTTTAAGCCTTGTCTCGCATAGGCCTAGTATGTCCCATTTGATGGTCTTAAGTTCTTCTTGCAACTCTTGTAGGTTATCTTCTGTCCTCATCGTTCTGATATTATATGTTCCGATGTGCATTCTGTGTGTACTAAGCGAATTCTTGCCTCCCCCATATTCCACGAGGCAGACCCTTTTCTGGGTGTGGGATTTGGCATAACATACTCCACCACCTGGGGACCGTTCCGTTTCGTTTTAGTATTCGCCATTTCTGTATTTGGAAGGATGAGTAGCCTTGAAACACCACGCTGGCTAGACGGGTTGGTGAGTTTTATATCAGCCGCCCATTCTGGGTCAGACGCTGTTTCGCAGCCGTCCATTCTGGATCAGACGCTACTGTTTTGATTCTATATCAACCCTAAAATCGAGGGTTGCCATTTCCGCCATCCACACCGTACCGAAGCTCCGCTTCTCCGCCGTGTCTGCCGTTGTGGACTTCATCCGTAACCCTGGACAAGGGACCCTAACCAGGTACTGGTTTCCCGGGTCAGGAAACCCCCGATCAATGACTAAAACTAATTTTATGAAAATGAACTTATTTCGTTGCAATAACTATCTCAGTTTAGAACTAAGACAAAGAATGGTTAAGTGCTATGTTTGGTCCGTACTTTTGTATAGTGCAGAAGTTTGGACGCTAAAATCATAAATGCTGAAGATACCTTTGGGCAGCAAGGAAAACTAATGGAGAAGTACTAAGGAGCGTCAACAAAGATAGAGAACTGCTAAAGATTGTTAAACATCGAAAAATGTCTTATCTGGGACATATAGAAAGGGGAAGTCGATATAAAATATTACAACAGATCCTGTAACATTTTTTTTATTATTAAAATATTAATTATTTTTAATTTCTTTTACCCCCGTACGATACGCCGATGATTAGGAATTCCCGTGTTTACGATAAGAAAATAATATTGGATCTACTAAATTATAATGGACTTCCCTAATTACTAAAGGTAGTTAAACCTTTCCGTCTAAATACTCAGTATGAAAAGATCTAATGCTTTTGAGTATGCAGGTTCTTTTACATAAATTGATAATTTTCGCCGAAGGCCCGTATCTTTTGACAATAACTTAATCCCAAGTATTGTCTGCTTCTCATGTCCAATTGTTGGTACCGGTAACTCAAAACTTTCGGAATTTTTACTTCCTCAGAATTACCTACAACTGTCCGATAATTTTCAGTGGGGGAGATACCTTCGTCTTCTTTTTTCTTGGATAGTTGGAGAAATTTTTAGTGGAACCAACTTACTTCTCGGTGGGCTCTCGTTGAGCACAGGTCGATTATCTCGTGAGACTTCTCGGTGGCCTCTCGTTGGCCTATCGAGAAGCCTTCGCAATGGTGATCGCCAACGTCGGATAATTCTGATATGGCACGCGAAGAAGAAGAATATATCACCTCATTTAGAACTTTAGGACTAACTTACGGAAGTGTAAAATGAATGTACAATGAACATTCCATTTATACACTTATCTTTTCCTGTAAAAACTACGTAAGTTAGAAAATTGTTTCGATTTAAAAAGTTCTTTTACAAATTAAGCTTACTCTTTATAAAATGGCTGCAAAGAATATACCAACGGGGTGAGGGGAGAGTTCTTCCGAATATCAAGTACTATTGTTCTCGAGTTAATACTGTACATGAGAATATGATACTTTAAATTTATAAAACGGTAGGAGTATCGTTACCTAAAACTTTAATCTTAAACAATTTCCACAAAACAATACGCATTCTAAAAAATATTAAAATTATATATCTACAAACTATGTTGTAACTTTAAATTTATTTTTGCATGTGATGTTTAATTCTTTAAGACTAAAGTTGTCGGTAGATGATACTGAAAAGAAGCATGTGCTGTGTGGTCAAAACAAAAGAAGCATTTGAATCATTCTACTGTTTGTAGGGGTGCCATAAATCTATCAGTTTGTGTCATTTAACCTAAATACAACACCTTTAAACGAAACCGTTGGTTTCGAGCAAACACTCCACCCATTTTTGTACCTGGAGACATCTTTCGGCTGGTATCGAGCTATGGGCTCGTGTATCTTCGGATCATACTTCTGATTTTTCAAAAAATCCGTAGACCGTTGTTTTTGCTGAATTGGTTTTAGAATCGAAGAAGACTTGGTGGGTTTAGGAGTGGGTGAGGTAGATTTAGGTCTCTGTTTATTTTTACGAAGGAGAGAAGTGTCTTTGGACGCTACAGAGTGTTCTGGAGAAGACAACGAGCGAGTGTTATCTTCAAGTCTTGGATAACGGTGTGCTGTCCAGTCAGCAGTTAAGTACGGAGCAATATCTCTAAGTTCACGAATGCTGGGAGAAGAAGTGTACATGTGTCCTACCAACGAAATATCTTCTTGACTGTCAAATTTTTCTCGTAACTTCTCGACTTCACCAACAGGACATCCGAAAATTTCTGCCAACTCTTCTATACTTTTGCGATGTCCTTTAGTACCATTCTTGATATTCTTACGTGTATAGAGACTAGCAATTTTACTTATTATATTGATGTGAGGCATAAATCGATCTTCGGCTCTTAAAAATACGGGCGAAACAACTCCTCCCCTTCTAGTCCGACTTCTACCTCTTCCTGAGTAAGCAGGGTATTCATATTTTCTTCTTAGATTATCCACGTGTCCTAAACTAAAATGTGGGTAAACAGTGTTAAGATCTGATTCACTCCTGGATCTCTTTAGTGTAGTGTCTCCATAAATATCTTCTAAGAATTCAAATTTGTTGCGAAGTCTCGACACTTCTCCAGTTTTAACTGGACGTTTTTCACTAAAATAAGGAGAAATTGATCTACTTCTGTAAAGACTGTCATTGCTAGTATCGACTGACATTTCAGACCTTATAGGACTTATGTCAATGGCACGCAATTCTGGCCTTTTTGGAATAAACTTCTGCTTTCTGGTTGCTGATAACGGAATTGTAGCAAATTTCATTAAATCTGTTTCTCCAAAATATTCTTTAAAGCTTTGAACCGATTTCGATTGAACAAGAGATTTCTCATGAGATCTTTCTGAATCTTTCGCAGAATGAACGTTACCTTCACTAACCTCAATACCTGTTTCAGCTGGTTTATGTATAGTTGGAACGTAAGGTTCATGTTCTTTTACCTGTTCAAAATACTCAACTTTCTTTTTAACATCTTCCTTCTTTCCAGTACATATAACAGTCCTTGTACTTTCATCAGTACTACCACTTTCAGTTTCGCTTAAAGATGCCACCTTTCCGTTGGTGAGTGCATTTGTCTTAACCAAAGGTTTTTTTGGTTCTTCTTTTCGCAAATCTGCTTTAACATTCGCTTCAGCTGATGCAACTGCCCCCAATACTTCTTTACCAACAACTAATCGTAAGCCTAAATCTTTACGTTGAGTACTAATTTTTTCTAATAACTCTTTACTTAGAGTATATGATAACATTTTCTTATCATTTTCAGACATATTTGAGCTTTTAGTAGTTTTAGATGGCTTATACATATGATCTGAAGAATCTGAATTTCTTCGTACTGTTAAAGTCGGAACATATCCTTTACTCTTTTCCTTAGGAACATGAATAGTATAATCTTCTTTGTGTTTTGGGTAATTGTTATATATTTCTGCAAGTTGTTCCTTTAGTATATTTACTTGTTCCATTGACAAGCTACTCCAAAGTTTGCTACCAATGCCATGGTTCAATATCTTTTCGGAGTCGATAAGTCTTTGTCTGGCTGTTTTAACTCTTCCTTCCGAATGTGCTCTACGCTCTGTTATATTACTCGCTATATTAGCTACAGAGAATCCTCGCCACAAAGGTTTGTACGTGTCTTTAAGGAAAGCTAGTTCTCGTCTTTTAGCGTTTTCACGATCAGATTCCTCATATTTAATTTTTTCAAATTCTCCTTTTATATCATCTACTGACTTTTCCTTTATTCTTAGCCCTATATCATATTCTTTTCGCCATTTATATCGCTGAACGTCTTTGGGAAGGTACAAGAAACCTTTTTCTTTTTCTTCCTTTTTTATTTGATTGTAAAGTGCTCCCAGTTCTTGTTCAGCTCGTTCACGGGTTCTAACCTCCTTCCACCTATCAAAATCAATAATTTCAGTTTCGCTTTTTTTCCTAGGTTTGACGCTAAAAACTTTTTCAAGTTGACCTACCTTTTCAATTTCTGTATAAAACTGATTTAAGTCTTTAAATTTGTCATAATACCTACTGCCATGAACTTGATCTGTAAAGTATTTATAATAATCCTCACTTCTTAACGAGTCCAATGATGTTGTACTATGATTTAAACTTGGACACATGTATAAAGGCACTTCTGGTTGTTTCTTCTCAACTTGAAGGCTCTTATATTGCATTATTTTTCGACAAGACGGTGATCGACATAATTTAGGAGACGGTGGTGGAGATAGAAATTTTTTATGTTCTACGACAGGCGAAATGGGTCTACTCGTTTGTGAGAATATTAATTTTGCTGGCAAACTTGAACTTCTTTTGGGTGGTTTGCTTTCAAATTTAGTGCTATCGTCAAAAGTGACTGACTTGGGACTTGCAGATCTTGAACGAAGTCGAGCTATATCCAGGCTAATAAATTTGGAATCGGAAACAGGTCTTGTATGTTTTAAATACACTTTCATGGCACTTACTGTAGGCTCAGGAACAGATGACCGTCTGCGAGTTAACTGGTTTGTTTTTTCAACAATCCAAGAATTTCTGCTGGTGTTTGACCAGGTGGGAGATATGTCTCGCAGAAACAAATGTTGGAAGAAGTGATTACTTTCAATAGCGTTCTTTTGCCTACGTATATCGGATAGTATCGAAGTAGTATCAAAGTCTTCTTTGGTTTTAGCATCTGATCTCTTAGATGTTCTAGATCCGTCGATCTTTTCTAAAGATTTGCTAGTAGGCCTACTTGATTTAATGTCTTTTTTAATTTCGTCATTGATTTGTTCCTTTTTTGACTTTTGAATCTCTCTATAGTCTTTAGATGAAACATTTTTAGGTTTTATTACACACTTTTTCTTTGGAAGTTTTGGCGATGATAATGATTCTAATGATCTCACTTTGGTTGACGATGAGCTTGAAGGACAAGGTGATGCTCTTTTCGGTTTAGGAGAAGACGGAACATTTGGTTTTAAAATATTTCTTCCTTTATCTGAAATTCCCACCTTTACCGGCAAAAACTCTTTATTCTTGCCACTGTTTTTAGATGACGCTAATACAGCATTAGATTTCTTATATACTGTACCTTGTGGTAGAGTCATCATGGATGCTTTTTTAACCTCTGTTGGCGACATTAGATCGGGAGATTTTACCAGCTTGGTTTTTATGTTTAAATCAAACTTTTTCTTCTCAGAACCAAATGTTTTTGGAGAGCTTCTCATAAGATTGAGACTTTCCATAGAAGAAGTGACCGGACTTCTACCAATAGTTGTTTTACTCGTACTTCTGACAGAATCGGTCGATTTGGATCTTCCAACATAATTATGAACATTAGTTTTACTTTGTATCTTACGAGCCGATGTTTTAACGTCTTTAGAAGTAGTTAGGGTAGACGTTATTTTATTCTTCAGATCTGCTGAAGCAGTAACCTTCTTAACCACTCTAATTTTGGGACTAGGACTTCTCTTGCTTGGCGTTGGTGATAATTTGCAAGTGATTTTATCCTTTAAGTAATTAACTTTGGATTTATCAATATTTGACGTTGTCGTAAAACACGTCTCGTGTCTTTTACACAGCGGTGATTTTTCTGTTTTGACTTTCATTGTCGAAACCAATCTTAAAGTTGGATTATTTCTCGAAGATTTCCTTCGAGGTGGTGATGGAGGGGGAATGGGAGGAGGAGTAGGAATGGCTGAAGAAGGAGCAATTCGCTTGTAAGCCGAAAAAGTGTTCGGATCTTGGTGCTGAACTGTCACCGGGTAGCAGAGTACTTCCTTTTGAGGCTTAATATTTTTATGAACTCTTATTCTTGTTAGCGTTGGGGAAATTGGGAAAAATTCCACAAATTCCGTTTCTGTGGAGAATATTCTTATTAGACTTTAAGTTTAAATATTAATATTGTGCTCGGTGTTCTGAAAAACAAAGTGATGACTATTGTGTTCATTTAAAGATAATAGCTAGTCTTACAAACAGAAGAAATCAAAAGCCTTTAGGATTATTATTTAATTAATAAGTTACTAATAATACATAAGTAAAAACAGAATAAAACAAACCTTATTAGAATAAAGTCCTTCACCAGGGGTATACAAATAGTTACAGAGAAATATTTATATTTCCAACTTAAAGTAGGCAACACGTATAACACATCATTTGGTTCTAATAAATCTTTTGTATTTGTTCTGTGGTTCTAGTTCTAATACTAATTTTAAATTATATTAAGACTATAGGGGTAGATTAACTGTTTCTTAAACTAGTTCTTCTTCATAATATGTTTTCAATATTCAAAATTGAACCACAATAAAGCTAGTATCATTTTATTCAGGGATAATATCCATTAAGAAATTTAGCATTTATGACTTTATCTGCTCTAAATAACCTCGTACTTTAATAGGTATCTAAATAAGGTCCTGCAGTACTATGTATTTTTGTTTTCTAATTAAATACTGTGTTGAAAAATAAATATCTCCAGCACAGTATTTAAATTGTTGTCAATCAAACAAATTTTAACTTTTAGGTCTTTGGAAGTTGATGCAGTATACAATATAAGCTTAAAGAAGATTTTACAGTTTTTATATAAATGAGATTAACTGGAAAAATAAGTCTTCCTTCACTAATATTTACATGAAGCGCTAGAAGAAGCACTTGACACAAAAAATAAATTAAATGATGTAATAGGAGTTTATGGTGGACGGAAAAACTGGTAAAAAGAAAACATCTTACAAACAGTAGCTCCATTAAGGATAGGGAGGACAGAAAAGCTAACAACAGATGGAAATATGAGGTTAAAAAATAAATTACCAATATGTAGGTACTAGGAACAACGATGTAAATAATTTAATGAATTATTTAGCACGCATGATGTGTTGGAAACCTTTTTGGCGTAGAAACTTGGAAAACTTACTATAAAGATTAAACTGATACTGATATTCTAATTCTAATACAAATAAAAATATCTTAGTCAGATAAATAGTAATAATCTTAAATATAAACGAAAATATTCTCTGCACTATCTGTATATTTGACCTTATTAAAAGAAAAAATCATGCATTACCTTCACCAACAGATTGATTAGATTTAGGTAAGTAGAAAATCTGTTTTTCAACTGGAGATTCACCAAGATGACTTACCTTTCGGTCTTTCGGGTGCTGGTTTTCGAAGACCATGCAATGGGATATCACCACCCTTTTGAATAAACTTGTAGGCTTCCCGTTGCTCCTTTGGACTGATCTGTTGAGCTATCGCTTCCTCTTTTCGCCTAAATACCAAAGTCGAGTCGCTTTCATATCCAGACTCTTTTAAGGCCCTGCGGACAAAATAAAATAAAAAAATATTAAAATTATCTTGTAGGCGCGTCAATGCACTAAAAAGCACTAAACCAAAAAATGTTCCACAGTAAGGTAAATCGCTATGCAACTTTTTGCATTTGATTTAGGAGAGTTTCAGAAAATTTGTAAACAAAAATGATGTCTGGGAGATGAAAATTGCATTTTGTGTACAAGGAAAAGTGTATAGAAGATAAAAAAATTTAAACTCAAAAAATATCGATGGTTACCAGCTTAATTTTCCTACTTGAGAGTTTTCCAGTCGCTGAACACGAATATCACAGTACCCATATCCTCCAAGCTACCTGGTGCCTAGATTGGATCTTGTGTGCTTAAGTTTTGTACTAATTTGAATCAAACTCAGACGAAAGTCATTAGTCGGGGGGTTTTTGGTATGTGTTGCCCAGGGTGGACGTTGTCTCCTGAATTTTTATATTAATTCCACTTAAAATCAGTCAAAGTCATTACTTGAGTGGTTTTCAAGGTCGTTTAACACGAATATCATGGCAGCGATGGTCCCAGAGGCACCTACTGCCTATAGTATATCTCGTCGCTTGGTGTTCCATGTTATTTTTATTCAAAATCAATCAAGAGTAATTACTCTGTCAATACCTCATACAAACTGTAATGTGTATAATCTACGTTTAGGAAAACGTAGATTATACACATGGAGGCAAACGGAGGAAAACGCACGGTTTCTGTTTTTGGAAATACAATATCCGTATGCACAATACGCAACTTCCAACTCCCAGACACCAATTTTGTTCACAAACTTTCCTGAAACTCTCTCGAATTTCATTAAAAAAGTTACATTGAGATTCATCTTATTTAACAAATTTAAATTTAACAAAACTTTAACAAATATATCTTATCCCAATATGAAAAATACATAGATGTTGCAAACTTCAACACGCCTTTGCTGAAACAGTTCAAACATAATAGTTTTCCATATACTTAGTTTTGATAGTAATTAGGGGTATTATCTTCATGAAGTACCATTTGATGAAGAACCTGTTTATCAAGTTTTTCTCCACTAGCCTAGAGATTATCTTAGGTTGTGAGAGTCTTCTTAGCCACTTGTGACCTTAAGTTTAAAAAACTTCACGTTGACAAGATGTATTGGTTATACAGATTATTTTTTAGTAAGCTAAACTAGTCTTCTTCTTCGACTTCCATCGTCGATCGGATGTTGGAAATCATAATGTGTATGGGGACGTTATTGGCCGCCCCTCTAAATAGTTCTGCACTACTGCATTCAAACTATTTTCTCAGGTTATTAAGCCAGGATATTCTTCATCTTGCTACGTTTCACTTTCCCCAAATTTCTCCTTACATAAGTTGTAGTATTGAGTATTTTTACTCTCTCATCACCTGACTTACGTAATCAATTTTTAGTCTTTTACTACACTCATTCTAGAATTTTTTCCCTGCAAAAGTTTGTACAGGTCTTTTGCTTGGTGTATACTAAATATACCAGGCTATCTTCTTGGTTCCCATATTTTTTTGTATCCTTATAATTACTTTTCCATTTGACACTCTTTGAAACCATGATATTCATAGGATTCTTCTGTAACATCAAAGTTCAAACTTAAAAATAGTCTTCATTTAAGATTTTTCTTCTTGTAATGACGCTTATTGGATCCGAATGTTCGCAAAAAATACACTTTCTTCCTGGATATCACTTTGAATAGCCCTTTATCTGAATAATTAGTTCGAATAGGGTAAGATGCAATGCTTTAATATTAAGATGCCGATATTAGTAATGATGAAGGTAACGTTAATGCCGATCTCAATATTTTAGAAACGTAAAGTACTCTGTATAAACATATGCCGTAAAAATGACATTGTTGTAAAATCCACAATCAGAAAAGCCTGACAGAATATTATATGGCGACCAACGGAACGGAATGACGAAAAACTATTTGATTAAAAAAAATACACAATGAACAAAAAAACGATGAAAAAAGAAAAATAAAGAATGAATAATAGGTATACAAAAAAATATCTCGTATCACAAATAGCATACTCACTGATTTATGAAACTCCTTGGATGAGGCTGAGCTTGAACTCTCCTTTGCTGCTCCAAATGCTACAACAGTATAGCTGTTAATATATTATAATACATCGAATTATATATTAGTTTAAATGGTGTTTAGGTTCATGCAAGTCGGTGTTGAGATCTCATACATTTATTCATTATCCATTCATGCTACGAAACATGCGTAATTTAGTATTCGTTTCAATTTTGGGTATAAAATTTTAGTCTTTTTGTGAATTACAGAAAGTAACTAATTGTTTAATTTATCAAATATCCTACATATTAAAACACAAAGCTAATAAATTTGAAGAAGATAATTATCAAGATTCCCAATATATTTAGACATACTGGGCTTGAAGTTATTTTAAAAACGCTTGTTGGTTTTTTCAGCATAAAGAATTAAACCTTGGATATTTCGTCTAGGAGCGTACCTAGATACATGGGCCACTTACGTTCGATTCGAATTTTTTATCGCCTCACGGTATATGGTTTGCAAACATTTCCGAATGCGATATAGTATCGAATCGTCTGAATATTTTAAATTTAAACATTTAACCCTCTCCCGCATACGAAACCTTTTATGGTTACAAAATTTTAAAGTGCTGTAGTATGCATAATAACCCCACCCATCGAAAATACTGACTACATCCTAGCTAGTACTCATTAAACTACGAATCTGTATGTTTGGTTGCCTACCAGTCAAGAGAAAGATTTTTATAACCATATTCCTTTGTATATATTACTTTATGTATAACTCCAATTTGAAGCAATATTTTTTATCAAAATAGTGAATTTATTTGTTCGAAACATTTTTTTGATCAAAGTAAGTATTATTTTTTATTGTATAAATAAATATTTTTCTACATGAAATTTTACATGATTATATAGCTTTATGATGTCATTTATTATCAAACCATATATGGTTTCGTATGAATTCAGTCTAAATTGGTATAAATCCGTAAAATCCATAAATGGTTTCGAATGCATTTAATATTATTTAAGTTATACCGTTTTTCGAAAAATTATCATTTGGTTTTTGTTTTCAGAATGGATCCTGGGAAGTTTTATAGCTCATCTAAACACGTTAACTGTAAGCCTGGTGATGGAGAACTAAGTGAAGACGATTTAGGTCTAGATTAAGATAATGAGTATATTTCTTTTATTGGAGAACTAGGTGAAGACGAATTAGGTTCAGATTCCGATAATGACTATATTCCTGAATATTATCAGTCCCAGTTTGATGAGAGTGATAGCAATGAACAAAGGAATTTGGATAAAAACATACCTATTAGCTCTGGTATTAATAGAAGTGTCAACAAAAAGAACGAAATTTGAAACATTTTTATGGGAATCAGGCCATTTGAAACATTTTAATAAAAGTGATTAATTCCACTGATTCCAGTGATTATAATTAAGTTAGAAATTCCTGCAGATTTTTTCTTCTAATTGTTTCCAAAAGAATTAATATCCATGATTGTTGAACAAACAAACATAAAAGGTCTGCAGAATAACATAAACAATATTACCGAAAACGAAATGGAGCAATTCATAGGAACTATAATATTTATGTCATTGGTGAAATTAACATCATCGAGACTTTATTGAAATGCAACTGTAGGTCTACCACGAGTATTTGAATCTATGACCTGCAGTAGATGGGAAACTATAAAAAAACACCTTCATGTTAGTGATAATAGTAACTTCGTTCCTGTTGGTAATCAACCCATGATAAACTGTTCAAAATTCGGCCTCTGTTAGACAAGATTAAACAATGCCTTTTACTGGTTCCCAAGGAGGAACATCTAGCT
Organism: Diabrotica balteata; assembly: GCA_918026665.1. Classification (NCBI taxonomy): domain Eukaryota; kingdom Metazoa; phylum Arthropoda; class Insecta; order Coleoptera; family Chrysomelidae; genus Diabrotica; species Diabrotica balteata. The sequence continues at coordinate 13,244,245 of OU898279.1, read as the reverse complement.
GTTGACGAACAAATTATAACTACGAAATGCCGGCATCACCTCAAACAATATAATCTGGTAAAACCTCATAAGTGAGGATATAAAAATCAAGTACTTAGTGATGTACCAGGTTTAAGTTATGACTTTGATATTTTTGCTGATGAACAATACTTTTCCAAATGGAGCGCCTGATTTAGGGGTCAGTGGAAATATTGACATTAGACTGACAGAGACAATGCCGAAGAGCGTTAAACATAAAATATTTTTCGGTAACTGGTTTAATAGTCCAAAATTACAGATTTATCTTACAAAAAATGGATTGTTGCCGTTAGGTAAGGTTAGATTAAAGCGTGTTCCAAATTCAGGAATTTCATCTAAAAAAGAACTAAAGAAAAAAGAACGTGGTTTCATTGTAGAAAAAGTTGCCCTTTTTGAAGACGTAAACATCAGTCTAATAACTTGGTTCGATAATAAGCCAGTAAATATGTAATCAACTTCTAGTGAACCTAGAACCACAAAAAGTAGATACTTCCGAAAAGAAAAAACGTACAAAGAGATTCCATGCCCTCAAGCTGTTGAAGTTTATAATCAGCTGATGGGAGGGGTGGACTTGTTAGACTAGATGTTGGGACTTTATCATTTGGGGGAATCCATTTAAGATCAGGAAAATAGTATAAACGAATTTTTTTTTCATATGTTGTATCTATGTGTTGTGAACGCATGGATATGCTGGCGTAGAAAAAATGAAAAAAATTGCTATATTATTGCTATATTATTTGACTTCAAACAAGCCGTTTTTGAATATTTATGTAAATCTGGGAAGCCACTACTAAGAAAGAGAGGTCGTCCAGTAGGATAAAATTGGACTCCAACGTCTAGTCATCAAGGAACTCCACCTGTGTTAACCAATGGAACAAATCCAACATTAACAAAAAGAACAAGAAAACTGCAAGACATCAAGAGATACCGTTAAATTCTGTACGTACGGACAACATTGGACATGCCAGAATGAGAAAAATATCGTCAAAACGTCAAAAAAGAATGGCAAAATGTCAAATATGTACAAAAAAAAACTTACACCAAATATATAAAGTGTAAAGTCTTTTTATGTTATAATGAAAAAAGGCATTGTCTATAACAATTTCATAACTCATATATTTTTGTATGTCAACGTTTTATTAAAATACGTTCGTGTAATGCATGGCATACGAAACCACAATACGGATTTTCAAAAAATCTTCCAGTTTGTAGTTATTGCATATGAAATCATAAATATATGGGTTTTCAAAAAAACTTCATATATTTAAAAAACTTTGCAATAATGCATGCAGTAAAGGGTTAAAACTATGCGTCACTGAGAAATACTAAGCACTGACGATACGGATCCAACGTCGGATAACAAATTCGAATCGAACGCCAGTAGCGCTTGTATTTATGTAGACTCCTTTGCCGATTCGAATTTTGTCCAAATGGTCGAACACCAAAAATATTGCATAAAAGCAATTTTTTAATTAGTTGTTTATTGTCTCGTGGTATAATAGGTACGTGATGGTAAAGTGAACGTGGAAATTTTAGCAGAATCGACACCATCTTTATGGAATCAAACTTTTCCTTACAATACGCTCCTTGGAACGTTTCAAATATTCTGTTTAGTAACAAACATATTAACATCCATTATTCACGGTTGCTATAAACTAACTAGGAATCTGACTAAAGATTTTTGGTTCGAAAAGATTTCGTTTCGATTAATTTATCGTACCGTGGGAATGAGTGCCTCGATCAATTAAAATATCGTTTCGACTAATTTATCGTATCGAAAATTGGAATGTTTAATTTTACATCATTTTATTAATAATATTATATAGGTATAAAGAAGTGTTTTCTAACTTTTTTGAGCGGTGCATTTTGAATATAGCCGGAAATACGAAATACGGAAAACTACAATGAAAATTGAATGTTTTTTATTATAATGACATTATTGCTTAAGTAATTAGATAACTGGGATGCCAATACAAATAAATATCGTTATTTTTTTTATATTTATGAATATTTTTTTAGAAAACTTTCTATAATTCTTTAAAAATTTGTAAAAAAGTGTGATACAGAACCTACTCAAAATAACATATTTGTTAAAAATGAACACAAACAAAAAACAATTCATTATTTTGGGTAGATCCAAGAACAATTTTGTATGTAATCGGAATAAAAAATATATTTGGGACATGCTCCTTTTCCTTACAGATTTTGAAAGTGCCCTTGCGAACATGACCTCATAGCTGGGTAGAGCCGAGTTATCATCTAGCCACTTTTGCGAAAAAAATAAGTGTTAGTATCAAAAACCCTCCTCCAAATTAATTTAGATAAAAGATGTGAATAATAAACTTCAGAAATTCCTCGGGTATTTAAGAATAAGTATTTCACATAGGATTTACTTATCTTCACTTTTTATTATACGTTTTGAGGTATTTAATTTGGAATTGGTCTTTAGGATAAACATTCATTTGTAATGAGTGCCGTAGACCTATGTATCATTTGATACAGATTTAATTTTTAAGAGATTATCTTTTTTATACTAGTGTCTTTTTTTACGGAAAGCCAACTATTCTACCGGTCTTACAACTGCTAATTGGTTTATTTTACATCTTAATTTCTCATGACACAAACGAAATACTTAATTTGACTTTCTTGGTTGATTAGTTCTTTTTTGGTTGATTATTTCTTTCTTTCCCTTTCTTTTTTTTCTTTATGTTTAGTTTCATTTTAAATTTTTCACAATTCTTATGTAACAACCAATAGAACTTCGTTTGAAATCAATTCAGGAAAATATCGAATCTGTGTTTTCTATAATTTACAAAGCAAACAGACGATAAATGAACTGATATGAGGAATCAAAAAATTGCATTCCATAATACGCCAACTTATCTAGGCAAAAATCCATTGCGATTTGATTTCTAGTACTCATATTGTGTGAGTAAATAAAAAATGCAAAAGAGAGTTAAGATTTAATTTCAATACAGAGCATCACCATTCGCTTATACATACGTATTTTATTCTTATGGACTCCTCAAAGAGAACTTGTGGTAAGCTCTGAATAAAACAAAATATTTCTGTCATACTTAACGATATGTACCGTAACTTTGCACGACTGTGTATGATCGTAACTTTGCTACAGCAAAGTTACGGTCATAAGGCAGGAACGAGTATCCACGAATAGGGTAGTACTGATTCACCCTTTTAAATCTTCTGAGGTCTGTCTGAAGCTCTGACGAACCTTAAAACTGCGTGGTTTTTGTTTTGACCTTCAGCTTCATCAAAGTGTTTCACTTTCTCAGATACATATGTTTTATTATGATCCATTATAAAGGAACAGGAATCTCTTCTTGCCTAGCCCTTCGTGTTATACGTAGAAGTAGCTGTTACCGGTTTTAAGATCGTGTATGTTAAACACCTTGACTATCAGTTAAATCAGGTAAAATTGATCTTGAATAGGTATTGGTAGCAATATATTTTGCATATAGTCGATAATTTCTCTTACTAAAGGATCCACTATGGTAAGGGCCTCTAACTAATTCATTGTAGCAAAAAACTTTTTTACCGACGTACATGCACCATCGTTTCAACTATTGATACCCTCTGAGCATTATCATTCAAATTTTTGGACTTCATTTTTAGATCTAGTTCTTTGCAGATGTCAATCTGAAGCCTACCGAAGCGTAACTGATAGTTACGCTATAGTAGGCAGTAAAGACAGCTCTATAAAATCCATTTTTCTGAGACATCTGGAATTTTTTCCGAAAATAACGAATGCATTATTTTTATATTATTTAGTTTTTCTTTCAAATATATTACACATCCAGTGTAGTGTGATAATACATTACTTAATATGAACTGGTTTTTGTTTTCCTTTCATGTCAATAGGTACTTGTACTTTTTCTAAAAGCTCTATCAACATGCAGATTTACAAACAGAATAAACTCCTGTGCACTCTGTTATCTTCAGTGTTTCGTCTAGGACGCCGTCGTGCAATTGTCAATATTTCAATAAGGGACTGAAGATAAGCATATTGAGCATTTTTGTTGCCTAATTTATAAAGTTTTGTAAAACTCTCTTAACGAGAAAGCGCAAGAAAGCATTTCTTCTTACATCTACAATGTAATAAGTCTAATAAGAATTAAATATTTAAAAAAATTTGATGTTATAAAAACATACTTGCATGGTTCTCCGATAGTTTTGCTTGGACTAGTAGTACGACTTTTATAGTCAACTCTTGTCCAAATTGTCTTGCTATTTTCTTAATAACGGCCTTCCAACATTCTGGATTTCCCCTTCTTTACGTTTTAATTCGAGATTCTTATCTTATACACCTTTCATAGTGATGAATGACAAATGTATATTAGGACGAACAGACATGCGTAGTAGCTTTTGTAGAAAAGTGCAGAACTTATCCAGGTTGTCCGCAATGTCAAAAGCATTATTAGTACTAGGATATGTCCAGCTTCTCTACAAAATGGCGCGTCTTCGTACTTATAATGGATTTCTGTTAAAATGTCAAAAACACCTATTTATGGACATATCCGCTTTCTCTTCTCATTGATTTAGTTGAAATCAGTCCCATTACGAAATGTAATATTAGAAGCTTTGTAGTCTAGCCATTATTATTTTTATTCAGATTATAGATTATCTGTATATAAGATTCAGATACGTGTTCTCTTTCGTTTGGGTATCAGTTGTTGCTTTTGTTGAAATTTTGGACCTAACTTCTCTAACCTAAATCCCACAACAATGGAAGAAAAGTATAATCTGCCCTATTCATAAAAAAGGAGACAAACTGTTATGCCAGAATTATAGAGGCATCTCTTTACTTTGTTCGGGATACAAAATACTCACAAACATTCTTAATCGAAGACTTCAACCCCTCACTGAAAAAATTATCGGGGAATATCAAGCAGGGTTCAGGCAAAATAGATCTACTATTGACCAACTATTTACAGTTAAACAAATACTAGCCAAAGCATGGGAATATGACATAGACGTCTACAATCTCTTTGTACATTTCAAGCAAGCCTATGATTCAATAGATAGAACAATACTACCTAATATATTACAAGAATTTGGCATACCATCAAAATTAATAAGACTAGTGCAAATGACAATGACAGAAACAGAAGCACATGTATGTATTCAAGGACAGATCACTGATGCGTTTATGACAACGCAAGGACTGAAACAAGGTGACGGACTGGCTCCAACACTTTTTAATCTTGTTCTTGAATATGTAATTAGACGGTTGACGGTGAGCAGAAATAACATACTTACAAACAAATCTACCCAATTAGCAGCATACGCAGATGACATAAACATAATGAGCAGAACAAAGACTGCGGCAGAAGAAACCTACGTTCAGTTGAAACAGAGTTCAGAAGTTGTAGGGCTAACAATAAATACAAATAAAACAAAACTACTCATACAAACCAGATCAAATAGACAGGCGCAACAACAACAATTTATAGACGATATAGAATACGTGAATAGATTCACGTATTTAGGAATGGATCTGGTCGAAAATAATGAAGAAGAACCGGAAATAAATAGAAGGCTTATGCTGGCAAACAAAGCCTATTTCGCGATGAGCCACATATTCAAATCGCGAGACGTACACCGGAAAACAAAACTCCGGGTATATAAAACAATAATCCGACCCATAGTAAGTTATGGGTGTGAAACATGGGTTATAACACAGAAATCTACCAATGCATTAGACGTGTTCGAAAGAAAAATATTGCGTAGAATACTGGATCCAATAAAGGAAAATAACAACTGGCGAATTAGATATAATAACGAAATATACGAACAATACACTGAACCAACACTAGCACAATACACTAGACTGCAAAGATTACGATGGGCAGGGCATGTGGCCCGCATACATGAGAACAGAATCCCCAGAAAATTACTAAACGCAAGAATGCAAGGAAAAAGACCTGTTGGAAGACCAAAAAAGAGATGGGAAGACGAGGTAGATGAGGATGCCAAAAATCTCCTAAAAACGCGTTCATGGAAAAGAACAGCAGTAAAAAGAGATGTTTGGAGAGGTTTATTGGATGTCCATTGTCCATTGGATGGATGGAACTTCTCTAACCTAGTTACTTTAACTTTTTTCTTGTTAAAAGAGTTTGTTGAAAACTTATTGTATTAAAAAATTACTAATTCAAAAATATCATCTCGAAATCGAAACAATTAGAACGCGGAATAAAAATGTATGGAAGACGAACATAATAATAATAGACAACAAAAGTATGTAAAAATGCATTGAAATAAACCAGCAAGTGCTGGAAAATTAAAGATGGGCCCTTGAAGAAAAGCATTTCAGCAGCAAACGTGGTGCTAAAGGTATGATGGAAGACAATCTGAGAAAGAGGAATTAAAGTGGAATGTAGCAAGATAGAAATATAGAGAGATTGGGAAGGCTGCTTGGCATGGGGATAAACGCAATGATGATTTTTTTTCAAATTAAATGCCATATTCTTTACTTTTCTTAAACAAATAGTTGTATTTTCTTATATTTATTGGTTTTCCTTTTCACAACGCTACCAAACAGCTTAGTTTTTTTCTTATCAGTTAAATAGATTGACAAAGTAGTCAATTTCAAAATGATCGCTAATGATGTTAACAATAATATGGATTTCAAATACCCGAGGAATATCTTCTACAGTTTTGTACATGTAAAGTGTTAAAGAAGAAAGAAAAAAATATTAATATATTATTCAGCATAAAAATCGTACCCCATCGAATATATCCATGACTTCGTCCCACCACTATAAAAAATAAAAAAATATTGGATCATTAGAAAAATTTTAAACCTCTAATAATGCTAATAATTAATAATATATTACTTTTTTAAGTTAATATTTAAGATATTACCCGAGCTATTTTGTAAAGTTTTTTTTAGTATTTTACAAAAATCTAAACAAAAATTGATTATCAACTAAACAACAGCTAAGGTTATTAAACAAAGAGGATATATTTTAATAAAATACATACGTGTATGGTAACTTACAAAAGTGAATATATAAGGGTTTTCATCCACGAAGCAACTGGTTAATTATCAAACTATTAAGCGACTGTACTTTTTTATCGGTTTTTGTTTTTAGATAACTGATTTTATGCGTGTCTTCAGTGTGTTTCATTTTTTCAGTTACTGGCGTTTATTTATTATCTTTTGTTACAAAGTGTAATTTGAGAATGTTACAAGAAAAACCGTTACAATATTCAAACATTCAATGCCATTAATTTGACTGTATATACATTATTACAAGCGAGAAGTTGCTTGTTAAGCATTGACCAAATTTTATACATAAAATTCATTTCTTCTCTGACCGCTAAGCGGAAGAGATCGAGCTTCTAACGTTATCTTCAATACAGTGTTGTCAGGTATGTAAATTTTAATAGTGAGAATGAGAAATGACAGACAATTAACTTTATATATTTGAAGCTTTTTAAAGCTTCTTTTTCGTTGCTTTTAATGTGTACTTAAAATAAAAACAGAAAGAGATCTCAGATCAGATCAGACCAAATCTCAAAAAACAGAAAGAGAGAACATGAATAACTTGAAACTGTAACCTTTCTGGGATCATGAATAAATTGATTCTGTGTAGAATTTTTTGTAATCTTCTGCTTGAATATGATCTGCAAAAAGATTTGAGAAACCGGAGAGTGACCCAACGACTGGACAACATCCAGTTTCATCACTATATTCAAAAAAGAATCTCCGCTAGATTGCACCAACTACAGAACGGTAACCCTAATATCCCATGCAAGCAATGTTCTACTTCATGTAATACATGAAAGACTCAAAGCTTTTCTATTGTGTCAGATATCAGAAGAACAAGCGGGATTTGTCCCAGGAAAAGGCACAAAAGAACACATCCTTATTGTTAAACAGCTAATCGAAAAAACTCGTGAATTCAATACTTCTATGCTTATGTGCTTTGTGGATTACACAAAGGCCTTCGATAAAGTCAAATGGCAGCAGCTATGGTACATACAAGCGGAAAAGGGAACACCCCACCACTTAATTCAACTAATTAGAAGTCTATATGAAAATAATAATTGCACAGTAAAAATAAACAACACCCATTCTGATCATTTCAGAACAGAGGCAGGTGTCACGCAGGGATGCATAATCTCGCCAACTCTGTTTAGTATTTACAGCAATCACATTAAGCTAAAGGTACTATACGGATGGAAGGGTGAAATATCAGTAGGAGGTTAAAAAATCAGTAACTTGAGATATGCTGATGACACTTTAATAATCGCGGCAAATCAAGAAGAAATGGAAGAGATAATGAGATGTCTGAGGAGAAAAGCAAAACATATGGACTAAAGCTAAATAGAAGTAAGACAAAGATGATGCTAGTAGACAGAGCTCAGAATAATATTCAACACATTAAAGAAATTGGGGGCTTTTTTAAATAGTAAATAGTTTTATATACCTGGAGTCCCTAATAACAAATGACAGAGGGTGTGACAGAGAGGTACGTAGAAGGGCTGGTAAGGGCACTCATTTTCCCATAACCACATATGCATCCGAAACGTGGACCTTAAAGAAAGCGGATAAAAATAAACTAAACGCTTTTGAAATGTGGGTATACTGCCGCATGTTAAGAATATCCTGGATTTATCATCACACTAACGTATCGATATTAGAACAATTTAAAGTAAAGGATAGATTGCTTAAACAAATACAACAGAGATATTTGCAGTGTTTTGGACACATTGCAGAAGAGCAAGTACGATGGAAAAACTGAGAGTAAAGGGTAGAGTTGAAGGAAAGAGACCTAGGGAAAGATCTCCAAGCCGTTGGGTAGATCAAACAAAAATATTGATTAACCAAGGGTTACATGAAGCCGAACAACTAGCCCAGGACGGGGAAGGATGGAGGGAAATTGTGAAAAAACTGTAAAGGCTTGATGGTGCTACCACATTCTAAAAGGGATTAGGACTGAGGAGAAGGCTTGAATATGCTGGACGTAACTTCAAGCCCTTTGGTATTAAGTTGTTATCCTACATTTTCGTAAACATTTAATCGAATTATGACAATGTGCCAGTTTTTCGTATAGAATTTCCAACCTACTAAAAATTTGAATGACGCTAGGCCTATACCGGTTTCTTAATATTGTTCTAAAGCACCTTTCTTGTGGCATCTTAATGCAATTTGCTATTTTTAATGGGAATAAGTTTATTTGACGTTTAGATTTTAACTTCAGAAGTTGTTCTCAAAATGTATTGAAGATATAAAGAAATAAATAAGAGAACTTTAAATTCATTTGTGTATAGAAATAATAACCTTTATAGAATATTTGTAACCATAGCTGCAGGTCCAATTAGCAGAAAATGTGTTATTTATTATATAGAATAGAGAAAGATTTTTACAAAGCCATAAATGTGGTGGGGATACTGTTATTTGGAATAAATATGTGTTCAATTTCCAAGAGATATCTCCTAAATAGCGGCAATCTTACATTAGGAAATACAAAAATAAAATTGTTTTGTAATAGTGTGTAACCAGTTTCTACGTGGACGAAGTGCCTAAGTCATTGCGATGACACGTGCACGTAAGGTAGAAATAAATAGTAAATGTGTATCTATATAAATACTTGCCTGTTTTGCTTCTTTTTCTGAGATTGAGGAACGTCCAGGGGTGTAGTTTTCTATTTTTCCTGGTTGGTTCGTATATTTATCAGCTGAGTTTCGTACAACGTCAGAAGACATTGACCTGGAAGGGCTCATCGTTAGTATATTTGTTTATATTAGATTTTACATTTTCATTCAATATGGATCTTAGATCAGATATTTGCCAAAATAGATTATCACAAAGAGACAGTGATATGACAACGCAACCAATTTTTGTTTTTTATTTTAATATACAAACCTATTAACTATTGGCCTTGGCATCGTAGATGAAATATATTCCGTAGATCGATCTTGTGGCGCCGGCCGCCTTCTATCCAGAGTTTGATATTTGTAGTCGGTGAAATCACTGTCGTACGCCCCTGGTTCAGGTTCGGACAGGTAACCGGAAGTGTAAGGGTATTGCGCTAAAAATCAGATTAAACTATACTTTAGATATAGAGTGAGGTAAAATTGATAAATTAATTTTTGTACATTTTACATTTGGCTGTTATTAAGCGGTTATCAGGCACTAAATCCTATGCGTTGACAATGTTAATGATAATTATTGTATATAACGACGCAACATATTGTAACGAACAAGCTTATTTCGATGTACCCCATATAACGGTTGCATCTCTCGAGAAGATGATGTGTGTTCAAGAATGTTCTTGTAGCCAAGGCTGCCAGGTCTAGGGATTTATCCCGACTCTAGGGATATTTCAGTATTAAAGCGACAAAGGCATTTTTTGATATTTATAGTAAAATCTAGGGATTTTTGACCGGCTCAAATATTTACCTACATAGACCTATTATGATGACATTTTCTTTAATTCAGGTATAAAACCACTTCGTATTAACAGTATTAAATAAGCGATCTTTCATTACAAATAATTAAACTACTAGTAAACTACTTAAGCATTCATTGCTGACTGTCTACGTTCTTGGAATTAGGGGATTTACAAAAATCTTAGGTTTTATAAAATAAATAATTAGGGGATTTACAGTAGGAATCGGGTGAATCCCAGGTTTCGTGGAAATATATCAATAAAATTCTATGCTTCGCCGTCTCATTTCTCTTTAAGTTTTATTTTGTGTTAATTTTATTAAGTGAATAATACAGAAGAAGATAACTTAACCGAAGAGGAAGAGGAAGGAACAAATATTAGGCTTGCAGACGGTAGCACTCAAGAAATAAGACAGAGCTATCACACCATATGCCTAATCAACAATGCGTGGCGACAAATTAAGTTTTACTACATGCCACATCTTTCCTCGGAAGCGATACTGGGCATCGATGACATGCGAAAATGCAGATTCTGTATCGATTTTTCAACAAACTGTCCCTACGATATCAACAACAGTACAGTCAACAACGCCGAATTTCCAATACACACCAATGAGTTGGACTTCGCAACACAGGAACAAGTGACCAATAACTTCACAGAAAAGATTCACAACGATGGCATCACGAAAACTCAATTCAATATTACGCCCACTTTAACAAAAGCACAGCAAAACAAACTGGAGCTTTTCTTACAAAACAAAGTGGCCAAATTTGACAAAATAAAAGGGATAACCCCGTTAATCAAACACACTATTAAACTAACTCACAACACGCCAATAAAACAAAGATACAGACCAAGAAACCCAGCCATGCAAAAGATCATAAACGACAAAATTGATACCATGTTGAAAGAGGGAATAGTAGACGAATCGAACAGCCCCTATAACTCACCTATTGTATTAGTAGAGAAGAAAAACGACAGTTATCGATTTTGCATATATTTCAGACGTATCAATGAAATCTCCGAGAAAGATGCATATCCACTTCCATATATCAATCACATACTAGACAAATTAAAGGCCGCAAAATAAATTTCAACACTTGATCTGAAAAACGGGTATTGGCAAATACCACTAGCAGAAGAAAGCAAGCCTTTAACAGCATTCATAGCTCCGGGGAAAGGTTTATTTCAATTCAGAGTCCTTCCTTTCGGACTACACGCAGCTTCAGTCACATTCCAACGCCTATTAGATTCAGTTATAGGACCACGTAGGCCACGTAGTCAATAGAAAAGGAATCAAAACCGACGAAAACAAGGTTAAAGCCCTCATCCAATACCCAGCCCCAAAATCTATCAAACAACTAAGGAAATTCCTGAGAACCACATCTTAGTACAAGCGTTTTATTCATGATTATTCTATGATCGTAGCACCTCTAACACAATTATTAACAAAGAAACATAAGTGGAATTGGGGCGCAGAACAATCGATTGCTTTCGAGAAAATAAAAAAATTACTTACACAGGCTCCCGTACTGATTTGTCCAGATTTCACCAAGAGATTTCTCCAAACAGATGCATCAGACTACGATCTCGGAGTAGCTCTGATCTAAAAAGACGAACAAGGACACGATCGAGTCATAGCTTACGCCAGCAGATCTTTATCAAATGCGGAGAAAAACTACAGTGTAACAGAAAAAGAATCGAGCCATCATATATGGAATAGAGAAAATGCGTCCATACTTGAAAGGCTATCAGTTTTCAGTCGTAACTGATCACCAGAGTTTAAAATACCTACAATCAATAGAAAATCCGTCAGGAATTCAGGAAGATTAGCTAGGTGGGCCATGGCTTTACAACAGTTCGATTTCAACGTCATCTACCGCAAAGGAACGCAGAATCATTTAGCTGACGCACTCTCCCGAGAACCAGTAGACGCAATTAGTACTGTTACACTTGGAGAACTACAAAATGATTGGTACAAAAAGATAATAGAGGAGGTGAAAAACAACCCACAAAGATTCGCAGATTATATGATAAATTATAATCAACATTTCTGGGATAAATATGACAAAAACATACCGACATTTCTGGGATAAATATGACTACAAAGAAACAGAGTTATCTAATTCGTGGAAGCTCTGCATTCCATCAAATAAGCAAAAACAGCTAATATCACTGGATAAATACTGGATTGATTTGGTGGGGGCCTATGTCCACAGTTCAAGAACTTAAAGCTGAAGAAGAAGAAGAAGAAGAACTTTTGTGAAAAAGGAGCCGGAATTTATTGATAACTATTTCAAATCTACCATATTTTAAACAGTTTAATGCCAGGTGACTCGGAATGCAAGTAATACAGAAAGAGTGTCTTTTAATTCAAAGCCATTCAGTATCTTAGATATTTTTAAATTAAAAGGTTTAGAATAGCTACAGAAACAAGCACAAAAAATAAAATAGAAATAGACCTATAAATAGAAAAACGGAAATGAAAAAACAATATTCTATGTTTCTAATAGGTAATTACAGTAAGTTGAATGTTGTGTCAACTTCATGTAGGTACTGACAGAAAAAAATACTTGCACATCTTAAAATTTAAACACCCACATAGTATTAAATAGTTGTTATATTGCAACTCACCTAAACAATATTTTTTTACTTTAGTGATCCACACAGGCCTACAAATGATAAACTACTGTTTGTTTACGTGCAACGGAATGCTTCGAACAAATTATGCCATTACCCAATCGTGCGATAAGAGTAGTTTTAGTTATACATACATTTAACATAAAAAGGTCATTGTTTATCTAATCGTTTTTTAAAATTATTCCAATATTTTAAGCAACCTACCTTGTTTCAATTTTTAAAAGAATTCTATTTAATTTATAATTTTATCAACGTTGTAGGAGGTATACAATAATGTAATTTATAGATTGTGAAATTAAATTTGGGTTTTTTGGTAACTAAGAGAGTGATCACAAAATGTATGAACAGTTTTTTACTAAGAATTATTTTTTAAGAATGTAAGTTTTAAGCGTTTTAAAACAACTCCTTCTGCATCGTTGGAAGTCGTGCTGAATCTACCACCACTCCATATCTTTATAGAGGGCGAAGTCAGATCAATAATGCACAGATTAATCCATAGTCAGCAACATAAAAGCCAGATGCATGGTACTGTCAACAGAAAGCTAACCGAGGAGTTAAAAGCCGATATTGTGAGGGGGAAACCTATCGATGCAACAGGCAAACTGCATACCTACAAACTGATGCATCTTCACAGGCGAGACCACAGCTATTTTGGAAGCCTTAATTTTCTTCAAAACGCATAGTGAGAATAAATGTGTCATCATCACTGACTCATTAAATACTCTATTAGGTAGACACTACTTGAGCCTACAACCTTGATGTAGGAATGGGACAATTGAGAACTCGTTTCTGGCGGGGAGAGCTGGATGCGTTACCAGTACTACAGGCAACCCTGCAAAATTGAAACAAGACAGTATATGGAGACAAACGTGGCAAATGCCTACTGCATATACACCGATGGCCCCAAAATGAAAGAAGGCTCAGGATGCGGGATATACTCCAGATCACTGAACCTATGAATAAAGTGGGGTATGGGCAAAAATGCCAGTGTAGTTCAGACAGAACTAACTGGTATTTCCATAGCCGCAAAAGAGATAACCCAAAAAAGTATAGCAGGGAAAACTATAATGATCTGCACAGATAGCAGACAAGCGCTACTAACCTTGAATAGACCACGTGTCATATCAGGTTTAGTAATGGAGAGTCACTAACTTAAGCTTCGAATGGTAATACCATCATCCTGAAGTGGGTCAAAGGACACAATAGGAATAAAGGCAACCGCATTGCTGACCAATTATCTAGGAAGGCGGCGGGCCTAAGACTCTTAGGACCTGGGGATCTTTTTGGTTGGTCAACTACAACAATAGCGGAAATTGTCAAATGTCACTCCCATAAGCAAACCGTAAAAAGATGGGAAGAAGGGAAAGGATGTAAACTTACCAGGGTAACACTAAGTAACCTTGAAGAGTCAACATCAAAGAAGTACTTGGGAATGGCCAGGAAAAATCTACGTTTGGCAGTTGGTTTTTTAACTGGTCATTGTCAACTAAGCAAACACCTCCACACACTGGGGCTAGTAGACACACCTCTATGTAGGAAGTGTGAACGAGAAGACGAAACTGTAGAGCATATCCTATGTGAATGCCCAGAGTTATCGTTAATACGAGAGTACGCGTTCGGCGAGTCCTGGCCCACACCTGCCCACATAAGTGAGATGTCTCCTGGTGACTTGTCCACCTTCCTAGAAATGGCAGGATGGACAATGAGCTAAGGGTGACAGCTCCCTGGGAGGATGCACAATGGGTCAATTGTGGCCTAAGTGCTGTGAAACTTAACTCGCCCTCCCTACTCTACAGATACAGATACAGATACTCTATTAGGTGTAAAACAAATATAACCTAAAAATTCAATACTTCGGGCTATAAAAAATGAGATAAATATAATTCAATCAAATCGAAAAGAAGTAGCATTTATCTGGGTACCGTCGAATGTAGGAATCGCTGGAAACGAGAAAATGGGCAGCCTAGCAAACACAAGTCGAATAAACTCATAATTAAAAATCAAATCAAGAAATTACCCATACTCCGATCTCAAAAACCTAATTAAAGACCTCTGTATGAACATATGGCAAGACTACTGGAAAGATGCAGGAACCAAACTATACGAGATTTATCTCCTTGTAAAGACCATCTTAATAATCCATCCAATCGAAGGGACCAAGTAATAATTAACCGACTAAGAATTGGACACACTACACTGGCCCATACATTCTTAATCAACAAAGAATCTTCTCCAACCTGCAGAAACTGTTCTCCCCCATTGACGGTGAAGCATATTCTGATTGACTGCCAGTACCACGAAGAAACATGAAGAAAATATGGAATCTCAGATGACATCAAAACTACTTTAACCATAAACACTGACCATGTAATAAACTATTTATGTTTATATACATCTATTTAATGTAAATAAAATGAATTCTTGTGTACGTTACTCCACTAATAACCCTGCGTGGTTGATGTGGATTATATGTTAAAATAAAAAAAAATTGAGATACTAATTATGTCAAGCTTCTCTAAAAGGTCTAATTGGAACTCCCAAAGAGTCAACCTGTATACGATATATTATTAAAAACTAGCATAAGAAAGTGTAAGTATACATACATATAATGTTGTGTTAATATTAAAAATGTGTAGCGATGTAATAATTGTTAAGCCTTTAAATGTAGTATGATTTAAAATGAAATCATATGAAAGCATATTTAGACTTATCTATTTTCCTCATAATAAAGCTCTTTGTTGTTATTTAGACAATAAATACATTAACAATTAGGTATATAAATATTTTACATATTATTAAGTGTATCCTATTTTTTGACTTTTCGTTGGTAGAAATGCAAAAGCGATTGATTTACATAGCAATATAATGTGCGATCGTAGTAAGAAAATCAAAACTTGATTTATAGCAACCAGTTGAGCAGGCGGGATTTAGAAAAGTGTTTGGTACTACTGATCATCTGCAAACCATCAGAACAGTGATCTAAAAAACCTCAGAATATAATGTACCCTTACATATGGCATTTATTGATTTCCACAAGGCTTTCGATGGTGTTAAAACTTGATCCTTTTTGTCAGACCTAAAGGATGCTCAAATAAACTCACGATACACTACACAAACATATATACGAACACCACCTTCCACATTAATGAAAATACAAAACTGAAAAAATGAGCCTTGCGTACCCCAATGTACAGGAGATATATATATATATATATATATATATATATATATATATATATATATATATATATATATATATATATATATATATATATATATATATATATATACGGATATATTGGGTTTAGTAGTCAATATATTGGCCTTTAAGTAAAACTCTTTTAGGTTTGCTAAGCTTTCGAGTTTATTTTACTCTTTTTCAAAACATACTAAAAATTAACATAAAAAATTTACATTAGAAAAATGAAGTTCTTATGTCTTAAATAGGCTTACCCTTGTGAGAATTGTCTTTTAAAATTAGCAAAATTTTACATTTTGTCATTATGTCATTAACATAATGACATTAAATTTGATTTACTTTTTATTTCTGTCAAAACTTATTACTAAGGTTTCCATATCTCTTCTATTTTGTATATTTATTTTAGGTGAGTTTGACAGAAGAAGTGTCTATGTTTATGCAAACCTTCATTGCAAATTTTGATATAATATTAGTTATTAAACAAGCAACAGAGTTTATGTTACTAAGTATTTAAGAAAGAAAAAATACAAATAAAATAAATTTTATCTCATTTGAACTTGGAATAATCCCTTTCATATGCGTAATTTTTAAGAACTTTTATATTGTTATTCTTTTATTTAAAAGAAGATTACTGTATATAGCACTAAGATTTTCAATGTCTTCTCTTTTGTTTAAGGTGTTTTGTGTAGTTTTAATTAAAACTACACAAAACACCTTAAACAAAAGAGAAGACATTGAAAATCTTAGTGCTATATACAGTAATCTTCTTTTAAATAAAAGAATAACAATATAAAAGTTCTTAAAAATTACGCATATGAAAGGGATTATTCCAAGTTCAAATGAGATAAAATTTATTTTATTTGTATTTTTTCTTTCTTAAATACTTAGTAACATAAACTCTGTTGCTTGTTTAATAACTAATATTATATCAAAATTTGCAATGAAGGTTTGCATAAACATAGACACTTCTTCTGTCAAACTCACCTAAAATAAATATACAAAATAGAAGAGATATGGAAACCTTAGTAATAAGTTTTGACAGAAATAAAAAGTAAATCAAATTTAATGTCATTATGTTAATGACATAATGACAAAATGTAAAATTTTGCTAATTTTAAAAGACAATTCTCACAAGGGTAAGCCTATTTAAGACATAAGAACTTCATTTTTCTAATGTAAATTTTTTTATGTTAATTTTTAGTATGTTTTGAAAAAGAGTAAAATAAACTCGAAAGCTTAGCAAACCTAAAAGAGTTTTACTTAAAGGCCAATATATTGACTACTAAACCCAATATATCCGTATATATTACTCACATAGTCACTAAAGCCCTTTCTAAGAATATATATATATATATATATATATATATATATATATATATATATATATATATATATATATATATATTTCAAGTCTCCTAATATAATGGGACAAAGACTTTTTAATAGATTACCAATTCATATACAATTTTGTAAGAGCATGCCCCTTTTTTATTCAATTAAAGAATTTCTTCAATTTTAAAAGTTACTCTTTTTGTTGTTAATTTGTTTGGTGGGTTTGTTTATTTGTTTGTTTTATTTACTTAACTGACCAATTCTACTTAGACTATATTTTTGTCTAAAATAAAATAAAGCATATATTTATTTATTTATTTATTTAAATTATTAGTAATCAAAGATATCAATTCTGAAAGTGGTAATTCATGAGGCGTTCATCCATTTTATTCTAGCAGTGCTACTATTTTAATTCGTTAGTGTAAAAGGTGGAACTTTTTACTTACTAATTGATTTTTAAGAACCTCCTTTTTATTTTACGATTTGTCACAAATTATAAGAAATATTCAACTGTAGGATTCACCAAGAATTGATTGGGTATAAACGTTTTGGAAGGTTTGGCCTCTATCTTTCTACTTTTTTTATAACAGTTTAATTACAGTAAGTGATAAACTGGAAAAAGTCAGGCCTCACGGGACTTTTTACTTACTAATTGATTTTTAAGAACCTCCTTTTTATTTTATCATTTGTCACAAAGTATAAGAAATGCCCAACTTCATGATTCACCAAGAATTTATTGGGTATATAGGGTATAAGCATTTTGAAAGGTTTGGCCTGTATATTTCTACTTTTTTTTGTAACAGCTAAAGTGATAAATTGGAAAAATTTAGGCCTCAACTAGTATACTGTAAATCTAATAAATAAATAAATAAATAAATAAATTGCAATATTAATATAGGTATTTTAAAAGTATTAGACAAGGTGATACTATGTCAACGTTGCCTTAGCATTGGAAAATGTATTCAAACTTCTGGATTTTGAGGAAACAAGTTTAAACATTGATGGAGTATGTCCGCACGACATTTTTAAAAATGAGTTCATTCTTCTGTAATGATTACTTGCAACTTCAACTTCGAAAGCGCATGGTTAAATGCTACGTTTGTTCAGTCCTCTTATAAGGTGTCGAAGCATGGACATTAAAAATATCCACCATTAATCGTCTGGAGGACTTTAAAATGTGGCTGCACAGACGTATACTAAAAATTCCATGGACGGCTATGCTGACAAATGTGGCAGTCCTTGAGAGAGCAAATGCTGCTCGCGAGCTGCTTGATAACATCAAATGTAGAAAGATGGCCTATTTTGGACACGTAGTAAGGGGAGACCGATATAATATTCTTCAACTTATTATGATGGGTAAAATCGAAGGACGCAGAGGAATTGGTAGAAAGCAGGCCTCTTGGTTGAAGAATATCAGGGAGTGGACAGGAATAAACAAAGCTGAGCAACTATTTAGAATAGCTCGAGACAGAAACAGTTTCGCCATGTTAATCGCCAATGTCAAGGGGACTTGATAGGGCACGTTAAGAAGAAGAAAGAGTATGTCTGAGTCATTGGGCGTTTACGAAATACATACTATTATTTAGGACAGATATTAAAAGAGCAAATAGAACATATGTTCTTCTTTTCAAGTATATTAGGTTTATTTGAAGTGCCTTAAATTTGTTACCAACACTCAAACTCAAAATTCCATGCACTAGAATTTGAAAAGTAGATTTTAACAATGAAAATTCTACAGCGGCCGGTCAGTGTAAAGGGTAAATTTTATTTTATCTCATGAGAATCGTAAAAAATAGACAAAAAAATGCCCATCGTTTATTTCTTTAACAGCTTTTTAGATACTGAATTCAACTGGGTATCGTCAAGTATATTCAAAAGGATATCTGGGGCACATACTTAGAAATGATAAGTACGAGTTGTTGCAGCTGATTATGAAAGGTAAAATCGAAGGAAAAAGGGGTCCTGCTAGTCGACAAATATCCTGGCTGAAAAATATTCGCGACTGGACAGGGTTAAATACACAAACGCTCTTAAGAAAAGCAGAAGATACGAGACGAATTTGCAATGTTTATAGCCAACCTTCATTAGTGGAGACGGCACTAGAAGAAGAAGAAGAAGGCAACTGTAGTATGTAGGTACCTTGTCACTATAAATAATTGTTATAAATATATTAATTATAAAATTTTTCTAGCATTCTTCAAGAAAATTTATTAATATTTGTATTTTATTTTTGTATTTATTTATTATTAATTTGAGATATTATTTTGGAAGACGTACACGGTTTTATTGTTTTTAGAACTTTATTATGTGGCAAAAAAATAAGTCTTAATAGGTTAGCACAAGCACGTGTAAAAGCATTGCGTATAATATATTTTTAATTTGAATACCTCTTCTCTGTTTATATCGTATTGTAACATATTCGTCTGTAAAAACAAAAAATGGGTGTTAACACAGTCTAGACATGGTTCTAGTGTACTTGTATTAAAATTATAAAAGCATAGCAAAGTTTCTGTATTAAGTTTTTTTAATAATATTACTAGTATAAAATTTTTTTTAATTATCAATAGTTGTTTTTTGTTGCAGCTCTGTTTGTCTGTACTTATATCTACGAATTTTTAAAAATATTTGAAAAATATATTCTATTGCGTTTCCCAACGCAAAAGAATATCTATCAATACACTTTGATTGATTTCTTCAAGTAGATGACCAAAACGTCACATCGATTACAATCAAAATTAAACAAATGCACTGTCAGCTGTATTTCAGTATATTTAATTTTGCTTTTGCTTTTCATAGATCGCCATGTTTTCAACATTCTGTCTATGTTGTAATTGGTAAACGGCTGTGTTGAGAGCTGAATGTGAGACAATGTAGTATACACTGATTAAAGAACTTTGATTTGATCTATTAAGGCTGGTTTGGTATAAACTTTCATACTGCAGCCAATTGGATTATTTTATATTGTGTATAGGGTATGTGTTGAGTAATTGTCTTGTTACTGAGTAAAGTTAGTTTTATTTTTTTTCTACACCACAGGTGGCTTAGGTAGCGTTCATTTATGTTAATTATTTAAAGTTTGCTTAGCAGTAAATGGTTGACTTCAATTAGTACCGACTATAAACATCCTAGGTTAACCGATAATAGGATAAAAGGCCCGGTTTCAGGTAAATTTTAAATATGTTTCCTGGTAAAATTTGTCAATCTTTATTTCTTAATGTTGATTTAATTGCGTACAATTCAAATTAATTATAATTTCATTAATACAGATAGGCTTATATTGACGAAACTGTATTAATAAAAGGGTTTTTAGAATTCGATGGTAGTGCGCGACGGATTTGCTAATCACCTAAGTTTATGGAACTGAACATCAACCAATACTTAAATACGAGTTCTCGATAAAATTTGTTTATCCTTATGTATCACGGGAAGTGTTAAGTAGTATTACTCATTTTATTCATTACGTTTTCTATCATTATGTGGCGTCCGTGGAATAATAAAATGGGACTTCTTTTAGTGTTCTGGTAAAGTAGAAACATTTATCTGTAGATGCAAAGCAAATTGTTAAAACTATATACAGTACCTTACTTAAAAGCAGACTTGACACAATATCCGCTAAGAGTGAAATATGCGGTTTGACAAAAATACCTCTGACCACAGTAAAAAGAATTACATCAAATCCAATAGAAACAAGAAAAAACATAAAGATTTCAGTTCTACCAAATGTATGGACGAAGGCGATAAGGACTTGATACATCGAAAAGTCTATGCTATGTACGAAAAGAAACGCATACCTACATTAAGAGCTCTGAAGCAACGGCTCAATGTTGACGAACCCCAAATAAGCTGTAGCCTCACCAGCTTACGGAAAATTTTGAATAGTATGGGCTTTCGATATCGTATAATTGACAAAAGATAAGTAATTATGGAATTTCATAAACTACAAAAATGGCGTTATGAGTATATAACTTCAATAAGAAAATTCCGTTCTAAAAATCGTCTTATAATTTAAGGCGAGATATGGTTTGACACACTTTCAACACGACCTAAAGGATTTGCCGATTCCTCTGGACAAAAGCTCCGTCAAATAAAGGAAAAAGAATAACGATTTTACATGCTGGATCAGAAAATGGTTGGGTCCCAAATGCTGTGTGGCTTTCTGCAAAGAATATTAAAGACTCCTGCGTCGACTATCGTGAAGATACAAATACAGAACTTTTTAAAGAATAGTTCAAAACTAATCTTGTGTCAAACATTCCTCAGAATAGCGTAATAGTAATGGACGCAAGCTATCACAGTCGCTAACTTAGTAAGGCTCCAAACTAAAATAATACTATATTGGAAATTCAAAATTACATGGAGACGAATGATATGTATTTTGAAGAATGTTATACCAAACAGGAGCTTTAAGAAGTTTTAAAGACATTTTCTATAAAAAAAGTATATGTTTGTGACACATTGGCAGAGGAAATGGGACATACAGTGCTGCGGCTTCCACCCTATTATTGTATGTTTAATCCCATAAAACATATGTGTCACGAATTGAAGTTTAACGTGAGGTAACAAAATATTTCTCCAACGTTAAGTAGTACTGTTGTAGAGTTAATAAAAAAAAATGTGTCAATGATATTCTTGCAAGTAGTTGAAGAAATTCAGTTCGACACGAAATAAGTAAAGAAAATTCATATGTTCATGTAGATCATAATATATATGAACCGAACATAATTAATTTAGAAGAGTATAGCGATATCGAAACAGAACTATGTGTGGAGTGATACTGTCATCAAATCTACAACTGTTATGATTAAAAAAAACTGTTTTTTTTTAGAACCACAAATTATTATTAATGTTTGTTATTCTATAATCTTAGCAATTAAAATAGATTTAATTTATTCTAAAACTCATTTGAAAACATTAAATTCGGGTATATAAGGCAAAGTAATATATTTTACATCCGTTTTTTTGTTTTTATCGTCATAATTATTGTAAATTTTGTGTATCTTTTGTTTTATTCTAGGAGTACCGTCTAGTCAGTGTTAATTGTCAAAAGACCAACTTTGTCTATATAATATTTACAACCACACTAATTAAAGTTAACCATTTTCTGTTAAAAAAACTTTACCAAGTTTCTTAAGTTAAG
This sequence comes from Diabrotica balteata, assembly GCA_918026665.1. Lineage (NCBI taxonomy): Eukaryota > Metazoa > Arthropoda > Insecta > Coleoptera > Chrysomelidae > Diabrotica > Diabrotica balteata. The sequence goes on along the minus strand of OU898279.1, from coordinate 13,221,501 downwards.
CTGGTGATCTCCTTGTCTGATTTCATCGCTGTTTTTTGTTTACTTTTAGTTATTGGTAGTATACCGTCGACATACGGAACGCTGTTAACAAGTTTTGCCTAATACAAAGTTGCTTCTGAGTACATGGTAAATAACAATGGTGAGTGTGTACATCCTTGTATTTACGTGACTATGTATATTAAATTGATTAAGCAACATCATTACGATGATTACTTACTAAATTTGTCACCCCAGTAATAATTATTTTATACAAAACTTAAAGAACGTTGCAACAAAGTATATTATTGATGTAAATTAATTTAAAAACTTTGCTAAACCTTTACAAGAATGAAACAATAAAACATGTAGGTAGTCGTGCATATTGTAGTACCCAAGTAACAATATCAAGGAAACCCTTTAGTTGCTGCTGTATAGGATTTTGCTAACATCGATGAAAACATGAGAAATATGGGAATACATGCTTGGATATGGACGACTGGAGAGAAATCCTTGAGGAGGCTAGGACTCACGCGGGGTTGTAAAGCCAGAATGATGATGAATAATATTTGGACAACTCAATTGTTAAATAGATGTCCTGCTATTTCTATCTAAAATTTAATTTCATTTGACAAACAGTGGTTTCGTGCATGCTTAAGACTATGAGTCTTAGTTTGCCAGTAACCACGTAGGATTGTCTTATTAGGGAAGTTCTCATTTGCAACACGATTAACATAGAACTTTCTATAAGCTCTATGCTAAGCATGTGCGCTCACCTATACTGTAATCAGCAAATCACAAGGCAGCCACAATTGACTTACTATTTAGTGAGATGTGTCCTGTGACTATTGGGCTTCCCAATTGCATTATGCCCATGGGATACATGACACAGGGTGAAAAGTGTTGCTTAAACGATATACCAAAGAGCTGACAAACTCTAAATGATTGTAGCCTTGACAGCCCCGTGCCTGACAACACTTCGTCCCTACCTCAAGGAAACATAATGGACACAAGATAAAAAGAGATGGTTTAGAAAAAGACTCAGAATTAAGTGACTCTTTTAACTTCACCAATAAAAATGTCTAGAGATTAGGCAGAGAGACGGCTCCAGTCGCGGATTCTTATTCTGTCCCAAATAGGTTTCACTGATCTCAATTTGGGTTCTACAGCCTATCTTCCAACACAATAAAACAGCTTCTGTAGAATTACCATTTTTATTAGAGGTACTGATATCAACTTAAAAGATTACTTAGATTATACCGAGATTATAGGACATAGAATCAAGATAAACTCAGATGAAGGGGTCGAGCCTTATCCATGTTTTCAATTACAAAATGGAAACAAGTATGTAGCTACCATCTACCTTAGATGATAGACAATAGAAACAATAGAAACTACGTAGAGACACGGATATTATGCTATGTCTTTCCAAAAGTTTATATACTAAATAAAATAAAGCTAATTTGACTACAAGAATACAGAATACAAGAAAACAAAAGTCTCGATTAAAAAGTGACAACGTCGTTTTGAATTATATTCCACGTTAACATAAAATTTTACTACTATATTGTTCCTTTTATATAAAAACTGTACCAAAATGTTGTTTTGTGGTAACTATGTGTTTGATAAAGCTGAAAAGTCATTCGTGGGAATATAATATTACGAATGCTACGTGTTAAAAATAATACAAAACTCACTACTGTTGGTCAGCGAATAGTCTTATGAAAAAACTGCTTTTTAACTAGGTATATAAATCGAAATACCAACTTAAAAGGATGTGATTGAAATCATTAAAGTTACTTAAAGTTACTTGTTACTTGGGTACCAAAAGACATAGGTATACGAGCTGAATTTTCGTGCAATGAAATATCGACATATACATTGGATCAACTTATCATTACAAATACAATTAACTTTTTAAAAATGTTTTTAAACAAATTTAAACATGCAACATACATATTTTATTTCCTTGTTTATTTTAATATATTTAAACTTAATTTTAAAAATGTTATTTAAGCATACTCACCATTATGAGGCTTCTGTTTGTGAATAGTATCGTACATCCTTTTGTACCATTTTGATTGATTTTCGTCTTTTATTTCCTAAAAACAACACGCAATTAAAAACAGGATAAAATATTTGATTTCACGTTGCCATTTATGTATGGCCTATAGTGGAGAAATATTTCCTTCTTAGTATTTCTTATTCTGGTCTATTTCTATTTTAAGTCTGTAATTTCTATTTCTTTAAGTCTGGTATATCGTATTTGAACATTGTTTTTTACGAAACCTTACATAATGTTTTTTAAATGGCAAAGATATTAGTCACTTAGCCAGTTGCAGCAGAATTCCCAATCAAAAAAATACACAATCCTATTCCTACAAAATTCACGGATAATTAATTGAAGAAAATATGATAATAAACATATCGGGTCACTTGCTTCTCTAGATTTTTAGTGGACAAGACAAGACATACTAAACCACGGATAAAGTGTTACAGCATTTAGGATAAACGAAGGATGCAAATCTAAACTTCCACAGGATCATGAAAAAGTCCATAATCGCGTACAAATCTTTGCCTGACAGAAATCTATAATATGTGTATTTATTGTGAGCCTGTAGTCAGCAGAGATTGGATATTGAATAGTGCATATATATTAAATTTGAAAAAATATTTAAAGAGGAAGTTTGAATCCTGTAAAAACTTACGGTATTGAAAAAATGATATGATCAAGATCACCCAGTTTTCCGAAGTATTTGCAATTATTTTAAATAAATGTTGTCATCCGGGGGCCTTAGTCGTGGACCCCCGACTGGATTTATTATCAGTGTAGCAGTTCAAAACAGATCTAAAGATATGGTTGCTGATTTTGCTGTTTTTACTGTGTGTGGGTATCATTATTTAAGCTTTATGGCAAAGAGCAAAATAGTCTAAGTTTTTGTTTACTGGTTAATGTCAATTCCTCGGAAAAAATAGGACTGTTCTGTAATGAAGTGCACATAGGCGGAGATGGAGTTTTAATCCAATATTTGTAAATGAGATCTGATCCGTTCAATTGACGTATACTGGAAAATAAGAGAATAATTTGGAAATAGTTGAGTGGGTTTTGTTTTTTACTTAATAAATTTCTTCTAATCCCAAGAAAGAGCTCAAAATTTCAGCATGTATTCGTTGTATATGTGTAGATTTCATAGCAGCTAAACAGACTCCATTTTGAAAAATGTAAATTTTGTTTAGAAGGTTTTTGGATGCAGAACCATAAAGAGTAACACCACAATCTATACTGGATCGTATATAAACTTTATAAAACAATAAAGATGTTTTACATCGCAACACCACCAAACTCAAGTTGTCATTCAAGGAAGTTACTACCTTAGATGCATCTCTCCAGTATATATTGTATGTGTTGTTTCCACGTTATTGTTTTGTCCAGGATAAGGCCTAAATATTTGACATGATTTTTAAATGTAAAAGATTGATTATTAGGAAATATATTTTGGTTGATAGAAAGGTTGTGTCTTGACATATACTGCTAATTTTTCAATTGATAAATTTAAGCTGTTCTCTAAGACAGATGGAAAGAGATAACTACATACTTTACTTAGGTTTTGCATCATCAATCAGCCAATCGCGCCCACTGCTGAACATAGGCCTCCCTCAGTTCTTTCCAGTGTTCTCTACACTGGGCCGCTTGTAGCCAGTTTCCCGCTACACGTTTTATATCATCGGTCCATCTAGTTGGTGGTCGTCCTCGGCTTCTTTTATAGTTTCTGGGCCTCCATTCCATAATACGTCTTGTCCACCGTCCATCTTGTGCTCTGGCTAAGTGCCCTGCCCAGTTCCACTTAAGCGACGTGGTTCTTTCGATGACGTCTTGAACTCCTGATCTTTGCCTGATTTGTTGGTTTGTTATGTGGTCTCGGAGGCTCACGTTCAGCATTGCACATTCCATGGCTCGTTGCGTAACTCTGAGTTTATTCGCAGATTTTTGCGTGAGTGTTAAAGTCTCCGCTCCATAAGTTTGTACAGGTAAAATACATTGGTCATAAACCTTTCGCTTGAGACACATGGGAATTGAACTTTTTAGAATATGGCTTAATTTGCCAAATGCTGCCTAAGTTAGACCTATTCGCCTCTGTATTTCATGTGTTTGATTGTCTCTGCTTATTTTGATTTCGTGTCCCAGATATTTGTAGGTGTCTGTTTGTTGTATGTTATTATTGTCAATAGTTATATTTCCACTCATTACGAGATTTGTTATAAGTTTGGTTTTCTCAAAGTTTATCTTTAATCCTGTTCTTTCAGACAGACATTTAAGCGAATGCATCATAGAAACTGTATCTTGTAAATTATCTGCGATTAATACAACATCATTTGCAAATCATATGCAATCAGGTTTTGCATACCGTTTATATATTTCTTGCTTTCTGCATACATACAAATCATCATCTGCATATTGTATGATTTGACGCGTACGTGTACATATTGAATAAGATTGGCGATAATACTGAGCCTTGTAGTATACCGTGAAAGTTATTACGAAGTCTTAGCTTTGCTAGCTTGTTATTATGATCTCTGGCGCAGATTACCATGTCTGTATAGAAACTGATAATTGTGTGAGAATATTAATAGAAGCAACATATCAAAACACAGACACAAACTAAGAAGAATGTGACAAATAAGAATACCTGACAAAACTGTCGTAAATAAAAAAAGTTTTTTGATAATTTGTTTAAAATTTTAGAGATAACAACTTTGTATATTTAAAAAATTGTTATTATAAAACAAAAATAAGAAAAATATCTACTTACAGATCTAAGAACCAGTGGAAGACCATCTTTGGTAACGGGACCAATTCCTTCGAATTTTCTAGGCCCTAAGTCTGTCATTTTTCGAGATTTTTCGTTTCGGATTCGCTTGTATACTCGTGTTTAATTTGGTACACTAAAACAAGTTTAAAATATCTTATCAAGATAGAAAATAAATTTATAAGTATAGATTTTATTGAAATTTTTTTTATCTGAATCATAAATTATATATTAAGACATTTTAAAAATAATTATCAAGTAAGATAGCAATTACGCACATATAAGTATTTATAAAAAATTTGATTGTCTCTAAATCAGTATTTGATAAGTTTTCTTTGTTCAATGTTCTGTGTATTGTTCCGCATGCCTATATACTAAAATCAAACAATTGATCAATCAATAATGCCTTTTCTGATTTCCAGAGAACTATTTTTCCATTATAATTTCCAGATTGCAAAGTAATCCTCTCCTAAAACTCCTCCTCGAATTCGTATACCTTCGAGTGTTGCTTGCTCTATTTTAATTATTGTCGTTTGGTGTGAATATAGAACTTATAAGAGGAGATACTTGGAGATAATTACCAAGTCTTCGTCAATTCCAGTTGTTCTCAGAATTTTGAGCATCTTTTGATAGTTAACGTAGTCAAATGCTTATCGGTAATCAGTAAAACAAGCGTATACATATACATTTATGACTCTGCATTGTTTTGTTAACACATTTAAGGCAAAAATACTTTCTCGTGTTACCAATCCATTTCGAAATCCGAATTGAGGGTCACTCATCTGAAACTCACACTTCTAGTAAATTCTACACGAATTTACTAGATGAAAGATATTCTAAGAAAAGTTTTAAGGAAGTGAGACATCATGATTAATATCCGATAGTCATCGCAGTGTGGGGCATTGGATTTTTGGATTTTTCCACTTCAAGCTAAAACTCACATGGCTCTCTTTACTTTGCTGTCATTTATTTGGAATCATCCAGTTTTCGTCATATTGAACAATTTTTTCAGAAAAAACATAATAATATACTAAAAATATATACCATTCTATTTGGAAATACTTACAAATTTCACCAGGTCCAGCTAAAGGAGGTCTCTCGTTTTTCAACCTGTATTGTCTCGGTTCTTGATCAATATAAGATGCTCCTTTTGGAAGTTGACCTTCTAATATAAAAAAAAAATCGGAACTGTATAACTTAAACCAGCATAAATAATATATCCCCAATAAATTTAGCAGTAAAGTTATTCTTAAAGTGGATTTGCCTGTGGAAACAAATTCTTTTACCAAAAAGAAGTATTAAGTTACTCAGAAGTAGTATAAAGAAGAAGGCAATATTAAGTTTACTAAAAAGATTGGTAAAGAAATATCTTTCGTTAATATTACGCTAAATAAGAGTCTAGCAGCAAGTTTTTAATAAAAAAGAGGAAATTTTCCTAATATGAAGATGAAGCACGAGTAAAAAATGCTTTTTGAGCTCTTTATCGATTAATTCTACAGTGCATACGACAGTGTCAAGAGAACAGTGTCAAGAGAACAGTGCTATACCAATCAATGCATGAGTTTGGTATACCAGAGAAACTTATCCGACTAACGAGAATGACAATGTCTAACTTAGAAGCCACTTTTATAATACAGGGAGAGAGTTCTAGATCCTTTGAGATAAAGGATGGACTCAGACAAGGAGATGCTCTAGCTTGCCTCCTATTTAATATTGCCTTAGAAAAGGCAGTTCGAGATACACGAATTAGGGATGGCGGTACTATTTACAATAGATCGATACAAGTCTTAGCATATGCTGATGACATTGACATAGTAGGGCGTAGCAAGCGAGATGTTGAGCAATATCTCCTAGAATTGGAAACAGCGGCGAAACAGGTCGGTCTAGTCATCAACGAAGACAAAACCAAGTACATGTTGGTTACAGAGGATCCGATAGCAAATGAGGAACGAGAAACAGTCTTTGGAAGTCATACCTTTGGACGTGTTGACAACTTCACATACCTTGGGTCGCTATTGACTGCTACCAATAAAACAAGCGAAGAAATCAAAAGACGAATAAATCTATAGGGCATACTCTGGACTCCAAAAGCATTTCCACTCAAGAAACATTCAAAGAAAAACTAAAATTATTATATACAAAACATTGCTAAGGCCGGTCCTCACATATGGAGCAGAAACATGGACTCTAACGCAGAAAGATGAAAGACTTTTGGGAATATTTGAGCGTAAAATACTCCGCAAAATATTTGGAGCTGTAAACGACCAAGGGCAGTGGCGCAGAAGATATAATTTTGAATTGTATCAGCTCTTTGATGAGCCAGATGTCATAACGTTCATTAAAACACAGCGACTTAGATGGGCTGGAAACATAATACGAATGCCAGAAAATACCATTGCTAAAAAGCTAACCACAGGAACACCTGTAGGAAAAAAAAGCAAAGGCCGACCACGAAGGAGTAGAAACCGACTTACGAATATTAAAAATCAGAAGATGGCAACATGTTGCCAAAAACCGAACAGAATGGCGACGAATCTTAGAGCAGGCCAAGATCCACAGAGGATTGTCGAGCCAAAGATGATGATGATCGATTAATTCTAGTATCTAAAACAAAATTTTGCATACCATATTATTTATTTATATTCATTTACCTCTAGCTTTTTGCAGAAGCGTGATAGTAGGGTTCTGTGCCTTAGGAAGACGTGACGTACTGGAAAATTCGGAAAAACCTGTAGCGGGAGTTGATCGGCTTGTAGGCAGCCTTCGGTCTACTGTAGGTGCTGATCCTGTATCGCTACTATAATCTTGGTTTTTCCAAGGAGGCGCCTGAACTTGTGTTTTTGATCCCAAGTTCTAAAAATGTTTAAATGAATATTTAAAATTTTAACTACTCAGTTATTGTTTATATGTGAATTTTAATTATATTTTAAGTACAATGAATTTATATAGAAATGCTGCCACTGAGGGCTGTATCTACCACAAGGCCACCAAATTAAAGTCCAAATTGTTGCCTTTATCTATCTCAATCAAGTTTAACCTTAGGACACCTACCAAAAAAGTAATAATAGTATTAGTAAAAAGTTGTAAAAAGACTACCACTTCCAATCAGACAATAAAGTTCTTTTGTTTGTAATTTCATTGTCAATCAAAAGAAAAAACGAGGAAAAATCACGACGTCGACGACCAGGAAAAATAACATTATCGCAATCTCTCTTTTATGTGAAATTTTTCAGTCTTTCCCACACCTCTATCTTAACACTAGTTGTTACCCTCTCATACACGTCTATCATAATTTTCACACACTCACCAGCAATTCCTTTCTTACCTCTCGAGGAACTCTTATCATATATTCGTTGTTTTTCTCTATTTTCATCAGCTGTTGTTAATCTGCATTGCATAAATCCAAAGTCATCCAAAGTAATTTTCGCATTTTTCGGTTTTTCACATAGCAGCCTAGCAATTACCTCCACCCCCCCCCATATTTTCATGGTGTAATTAAGTAGTTTCGACGTTTTTGCAGTGTTGTATATTTTCATTGTTTTTTTAAATAGTTATTCATATACTGCTTCTATATTTTGTCTGGCATTTGTTCCACTTCCAATTCTATTAAAGAAGCCGGTTAGTTAACTTGTTCCTTTCTTTTCTAAATCTTCTCCAAGGATATTTGGCCCAACTGCTTTACCTTTTTGTAGTGTTTAAAGTACTTGAGCAACTTCCACGTTTGTTATTTTTTGACCATTGCTGTTACTGTCTTCAACTGTTTTTTTTAACTTTATAGACATAACAATAGCCTTTATACTGTTAGTAGATGCGGACAGATAAAGTTAAGTAAAGTGATAAAAACATAACAACCAGGAGACAATTGGAGATTAATTTCAATTATTATCTGCACAGAACAGGGGAGCGAGAGGAAATGCCGGAATTAGGGAGGGAGGCAATAGTATGCCCCATCCATAAGAAAGGAGATAAAGCAGTGTGCAAAAACTATAAGGGTATGTTTTTGGATGTAACATATAGAGTACTGGCTACAGTCATAAGAAGTAGATTGGAAAGGCGCTTAAACGAGTAGGTTGATGATCATAAAGGGGATTGACCAAATATTCGTGTTAAAAATGATTCAAAGCAGTGCGTACGAGCAACAGTTAAAGCTAAACTTCCTCTTTATGAATTTCAAACAAGCTTACAATTCTGTGATAAGCAGGCATCTGTACCATGTCCTAAGGGTACTTGCAATTCCAGAAAAGATGGTCAGACTAGCAAAAATAATCTAAATGAAGACCAACAATTGAATAAGGACACAAGGAAGCCTAACGGGGAAATTTGAAGTAAGAAGGGAATTAAAACAGGAAGATCCGCTGGAGGTTATAGGCATACCAAAAGGTATGATTTGTGACAACAAAAGCTAGGCCCTGGCCCTTACGGACGATGTAGTGATAATGGCAAGAACTAAAGGCGAACTGCTGAGGATTTTCAAAGTTTTAAAGTGAAGGCTAAAAGTATGGACTGATTATTAAATAGGTAGCAAAAAACAAAGTATAAGGAAATAGGTCAGCAGTTTACATATGAAAACACACAACTGAAGACTACGACAAACAACGAGAGTAAAGAGTATTGCTTCAAAAAAGTGATGGATATACAGGGTGTTTCAAAAAAAGGTAACCCCGTCTCTAGGGTAGGTAAAAAACTGAAAAATAATTGGGGTTTGTTTAGTAAAAAATATAATGTAAAATATAAAAGTATAATGAAATTGTATACGAATATGTTTTGGAAGCTGATACATCCCATGAATTTGTTTTTATATCTGATTCTCATAGAGGGCGCTAGTTACACGGATCGTACTAAGTATTAGTCAATATAACGTTTTTAAGAGTATAATTTATTAATCAAAATTTCAAGTAAACTTCAACATCATTCAATTTTACACGAAAAAGGTACTCTTGGTAAAAACTCGATACTGTGTATCGTTTTCGGTATATTTTGATTTGAAAATTATGAAGTAATAATTGATGCTGGTATAAAATAGTTAGTAATTATCAAAACTCACAAGAAGAAAATTAAATTAATGACTAAGAACATAAAATATAATTCAATTACAGTAAGTGTACAAAATGCACTCCCTTTTCGCGAATACACAAATCTATTCTTTTTTCTAAAGATTCCATTAACCTGCTAAACGGTAGGGGATCAGCTATGATGTCATTAAATTGACATTGAATTCTTTCTTCCAATTCTTGGCGTGAATTTACCTCTGTAGCATAGACTTTTGCCTTAATATACGACCAAACTGCGTAGTCCAAATGGTTAAAATCGCATGACCGAGGAGGCCAATGAATCAGAGCTTCTGCACCTCTACCAATCCATCGATTCGGAAAATGATTACTCAACCAATTACGACACCTTCTATCAAAGTGTGGTGGAGCTCCATCGTGAATAAAAAATAAAGATCTTCGCTCGTTTAGCGTTAAATCCTTTAATATCTCGAACACGGAATTGTTTAAAAAATCAAGATACATATTACCATTTAAATTTCCAGGTAGAATATGATAACCTATTAATTTGTTACCTAAAGTTGCTGCCAAACATTAACTTTAAATGAGTGTTGGTAATGTGATACCCTTTTGACTCGTGGATTCTCATCACATCAGTAGTGTACATTATGGGAGTTAAACATACCTTGTCGCGTAAAGGTGGCCTCGTCCGTAAAAAGAATGCATTTTAAAAAATTTGGATTGTGGGCTGTCCTTTGTTACAATGTTTAACAAAAATCCACTCTAACCGTAGATCATCTGGCAAAAGCTCTTGGACTTGTCTGTAATGATAAGGATGTAATTGCTGTTCTTTCAGTATCCGCCAAGTACTTGAACAAGAAGTATTTGTTTGTCTTGCTATATTCCTTATGCTAACTGTTGGATCTTGATCAAGTAAATTTAAAATATTATTTTCTTTATTAATTGTTCTTGTTGTTCTTTCTTCTTAAGGTTCCATCTTCTAACGAAGGTTGGATATCAACATGGCAATTATTATTTTACTTACAGCAGCTCTAAATAGTTGGCTAGAGCTCAGACTAAACCATTCCCTTAGATTTCGTAGCCAGGAGGTTCGTCTTCTTCCTACATCTCTTTTACCTATTATTTTGCCCTCTATAATCAAACGTAGTAGCCCATAACGAGGACCTCTTAATATATGACCGAAATATTCAAGTTTCCGCCTCTTAATTGTCTGTACAATTTCTTCCCTCTTATTAACCCTATCAAGGACTTCAATATTGGTAATTTTGTCTACCCATGCTATTCGTAGCATCCTTCGATAACACCAACGCTCAAAAGCTTCCAATTTCTTAATCTCCAGTTGTTTCAATGTCCATGCCTCAGATCCGTAGAGCAAAGTTGTAAAAATGTAGCAGCGCAATAACCTTATCCTTAGATCCATTCTTAGGTCTCTACTACACAATAGATGTTTCATTTTTACAAATTTTGCCCTTGCTATTTCTATACGGCTTTTAATCTCTTGCGTTTGTTCTGCGTTTTGACTAACCAATGTTCCTAGATATTTGTATTTATCTACCCTTTCTATCTGGATATTATTAATATGGAGTGTCTCGTTGTCTTTTGGATGTTTTGTAATGACCATGAATTTTGTTTTCTTTAAGTTCATTTTAATACCATATAATGGTACACTTTTCATTCAGCCGTTCCAGTATGTTTGTTAGACTTTGCAGAGTTGTTAGACTTTTCCAGTATGTTTGTTGTTCTTTGCCTACCAGAAATTATTTTATTTGGTCTCACATTTCCAGTTTCTCGACAACGTCGTTCAACGGCTCTAAATGTTTTTTACTTGGTAAGTTTCTTCTAGGAAACTTTTCTGCATAAAGTGTCACAGCTGCACTAGAACATCCCAAACATTCGCCTAAGGTTAATAACATGTCTGTGTATTCAACATTTGAGTACATTTTGATTTGATTTTAAAAATAACAACGTTTCAAAACTCTAATGGACCACAGGAGTGATGACGTAGATTTTATTGACATCTGTCAGTTTCACTTTCCAAAAAAACCTTGTTAAGTGTGGATCATTTGTATTTTTCGTTATTTTTTCATTTATTTTATAGAATCTTTCCGATTTTTGCAATATTTAAGTATTCTAATAGTTACTACAACAATTTTACAAGGTTGTGTAAATAATAAAGCACATTGTTTTATGCTAATAGCAATAAAATGCATGTATCAATAAAGTAAGGTTAGAATTTCTCAGTTTCAGAACTTTTAAACTATATTTCATAGAAATAGAACTCTGAATTATGATGGTATTATCGTAAAAATCACTATACTTACAAGAAAAAGCAGCAGAGGAAGCAAAAGGTTAACTTTATAGAAATTAAAAAGTCTTGAGATTTGACATTTCAATGTTTGTTTGGAAAGTAATAATGACAATGTGACAGTCGTGACGTCACACTTCTGCGGTCCATTATTGTTGATTTATTGTCATAACAATCAATAAATGTCAGATTTCCATGGCACACTTGGAAAAAATGAAGGTATACTTATTAGAACTTTATCATTACTACCAGCATCAATTATTACTTCATAATTTTCAAATCAAAACATTCCGAAAACGGTACACAGTATCGAGTTTTACCAAGAGTACCTTTTTCGTGTAAAATTGAATGATGTTTAAGTTTACTTGAAATTTTGATTAATAATTATACTCTTAAAAAAGTTATATTGACTAATACTTAGTACGATCCGTGTAACAAGCGCCCTCTATAAGAATCAGATATAAAAACAAATTCATGGGATTTATCAGCTTCCAAAACATATTCGTATACAATTTCATTACAATGTTGCCAGTAGTTTCGGCAAAATCGTAAAAAATGCGTAAATTTTTTTTCCTTCAACGCCCTGTATCTTGAAAACAGATGGCGTTACAAAATTTTTTACTAAGCAAACCCCAATTATTTTTCAGCTTTTAACTACCCTAGAGACGGGGTTACCTATTTGTGAAACAGCCTGTATATATATTATGTGCACATACTTCTTAAACATTTACTAATTAAATAAAAGTAGATATGAATTTTTTACCTCAGAAGACGTTCTGTTTCTTCTGCTTAACACAGGCGATTGAAAATTAACAGGCCTAAATTCTTTTCTCTCGGCGACAGGACTAGAGTTTGCACTTTTGGGTGTCCACATAGGAGGAATGGATTCATCTTGGCTCTCGTAGTCCTTCTTATTATGTTCGTTTGTTGGTGAAAAGTCAATCCTTTGCCCAGGCGACCATATACCTAAAAATAAAGCTATTTAGATGTGGGGAATTTCGAATAAATATATACAGTGGCACAAACACATCAAACACATAACAAAAAATGCTGTTAATGACAACAAAAATTTAGAGTATTTTATGAATATGCTATCAGTTTTACACAGAATGAAAAGTAATACAAATGTTAATAACTTTTAATGGGTATTAAAGTAGAACCTGCTTAATTCGAACTTCGTTAATTCGAAATCTTCTTTAATTCGAATTTTTATTCTGGTCCCTAGCATTTCCTATATAAGTAATGTTAAAAAGTCGTGGATAATTCGAATTATATTTTGGATAATTCGAACTTTTCTACAAGTTAAAAATGCCAACTTCATGCTGGAAATTTCCACTAAAAGAGGTAGTATTCTTTTCTGTTCTAACGTGGCACTTGTTTCAAGGCCATTGTACATTGTACCCGTACCTGTCACCTCAATTCTAGCCCATCTGGCACGCCCCTTCACGCACGTTGGCGTTGCAATTGCAATCACAGCAAATCACGTCAAGTCACTTCGTATTGAGTAAAGATGCCGTCGCATGGTAATACGAAATCATAAAAAACTTTAACGTTATCGGAAAAAATAGCGACAATTAGAGAAGTAGAAAAGGGGACGAAGAAAAAATCTGAGATTGCCAGGGACTTTGGAATTCCTCTCAACACATTATCCACCTACTTGAAGAATAAAGAAAAAAATCTCAACAGTGAAAGTGAGTGCGGTAAAGATCGAAAAAGGTTAAGGGGGTCAGAAAATCCAAATTTAGACAGTTGTGTGTTAAAATGGTTCAAACAAGCTAGGGATAAAAAGATTCCCGTGAGTGGCCCCTTATAAGACGCAAAGCTAAACAATTTGCTATTGAAATGGGGAAAAACAATTTTAAGGCGAGTAAAGGGTGGCTCGACGGTTTTAAAGAACGCAACAAAATTTCTTTCAAATCCATTTGTGGAGAAAGTGGGACCATTAATCAGCAAGAAGCCAACCAGTGGAAAAAAAATTTGGAAGATATGATTCAGGGTATAGATGAAAGACATATCTTTAATGCTGACGAGACGGGTCTCTTTTTTAAATGCACTCCTGACAAAACGCTAGCATTTAAAAATGAAAAATGTAACGGAGGAAAACTAAGTAAAGAAAGAGTAACTCTCCTAATTGGTGCAAACATGAACGGATCAGAAAGACTGTCTCTACTGATGATTGGCAAGTCGGCTAATCCGCGTTATTTTAAGAATGTCAAGTCAAAACCAGTGGAATATGTAAGCAGCGCAAGAGCTTGGATGACTAGTGATCTTTTCGAGAACTGGCTGAAAAAATTTGACAAAATGTTCATAAAAGAAAAAAGAAAAGTTATTTTGTTTATTGACAATTGTACGGCACACACCACTATCCCACTGATGGAAAATGTAAAAGTTATTTTTTTTCCTGCTAACATGACTTCAGTTCTCCAGCCTATGGACCAGGGTGTCATAAAAATTTTTAAACATTTTTACAGACGTTTTTTGGTTGAAAACATATTGATGGAAGATTGCGACACCCTTAAAATAAAGTTAGACATTCTACAAGCATCTCGAATGTGTAAGAAAGCTTAAGACTAAGTAACACCCGAAACGATCAAACACTGTTTCAAAAGAGCTGGTTTCATAAAAAAGGAGGAGAACACAGACGACAATTTAACAGAAGAGCTGCTTTCAGTTGACTGCTGGGGGGACATCATTTCTGATCCTGCCATCTCTTATGAAGATTTTGTCAACGTAGATGAACATGTTGCAGTATGTGGTGAAACAACCGATACAGAGATCATCGCTGAAGTGCTTAAGGACAATGATGACAAACAAGAGAGTGATGAAGACGACGCATCATCAGTTGCGGGAGAAATACATGTTCCGAGTGCGGCCGAAGCAACACACCATATTACGCAACTTAAACGGTACTTTGAAATAAAAAATGATGTAAGTCCGAGTACCGAGCCGTTAAATTCTAAAAAGCAGCTAAAAATTTTGGATTTCTTTAGAAAAAATTAGTCTATTTTCATTAATTGTAACAAATATGTATTCTTATTTTCAATAAATTTTTTGATACAAAATGTTTTATTTTTTTAATGATGCGTTCTCACTGGGAATTTTTTATCTGCCGATTGTTTCGGCTAAGATTTGGCCAAAAATACCAATGAGAAAACCTGCAAATGATAAAAATCGACAATAACTGACCATTTTTAAAAGCTTGCAAATGCTTTAATTGGTATTCTGACCTAATTTTGTTGGCCCATTTTTTTCGGTTGACAAAATTCGGGCAAAAATAGTAACGAAAGCATCTGCAAGCGATAAAAATGGTCAACTATTGTTGATTTTTATCGTTTGCAGATGTTTTTGTAGGCATCTTTGTTTTTTTGTGTATATATTTTTAATTTGAATTTTTGGATAATTCGAATTTTTTTAACGGTCCCTTGAGGTTCGAATTATCCAAGTTTCACTGTATTATGTATAATGTATTTTCAATTTTACTGAACATTGCATATTTATTACACTTTTTAAAAAGAAAATTCCTAGTACTTCTATATTAAATTCTAGAAGACACAATGATAAAAATGAAAATATCCGAAATATGTCATGATTCACAAAAGAAAATGTTGACAAGTATTTCTCTATCCTAAAGCACGAATTCGAGAAAAATAAACTTTGACCCATCAAAAATAATTAATGTAAAAACGAAACAGGAATATCTGTAGTCCAACACAAAGCTACTAGAGTAGTAACCTGTAAGGGGAAAAAGCAAGTGCATAAACTTTCATCTACTGAACGTGGATCCACAAGCACAGTCATAACCTATATATCAGCAGCAAGCCAGTATATTACACCCTTGTTAATATTTCCACTTAAAAGGTGACAGGAAGAATTGCTTAATGGAGCTCCTACGGAGTCGATAGGCGGATGTTCAGATTCAGGTTGGGTAACTGGTCCATTTTTTCTTAAGTGGTTTAAACGTTTCAGTTTCATTGTGAACTCCTCAAAAAAGAATCCTGTTGTGCTTATCCTTGATGGTCACTATTTCCATCCTGCGAATTATATATGGTCCTTGCAGGGACAGCGTGACAAATGAATGGAGGAGCAGATACAACAATGAAATAGAGACTCTCTTCGGGAAAGGAAACATCGTAAGATACATAAAAGCCAATAGATTAAGATGGGCAGGCCACGTGGTACGGAGTGATGACGACAGACTGATTAGCAATGTGTTTTGGGAAAGACCAGATGGTAAAAGATCGGCAGGAAGGCCTAGAAAAAGGTGGAAAGACGCTGTCAGGGAAGACCTGGAGAAGATGGAAGTAAGGCCATGGGAAATAATAGCACAGGATCGGAATCAATGGAAGGCAATAGTAAACGCGGCAAAAACTCACGAAGAGTTATAAAAGCCAATGATGATGATGATTTCCACACTAGAAATCTCGAACTTATTGACATTGCAAATGAGTCAGAAGTATCTATAGTTTGCCTTTCTCCACACTCAATAGATAAGCTACAGCCTTTGGATGTATCGTTTATGTTTCCTTTGAAAACTAGATACGCAAAAGCTATAGAACAATGGTTGGCTAGTAACCCAAATAGAGTTGTCAGGAAACTGCAAATATCCAGTCTCTCTTGTGAAGCGTATCTTCGTGCAGCTACTCTTGAAACGGCCGTCAATGGGTTTAGGAAGAGTGGGATCCATCCATTTAGTTCTGATTTTATTACTAGACATCTTGAACAGCAAGAGGTACCTGCTAATGGACGGGATAATGATAACCAGAATGTTCTAGTCCCCCTCGCGGTCAATCCACGAGACATCCAGAATATTCCAGTCCCACCTCAAGTGGTCAGTCTACGAGACCTCCAGAATGTTCCAGTTATCGAACCTTCCACATCTTTTAGAGCCGGTACTTCATTCTTGTTAACTGGATCTCCTCACAAAACTTCACTCAAAATCTCTTTACAAAAGAAACAAATGGCAGAAGAGAAGAGGCAGTCAAAGGCTAAGAAACGTCTCATCATGGAAGATAAAGAAAATCCTGGCACATCATTGAACAAACGTCCCAAGACGGAAATAACGAAGTGGGATTTAAATTCAAGTGACTCTGAGGACGAAACAGAAGTTCCACTGCTATCAACCGATGATGAGGATAGTTCTGGTGATGAAGATGCACCATGTGCCATTTGTAAAAAACGTTTTATACATTTTAACTAGGAATGGGTGGGGGACGGAATTGGGATACTATTTTTAAAGAACCAAAATATGCTTTATTTTGTTATTTATTTATTTTTACTTCAGGAAATTTTATTTAGCAGAATCGTACTAGCAAAACTCTTAGACATTGAGTTAAGTTACTTAAATCAGTTTTTTCCATTATTTTAACTCTAAATGAAATTTCAGAATTTAAGATTTTGCTTACGGGGAAGGTATTTGGTACACTTTACCTTACTATGTAAAACAGGCATACGGAACAGAATGATAGAAGGAAGAGTGGTGGAAGGTGAAATGAAGCAATAACTTAAGCACCAAGGAGAATGTGTATAAATGTAAAATAGCCAATTTAATTCACAATTAACATTCAAAATTAGTACGACGTAAAAATTCTGTGAGTACTAAGTATAAAACAGCGTTTTTGACATATTTGAGTACATACAACTATAGAAATAAAAAAGAACAAACGTATTTTTAGTAAAAACGCTGAAATTATGCATTAAAATTAAACCATGTAATTTCTGGAGTTGTTATTTGTGTATTTATATTATAACCTACTCCTTTTCAACAATGATTCAGAGGAAGGTCAGAAATAAACTTCCAGACATTGCAGCCAAAAATCTTCGTATGCCGAATGTTTTTCGATTTTAATGGGTTGCTAACACCCACCAATCATTCACTCTAATACGAGATTTGATATAAACATCAAATTTTAAAATTAGAAGAGTCGTAAATGTGTCATTAAATGATTAAATTTGGTCGATGTATATGTCGTAAAATCGTGTAACAAACAATATTTAAATGATAATTTTAATTCATATAAACTGTTATGTAATTTAGTAGTCAAAGTAAGAGATTTGTTCCATTAAAAATTTCGAGGAGTTGTAAAAGAAAGTCGATATGAATGAGATTCTGTTTTGAATATTTGTACATAAATATAAAACCTCTTAGTATTTATGTAATGATATGGATCATGGACGTTATTTATACGTCCATGATATGGATTTAACGCAAAGGAAGTTATGAAGACACAACTGTATTTTTGATCGATTTTACCATAATAATCTTATCCAAAATAATATCTAAGATATAATTCCGTAAACCAATTCATATTTTTGCTTTAATTTGTGCCTTCTAAGAATTGCAAGTCAAAATAGACGTTGATAAAGATTTATTAGAGATATTGGGAATCTAAAAATTGCGTTCCACAACATAAAAGGAAAAGACAGTCAAGATTTGATTTTACGAGTAGTACGCCCGTATTTATCTGCTTATACGTATATCGCCCTAAAAGGGCTTTTCAGAACGGCTATTCACCCTTTTTAAATGTTATTTCCTCTCAGGCAACATATCCCTTCGTTTGATACCAAATTAATTCAATTGGATTCAACTCGCAATGGTAAGATAAAAGTCTCTAAATAATAATACCATGAAGTCTAGCCATTGAATCAGCAGCATATTAGCGATATCTACCACGATGTTCCTTGTTTATTGTCAATAGTTTTACTTTGATCACATCCTCTGTTAATAAAACACATTTTTCGTGTAGCCAGCTCTGCATGACGGATTTTCTACCACTTATCGTTGGAATGCGTTCCACAAAGCGACTGTAGTAAGATGTATTGTCCAATACTATGACTGAGTTATAACCCGACAAGCGAGAGCTGGCGGGTAGCGCGTAGAACAAATTGAAAAGTGGAAGGGATTGCTCATTTCTATTGCAGTCGGCTAGGAGATCACATCGTGTATAACCGTTTAAGTACCTATACTATATACCTATAATCGCGATTAAGTACGTCTCCTATCTCTCTTAGAATAATTTCTTTTCTATTTTCGCGCAGCTCACCCGCCAGCTCTCGCTTGTCGGACTATACTATCTACACCATTTTTCAGAAAACCAGTGTCGCTGCCAATAAGAGCGACTGTATGTCATGCATTAACTTAGGTCTTGCCAAGGTAAAAATTGTTCGTTTTGCGGCACAATATTCCCTAATTAAGCGTAGATAATTACGTCATATTTTACTTAATATAGATCTGAGAGTTAGAGCCATATTTTCAAAGAAAAATAAATGTACAGTTCTGCGAAGGATAGTTTTTTGAGCTTCATCCAACTTAATAGGTTTTTATAATCTATAAAACAAGCGTATATTGGCACTAACACAACCCTGGAGTGTTAAACTATAACCTAAATACCAAATAAGGCTTCTCTTGTTCCAAAATTTATGAATAAGACTCAATACTTCTTATCTATCATTTCTTATTAGTTTCAATGTTACACTGTCTCTCTCAGATGCTTTGACATTCTTTAGTTGCATTTTAACTTTCTTTTGCTGGATCTTAAATTTGTTTGGTTATGTTATTGGGGAATCATGGTTACAGAATGGGGAACAAAGAAATCCAAATATTATGTTCTGCAGACGACGCCGCTTTAATCGCCGAGACAAAAGACGAGCTCCAAAGAGTAACACACATCTTCAATACTACAGCCAAGAAATACAATATGATAATATCAGCAGAAAAATCCAAATGTATGACAACATCTAAATACCCACTACGATGTAAAATTGAAACTGATGGGAAATATTAAAGCAGAAAGCAAGGTTTAGATATCTGGGAACTAATTACGGAGATGTTGAAGAAGAAGCACGACAACAAAGCTTACAAGCAAGTAAAGCGACGAGGATGTCGTAATGACACAATCTGGAAACAAACCATAAAGACAAGACATAAAAACAAGAATCTATAAAGCAACAATTTGACCTATATAAACATACACAGCGGAGACAAAACCTGACACATCTAAAACGAGACGACTACTAGAAACAACAGAGATAAAAATATATCTATCTAATTAGCCTTCTTCGGTCCATCTCTCCATAGGCTCCCAATACTTTTCCATTCTTCTCTGTCTGTCGCTACAGTCATCCACCTAAAGCCCACGTGCTTATTGATATCATCTGCCCATCTCATTTGGGGCCTTCCTCTGCTTCGTTTATATTCCCATGGTCTCCAACTTGTAAGAATTTTCTTCCATCGGTCTTCTTTTTGTCTTATATTGTGTCCGGCAAATCTCCATTTCAATTTTGCAACTTCTTGTCTAACATCCCTCACTTTTGTTTTCTCTCTTATCCACTCGTTTCTCTTTTTATCCATTAGTCTTATGTGCAACATTTGTCTTTCCATTGCTCTTTGGGTTTTTATGATTTTGTCCATGTTTGCTTTTGTAAATATCCACGTTTGGGAACCATAAGTAAGAACAGGGAGTACGCATTGATTGTATACTTTGGTCTTAAGATGCTGTGGATATCGTTTGTTTTTAAGAATGTAGCTTAGTTTGCCAAATGCCGCCCGTGCCATTCTAACTCGTCTCCTTATCTCTGCTTTTTGGTTCTCTTTGTTAAGTTTTATAGTTTGACCAAAGATATATATATATATATATATATATATATATATATATATAATCCTGAGCTTGATCTATTTCATCTTGTCTGATTCTCATTGTGATGTCTTCATCTGTATTTGTTATGGTTTTGGTCTTGCTGTAATTCATATTAAGGCCTATCTTTCCAGCTTCTATGTTCAGTTCTTTCATCATTTCAAATAATTCTTCTTTTTTATCAGTTATCAATACGATATCATCAGCGTACCTTAGATGGTTCAAGCGTTGTCCACAAAAGAGATGAAAATACTTCGATGAATATCAAGGAAAAGTCTTTTGGATAGGGAGAGAAGCGAAAACATAAGAAGAGCATGCAATATAGAAGACATAAATGGATGGGTGACAAAACAGAACAGGAGTGGAACAAACACATTAGTAAAATGGCAGAAGATAGGTTAGTACGAATAGCACGAGATAAGTCAACAAATGGACGAAGAAAGTATTGGAAGACCAAGAAAAAGTCTTGTGTACTCTAGAAGTCGCTTTCCAAGTTTTGTTCTTCATGTAGGCCTCTCGTTTCGCTTTACGTATTTCCTTTTGTTGCTGAACCATGATGTAGTGTTGTTGTTTCTTTTGTTCAGTATGACTTAGCATTTTCCTAGAGCTTCTGTTGCTGCTTCTTTATTGTTGTTTTTAATTTCCTTCCAGCTCGCGTTTATATCTTTGATGTCGTCTATTTGTTTCCAGCTGTATCTTCTGTGCTACCCTATTTTTTTGGCATATTTCAAAACACGAAAGTAGAAATGCGAAGATCTTTTGGTTGACGAAACCAAACTTCAGATTTTTGCTTTAATCTGAGCCTTCTATAAATTGCAAGGCAAAACAGACGATAAAAAAGATAAAAGAAAGATATGGGGAATCTAAAAATTGCATTTCACATATTATTTTATTATTATAGTATATTATTATATTTTATTATTATAATACGATTGAGATGTCATTTTATTGTTAAACAACTAGCACCCAATGGCTAAGGGGCTATCTTCAGTGCTACATATTGGCAACTATTTTGTTACACATTGGCCCCTAAAGTCATTAGTTGTTGTATTAGATTTATAATGATCATGTAATGACACACACAATACCTTTTATATTTTATTATCTCTATTTATAACGTGTTCATCTTATAACCTATGTTCTATATCCTAGATATACCTATATCCCTCCCTTCCGTCACACCTAGTGCTGCCAACCAACCTAAGCTATATCATACATCTCCCTTTTTACTCCCTAAATCTAGAAGGCTTGATTATTCTCCTACTTGATCAAGTTTGAGGTTGAATCTCGTTTTTACTACTACCACTTGAACCGTTAATATCTTTATGGGAATTGTTATCAAGTTTGTCTGATGATGTATTAGATATATTTTCATAAGATTTTCTAGCAAGCAATTCTAAACTAGGATAACATTCAGGGTGAGTATTAAAAGGATGTGGAGAAGAATTTATAAATGATGCATTTCTTCTATATTCATTATTTTCGAAATCCTTTACAATATAGGACCTGGGACTCTCATGTTTATCTATAATTTCTGCAGGCACCCAGATCTTGTCTTTCTTAAGCATTACACTTTATCTCTTATGAAACCCATCTGTTTCCTTCGCCTGTCTATCATAATAATGCTTTGTCTCTACCCTTTTTTCCTTATTTCATTTATTTCCACTGTAGGCTTGTCTTCTAAAATTTTATTGCATACTGGTAATGTTGTTCTTAATAGTCTATCATTTAACAATTCTGAAGGAGAAATATTTAGTCCTGATAACGGCGATGTCCTATATTCTAGAAGTGCTAGCTGCACATCATTACCAGAGTCATGACATTTTTTAAATATGCCTTTACAGATTCCTACAACACGTTCGGCAGGTCCATTTGACCTTGGATATAATTGACTAGATGTGATTAGGTTTATATTCCAACTTGCACAAAAATTTTTAACTCACAACTGCCAAATGTCATATTGTCTGCAACAAGAACGCTAGGAATGCCATGAGTTGAGAACAGATTTCTGAGTTTATCACTCACTTCCTTTGCTGTTTTATATTCTAATGGAATTAGTTCAAGCTAGTTGCTGTAGTAGTTGACAACAGTTAAATAATCGTGGCCTGCATAGTTAAATTAGAAAACTTGCATCCTACCTGGAAATGATTTGGTTTATTACATCTTTTGCATATTTTACCATAAGCTGGGCAGCTTCTTGGACCATGTCGTCTCCCACATTTTAAACAATTGTAATCTTGATTGTTAGAGGTGTTATTATTATCTGCACCTATGTTCCTTATAGCATCATTTTTAAAACTATTATTTCCTCTGCATCTTAAGCTGTTAACTTCCATTTCTCTTCTAAGATCTTTCAATTGAAATTTGCTTGCTTCTGATGTTATACAGTGAGTCTCGGCTTTCCTCAACGTCAAATTTGGAACTCTTAATAATCTCTCTTGCATTGTCTGGTCTCGAATGCCACTCACTATTTTATTACGGACTAGTGAATCTTCTAGTACTCCAAAATTACATAGCTTTGCTAACATTTTAATGTCTGTCAGGAACCTATCAAATTCTTCATCCTCACCTTGACTTCTGTTGAAGAACTTATATCTATTATAAGTTTCGTTCCGAAGTGCCTTGCAATACTCCTCAAACGCCTGTATTACTTTACCGGAGTTTTTTCCCTCGTCACCAACAAACGTTAACATTCTAAATACGTTTTAAGCATCTTCGCCAGCTGAATTTAAGAAAATTGCAATTTTAGTTTCGTCATCTTTATTACAGAGGCCAGTTGCTGTTAGATATATAGAGAAACTGTTCATAAACTTCTCATAATTTTGACTTGTATGTTGATCGAACACGATGTTTTTTGGTGCCGTGGCTGACTCCATTTTATAGTTTTCTTACAACTGAAGGTTGTAAGTCAACCAACCAGTCTAGTGCTGCCAACCAACCTAAGCTATATCATACAGTTGTTATTTTGTTACAACTTTTTGTGTTTAGATTAAACTCTTTTTCAATGTTTGCTGAAGACGCTGAAGACAGATTTTGCAGGTTGTTTTTAACTTTTAATTTTGTTTATTAACATTTACATTAAAATATAAGTACCTAGGCAAATCTCATTGATTATTTTGCTTTTCGCCCAGGTATATAATGTTGAACCAATTTTTAAAAATTAAACAGTTTTTGGCTAATATAATGTCTGGCTGTTTATTTCTGGCCTCCCTATGATTCATTGAGGGGAGAAATGACGAAAATAACCGCGGCATGAACGACGTTGTGATTGTTGTTTATTTTAGTGTAGGAAAGGTGTGTTGCGACAGGTGAATTTGGCAGTAGTTACTTTGAATTAGTTTCGGGTTATCTGATTTTATCAATGTCCAAGGCTACTTCGACGATTTGTTTTCTTTACAGCCAATCGTTAACCTCTTTAATTATAATTAAACATTGGACAATTTGGGAGTGGAGAAAACGTCGATGATTATAGATGGCTCAATTATCCTTATTTAATTATCAGAATGCTAGCAATCAATATGCGAGTTTTTCTATTCAATGTTATTAATGATAAACTAATTGTGAATATTGTTAATTAAAATTTTTCGTTAAATATAATTAAAAATTGTTTAGAGCAAAAATGTTTTACCAACATATGACACACTATTTAGCATTCGAGTATCCATATCATGTCTCTAGCGATTTGATCAAACGCTGTTTTTATTTCTAATATTCTACTCTCCGCTTTTCATTTGAACCACGTATTTACGTTTATTATTTATAATTAAGGTATACCTATAATAAATAATATATGAAATACGCAATTCAAATATATTAAGCCAATGATTATTACAAACAGTACATTTTTCTTTGAAACAAGAAATTTTTAGAATAATTGGTAGTACAAATACAATAATTTTTTAGTACTAATCACAGATCACTAATAACTAGACGTTTTACGCAGGTAGCTCAAGGTCAAACTAAACTAAATGTCATTTATAGTATCGATACAAATATTTTGATGTCACTATACTATACTATACTCTGCAGTTTAGTTTAGAACAAAACTTCTTCTTCTTCTTCTACTTTTTATATAGACATGACTCTGTCTGTTTTTCAATGTGCCTCCAGTAACTTGTCATTCCTTCGGTTTCGTGGTCTTTCTACTGATCGTCTTCCTATTGGGGAACCGTCGCTTGCCTTCTTTACTACTCTATTATCATTTGACGTATATGATCGATCGATTCTACTCTTCTATTTCTTACCCAGTTTTTCATGTTCTCCACCTTGAATCTTTTAAACGCAGACTATTTGAAGCTAAGGAGTAAAAAGATACAACGATTTACTCTTAATGAGAAATGTTTAGCTTTGTCTTACTAAAAACAAAGTGCTCTAATTCTTATTCTAATATAGTATTCTTTCCAATTTATTTATCTTACCTGGTAAGTCATCATTAAACAGACTTCTGGCTCAAACTATTTTGAGCTCCAGGAATTAATAAGTTGGTACTTGAGTCACTAAAAGCAACAATATTAAAAATGGAAGGAATGGATAAGCATATAGCTATATTATTTGATGAAATGGCGATTATACCAACTCTTCATTACCATGAGCACAGTAGATGTATAGAAGGTTTTGAAGACATTGGAGATGACAGAGATTCATATATAGCAGATCATGTTCTAGTTTTTATGTTAAGAGATCTAAGAAAACCGTGGAAATCACCAATTTCATACCCATTTTGTAGCAGAGGTGATGCAAAAACCCCTCAAATTAAAAACATGTTGGTGGAAGTCAGTTTTAATTTCCTAGAAGTCTCAGTCTTTGAATGAGATCTGTTTCGAAGGAAATCAATTTAGCATATTCCAAACTAACATATTTTTCTTAGATCGAGTGTCATCTTCGAGATGGTCTTTTTTATTGGGGTTCTAGAACAGCTGCCATAATCTGATGTTGTTTATAACTTTCAAAAAAGAGCAATACAGTATCTTTTTGGCCTCAGTAGAATAACATATTGCAGAAGCTACTTCAAAAATCACGGGATTTTTAAGAGTTAGAGAATGATTTGCCGCTTGCAATTTCGCCCAGATTGTTAGTTTTGGAGTTGGTGGCATAATGCTTTGGAGAGGTATTAATTGCGAGATACGTACTGCACTTGTGAAAGTGATTGGACGAATGACTGGTGACATACATTCAAAACATCCTGTAATATCATGTTTTGCCATATATTGGTTACATTGGATATGACAGACTCATATTAATGCTCGACCATATGCCTCTGCTCTTATTGAGTAGTTATCTTGATGGGGTCCAAATTTAAAGAATGGATTGGCCACCATTTAGCCCGGATTTAAATCCAACAATTCTTCAATAATATGTCTAAAATTTACTTCCAAGCGTGCCGAGAAGAATGCAAACAGTACTAAGAGCTAGAGATGGAATACTCTTTACTGATCATACACTTGTTTTATCAATTTAAATTAGCATTTCAGTAGAGTAAAATATCTTTATTTATTGAACAATTAAGCCTTATTTTTTCGCAATTTTCTCCGCATAAAAACAAAACTGTTTCATTAAACATTGTTAAAATAAAAGAATTTATTTTCAAAAAAAAAAATTGGAAAATTCCAAAATATTCGATAATTTTGTCCATGAGTGTATAATTATTTACATATAGTGAATTTGTTTATTAAAAAGATATGTAATGTGGTGTAAACTGCTCAACGGGGCCTTTTTTGGCAAGACCTAAATTTTATATATTCTTTTCAAAAAGCCTTTCATGAAAAAATGTATTAGCTTTGGTTATGCCTTTTGCAAAGAACTTTTCAACAAACATGCCAGTTTTGTAAACCTACTAATTGATGTGATTTTTTTTAATTCAAAATTTTTATATTTATTACTATTAGCAGTTCTAACTAACTTGAGAACTAGTTTAAATAGTGTACTTTAGAGTTCCATTAATATCACCCACCGCTCATGATTACTTTGCGCTGCAAAAATCCACTTGCAGTTGA
Organism: Diabrotica balteata; assembly: GCA_918026665.1. Lineage (NCBI taxonomy): Eukaryota > Metazoa > Arthropoda > Insecta > Coleoptera > Chrysomelidae > Diabrotica > Diabrotica balteata. The sequence goes on along the minus strand of OU898279.1, from coordinate 13,194,780 downwards.
AACTTCGTTATATCTCTGTTGATTATGGAGCGATTTCGATTATTAATTAGTGGTGTAGACCGATGACCAGGTGTTAACGTAGCTTCTGATTACAACCCAGCTCTTGCTGAATTCAGGTTAAATCTAAACCTCTCCACGCTGAGAGAAAGGGAAATAAAAACTAAACATTGAAAAAAAAAATAAATGAAAAGCTACTGCCAACTACAATTATTGAAAATAGAAAAAATTAGGATGCAAGCCTCCAATGGAGGAACTTCTGTATATTACAAATAAGTAAAAATAAACTGAATAAAAAGTGCCGCCAAAAAAAGAAAAAAAATTGGATAACCGATGAAATACTTAAGTTAAGTACCCACTCTTCATTATACTCTCCATTACTTAAGTTAATGGAGAACAGAAGGATCAATAAAATTGTATTAATTTAATTGTATTAAAATAACAAAATTAAGATATGCCAAGATACACAGCGAAAGACGAAAAAATAAGGGAAGCAAAGGAAAATTGGTTGAATAATAAATGCTGAGAAATAGAAAATCTACAAGAATTACACGCCTCGTTTAAGAAGATTGGACAACGAAACAAAAATGCAAACTTGAAAAAAATATATAGAAGGTCTCTTTTAAAATGAACAATATCAGAAATACCCGACAGTGAACCAATGATAATAAATTAAGAGGTACTATTTGCGCCCAAAAATATGAAAAACTGAAAAGCTCCTAGTCTGGACGAAATGCCTGTTGAACTATTAAAGTTTTTAAATAGAGAAATATACATGTGCTCACCAAACTTTTTAATACAGTCTAAGAAAAAGAAGAAATACCAGAGGATTGGCTGACTTCTACTTCCATTGCAATCTCTAAACAAAACTACGCTAAATAATATAAATATCAAATAACAATGTTTAATGACCCGTACACTAAAATAATGTTCAAAAAGTATACCCAAATATATATATATATATATATATATATATATATATATATATATATATATATAAAAAACCTTTGGTAAATGCTTCCCCCTGCGCAGATAATCCACTTAGATGGAACTTACACTTCATGAATGTATTTCTCAATCCAGAGGATAATTGTCCCAAACAGATACAAAACTTCTGACAATGAACATTCAATTAAGAAACTCATTATACTGAAGTAACTGGGACAAAATAAACCGCTTATCAGCCATTCTACGAAAGCTGCAACCGTAGCATGATCAGAGAGCCAAAAACAGATTTGGAAATTTACAGAAGTCAAAGAAGTCAAAACCAATTAATATAATGGATGGTATAATAAGGACAATTGTCTATCTTTATTGTCTAATACATAATTATTGTGGTATAACAAGGAAAATTGTCTAATATTTAGTTCGGAATGAACTATCAGGCAAAATATCGCAGACGAAATCCTCATGAAGGTATCAGAAATACTTGAAGAACCAAACGACTTAAAAGCAATTATAAAAGAGACAAATAAAATTTAAATATTGTAAAAAATTTAATTTTAACAGCTGATAAAAGGAATTTCACTGTTAGATACAAGGAAGTGAATTACTACTCTATTGTACTACTACTCACTACTACTGTCGAACAAATTAATAAAGGTGCAGGTAAGAGTGAAGCAACAATCCCACCACCTGTTCACTGAATCTAGAGCACCAGCACCAGCAAAATTCACAAGAAGAATGTTCTTTGACAACTTGACAGTTTCTTTTCCGAGAGACAATGTCCCAAAATATTTAACAAGCTTTTTAAAATCATCAATTAGCAAGGTCGAAATTAACAATAGGGAATCTACGCATTTTACCGAAAGAATAAATAGTCTTATACTAAGACCAAAAAACTAAGACTATACATTGATGAGTTTTGAGATATTTTAGTGAGGTTTAACATGTTGTTAGTTGGTGAGGTATGAAATGCACCAAGCAATAGTGTTCACAAGATTTTTGGTTACTGCCGTACTACAACACGTTTTCAGTGGGAAAGTGGATTTTATAAACCGATTGGTGGGTTAGTTGCAAACAACTAATCGTATTTTTCGATGTCCTAGTAGAACTAGAATCCATCGGAAACTTAGACTCAAAGTAGGTATTTACCGAAAATCATCACACACGGATTGTTATTTGAAAAAGTCAAATCATCACCTTAAACCCAAACAAAACCTAGAAATGCCAAACATCTTAACGACTTGGCTACCCGAATATGTGAATCTAAATATTTGCGAGACAACTTAAAACATTTGGAAAGAGAATTGTACTCTAAATAACACCAAGTCCAAAATGAGCCAAGCGTAATTTCCACCCACAACAAGAAACAAAAAGACAGCGAATAATACAGAAGAGAATATCTAAATAAATCTTGATGCAGAAAACCCATATTATAGAAAAAGTGTTACCATGAAATAGCGGGGGTAACCAGAAAATGGAAGGAATTAAGTTGGACATACTTAAGAAGTAGAGAGACGTAGAAGAGTACCAGTAGATCGAAACAGAGCAATGGCAATAGAATGCTTATAATTTTTGTTAAAAATACATACAATTTAAAGTTTTTAAAAGGTCATTTTCAAATTTGAGCACCTTATATCACATGTGTTTTCATATGTGTATTTATTACTGGTAATATGAACAAGCAGTCATTTTCAGTTAGGTATACGAAAAAAATCTATTTTATTAAAAAAAATAAATATTCCCACTATTAATTCAAACTTTTAATTTTAGATTTGAATTATTTTTGGCTCGAATTTTAATGATACGAATTTCCGCTATATATTTTTTTTTTCTATTAATAATATGGAGAAACAAAAATACCTATTTTTATTCTGTTCCGAATTACGACAGCTCGTCGTCTCTCGTTAATTAATGTTTTATGTAAATACTTAATTGATAACAGAACCTTGGACCAGTCAAAATTTAAGAAAAAATATAAGGAACTGTTTGTTAAGCAATTATTTAAATTATTCATTAAATATGCTTGTAGGGTTAAACATATCGGCAGATTTGATGTAGAATATTGATTATATGGTGGTTAAAGGCTGCTAAGGGAAATTAAAGCCGACATGAAGCTGCCGATGCTTTTGTCGTAAGAGAAATGCCCATTGTTTTCCAACGAATGAGTAGGAGGTTTTAGGAATAAAACTCAGCTCTGCCAGCAAATCCTACTGTTACGTCCACGAAGACATACCATGTCGCGTAACCACTGGGTGCATGGCGTACAATGGGAGTGCGTTATGTAGCAGACGAGAGAGGGTAAAAGACGAGTCGCTGGCGCCTAAAAACTGGTACATATCGGCTAGGGGAATGAACCCCAACAGAAAATTCGGTCCTCCAAGGATGGGCGTTAAGTCGTAAGCCCAGCGACCTTACACTTGTGAAAAATTCTACAGTGCTAAAAAGCCAATGAGCCTCGGTTACCGAACGGAAATTACAGTAGACGAAAACAGCAATGAAAATGGACCATGAATTACGGAATCTGGAATATACAGTTAAAAATAACTTAATGTTAGAATAAATAGAACGAAAAGTAGATCGCAAAAAAACATACATTGTAGAGCTTACATACCAATCAAAAATAGGGCTTTTAGGGCCCTATTACCATAGATTATGACAAGATTGCATTAGTTTGAACAACAAAATATTACGTATTTTAGAGGCACCTGGTACATACAGTTTAAAACTGCTGCTCCCTACGGAATACCAAAGCATGTTATCTAGAAACATATAAGATAAAATATGAGAATTTACCTAGCGTAAAGCCTCTCAATATACCAAACGTACAGGAACGAATACTGCTTAAATTCCTTTAAATACTAAGAAACCATACGATCAGTAGAAATAAAGGAGCTGACAATAAGGCTAATGGAAATGTGGAACCAAATTGACCAGGACCAAATGAGAGGGTTGATTTTAAGTACGTCAACGAGGCGTCAGAAGAAAATTGTTAGGATTAGAGGTGGCAATACTTTTTATTAGAAAAGGCTGTTTGTCTTTTTTCATTTGTTAATTTAAATTTTTTTTAATATTTCTGCATCATAGAATGACAATTTAAAAAAGTTCAGAAGAATCAAACAAAACATAAATATTTTAATGTAATAATAAACTCATACTAATGAGTAACGTACATGCTCTTTTCGGTTGTAATTATCTGATTACTCGTGTTTCCGTTTTCAAATTTCGCAAATATTGGGCATATGTATTCGCTAAATATATAAAATCTAATTTCGTAAACCATGTCTAATATTACTGAGTTAAACTCATTCGGGTCTCCAGGTAATTACCTATAATTTCTGGGTACAAAAGCGGAGAGTTAAATAATTTTCATGTTGGCAACTGTTCATAACTATTATATAGTCTACAAAAAAATCTCCAAAAATTAGGCTAGGTATATAAAATCTTATGTTAAAACAAATTAAATTAATGTTATCACTTTTTGTAAGTAATTAATGTATAAATAAATAATTTTGAGACAATATATATTAAGTAAATATGTCAAATCAATCAATTTTCCGACAAGATACCACTTAGAATATTGATTAGGTATTTAATTTTATGCTACCACTGTCTCAACGTTGAATAATCTTTGAATTTGAAATCTTAACTGCATTACACTATAATTACTGCATTATACTGCATTATACAGTGTTGAACAATTCTGATATTACTTTCTTTTTATCAATTTTTGAAAGGATCAAAAAATATTTGTAAACTTGTAGATAAAAAAGGAGAAACTGCAACAAATAAGGAAGATATTTTAAAAATTGCTCAAGATGTTTACTCAGAATTGTATAAGCGAGAAGAACTTCCAGATCCCGATCAAAATCAAATACCAATAGTTCAAAATGTAGGCTCAGAAGACATCCCAGATATCAAAACAGAGGAAATGAAATCAGGTCTCTCGGAGATGACAACAATAAATCACCTAGAGAAGATGGGATAGTCATTAAACAAATCAAAGAAGGAGGAGGAACTTTAGTAAATGTGTTGAAAAAGATGTTCAATGCTTGTTTGACAAGAGGCGTAACCCCCTCCCAGTGACATCATGCAATAATAACCATAATGCACAAAAAAGGTGACATTTTAGACTTAAAGAACTACAGACCTATTAGTTTGCTCTCCCATACACACAAACTATTCATGAAAATAATAACAAAACTGCTTGTGAACAAACTGGATAGTTACCAACCTTGTGAACAGACTGGGTTCCGCTCCAGATACGGAACCAATGATCATCTACAAGTTAGAAATACACTAATAGAAAAGTTTACAGAGTATAACAAGCCTATCTTTCTTATATTCGTAGATTAAGAAAATGCGTTAGATACTATAGATCATCATAAAATGCTTCGAGCATTGGCTGACTGCCGCATTGTCTTGATTAAAAGTATTTACGAAACTGGGATAGCTTGTGTACGCCTTTATTAAGATACTAAGAAGTTTCGAATAGAATGTGGAATTAGACAGAGTGATACTATCTCCCCTAAATTGTTTACAGCTGTTCTTGAATATAGATTCAAGCAAATGGAACGGGATAATATGGAAATTTATATAAATGGCGAAGATCTGAACCACCTAAGATTTGCCGATGACATCGTTTTAATATCTGATAGAGTTGTTAAAGCTACAAAAATGCTGCACACGCTCTATAAAGTGTCAAAAACAATTGGTCTTAAAAACAAAAAGAGAAATCATACAATTTCTACCTGACGAAACTGACGAAATCGAATTCAAATCTTAACCACCGTGCTTTCTAAAACTTGCAAAGCAAACAGCTTGATGAATATTGGCCTTAAAATTAACACCTCAACGACAAAACTTATGACCAACCTTGTAGTCAGCGGTAAAATTCTGATTGAGCGCCATAGCATCAACCAAGTAACAGATTATTAATATCTAGGGCATGAGATTCGCTTAGGCCAAGATAATCAGAAAACTGAAATACAAAGAAGGATAGGTCTCACATGGCTGTCTTTGGTAGATTGAATAACATTTTTAAGTCTATTAAGCCAGTTTGTTTAAAAATAAAGGTTTTTAACCAGTGCGTTTTACCGGTTCTTACATATTGTGCAGAAACACTGACTCTGACAAAAAGAACAATAGATAAAATAAGAGTTACACAACGCGCTATGGAAAGATCAATATTATGTATTACCATCAGAGATAAAGTACCAAACCTAGAAATAAGAAGAACAGGAGTCACAGATGCAGTTGACAAAATAGCCATGGCTAAATGGGCTTTTGCCGGACATGTTGCCAGATTAACGGATGATAGATGGACCAGAAAGATTCTGGAATGGAGATCAAGGCAAGAGGCATATCGAAGCAGAGGACGACCACCGACTAGATGGACAAAGGATATCAAGCGCATGACGAAGAAGAACCTCATGGTTGAAGAACTTGCGAGATTGGTATGGTGTTGATACAAGCAGGCTATTTAGGGTGGCGGTGAATAAAATTAAAATAGCTATGATGGTAACCAACGTTCTGAAAGGACATGGTACATGAAGAAGAAGAAGATGATGACCTGGAGATTAATGGAGTATGTGTTCAATGCTAAACGGAAAAGGCTGATAGATAATACCCTGCATATTTTATAATACAATAGTTTTTTTTATAAGCAATAATGTTTTACTGGGTAACAAAATTTTTTTGAGAAATTTCTTATGACATCTATTTCGAACAGTATTTTATCTTTAAAATAAACAAAAAAAACATTTTTGTTTTTAATTTTTATGCGCTTTCTTATAAAGAAAGAGCCCTTGCAAGACAAGTAACTACTTTTAATAAAAAATTAATTTCAAAAAAATATGGCGGACATTTTAAACAAAAGTTGAAAAAATAGATTTTTTAACAATTTTTGCATGTCAAAATTATTTTTCGACGCTCAAAAACATCTTTCTTTGATGCCACCTCTAGAAAAACCTCTAGCGCCCTTCTTTTAATTCAATGTTATATATTTATTTAGTTATAATATCAGATCACTGTTAAGTCACATGTTTTACAGTTTTACATAACTATATCCGCAATAAACCAATTCAACATCCTCCTATATTTGCGAATCTATTTGTGAATTTTCTCACAGCCAACTAATACTGTGTGATTCTGTGCCAAATCCTTATTATTTATTTCATAATTTACTTTTTCTAAGCCAATAACCCAACGTATTATTTAAACAGTGGTAGATATATACAAATTAATGTAAAGTTTGAATGCCTGTAAATACTTTTAAACACTTGTCTGCTTGTTTTTGAATATATTTTTTATTCTCTTCAAAATATCTCATTAAAATAATGTTTTTACAGTTTTAACATCTTGATCTAATAAATTTTCTTTGATATTATGAATTTTTTGTTTAATAAAAGACACAAAGGAATCAAAAATAGGTACCTATTATAAAATGAAATCTAAGTATTTTTTTAAAAAGCAGTATCTCGATTATTATTAATGATTTAACTTATATAAATCATCATCATCACCGTTTTTGTCATATTTATTTTCTTTTTTCCTTTTCACTGCTATTGCTGCGTTTAGAGGAGAAGTCACTTTACGAACTGTGGTGTCCCCTTTTTTAGCCTTATTGTCAGTTCTTTTAAGTCTACTGATGCTGGCTGTACAGCTCTTACTTGCTTTCCCATATTATTTCACAAATGCTTCATGGGGTTTAAGTCTGGACTTAAAAAAACACCGTTTTTGGCACTTATAAAAAATTATTACCAACAATTTGGAATTACAACACTAATATGTTACTCCAGGCATTGCCCTCCATATCGCTGTGATGGTTTCAAAAATTTACTAATTAATTCAACATGCATTTCTCACGCCAAATCCGACATATCCAAAATTTGCTGGAATGGAACCAATAGAAGGGAATAATCCTGAGCTTTCAACCACTAAGAGAAAGTAACATTTTGCAAGAATAGACAAAGTAAGTTTTAGTTTCCAGTACAGATCCACTGTAAGGAATAGTAAGGAATATAGTAGAAATATAAGGAAAATAATAAAGAATATTTAACGTAGTGATGTATTTCTGATATTTTATTGTATTGCTGCATAATTGTTAATAAAAAGTTGTTACCCATAGGCCTCTCAGGCGGTTTAGGCCTACCGTGTGCTATAATATAATTTTTTTTCACGTGTTTCCTGTAGGGCTAATAAGAACTTTTTCATTATTTCATTCACTAATATCACAAAATATTTAAGGTTTAAAATCTGTTAGCAGTAATAAGACGACTGATTTTACCTCGATTAAAATTACGGAAATGTATACAATACCTAGTTAAATATCGAGAAATTTAACGATAGAACAAACAAATGTTTATGGTTTATGTTTTTTTTTTCTTACTCTGTTCTAAAATTAACAATTTTCCCAAAGTAATTTACGATCCGCATCTGAATAATTGAATAACTGGTATTGCAGCTCTATTTTTGAAACTCAATTTACTTGGCCGTGACTTTATTATTTATGAAATATAACCGGCATTTGTTTCGAACGATTTATGAGATTATACTGGAACGTGAAGTATTTAATTTAATTAATTTCAAATAAAATCATTTCCAATTAAAATTCGTTCACTGGATATTCAGGTGCTAAAAATATAATATTTAAAGAATGAATTCAGCGCTGGTATTCTCGAGGGTAGAAAAGGATGCTATCATAACGAACTAAGAAATACATGGAAAATTATTGAAATAAAAATAGGAGAAAAAGGTGCATGGAAAAAGAGGTACAGGAAAAAGAATATCCTGACTTTATAACCTACGAAAATGTAGAGGAAAAAAGTAGGAAGAGTTTTTGGACGTCATGAAAAAATGCCATAAACTTAAACAAAGGTTTATAGGAAGAATGTTACAACCATCAATGAACAATGAATATGCAACATTCCAAACCGATACAAGTAAAAATATTGTTCTGAGGCTATTTTATTATGGCATCGTAATGCAATTATTATATTCACAATGCATAGTCTTCTCCAATACCTAAAGCTACAGTACAGTTTACTTTCTGTTAAAATATTGACACAAATTATCGGTAATACAGAAATATTGAAATTCGCATAAGTCCCAGATATTTGAGAGTAATATGAATATTGCATATGTTCAACGATGCAGTCTTGAAGTAGTCATTAGAAAAAACAATGAAACCGGCCACATAAACATCAAAAACAGTACAAATTACTGCATATGCAGACTATGTCGCAATTATTAGAGGTACTATTCGTTGCAAGATAATTAGGATGGAATTCCCCAGATTTTTAATAATATAATGGGTATAAAGATGCCGGCTTTGGCCACGTGCTTCGTCTGTTCAGTTTATATTCGAAACTTAACTTGAAAGGGTAAAGTTATTACGAACGAGAACAATTTTTTTAGTTAAATATCGATAGCAATTAAATCGAAACGCAACCGTCATTTATTTTAACAATTTTTTTGTTTAGTACGTTTTTGATCGCATGTAATTTACGGCTCGTCGGTGTTTCCGCGTCTACGGCAGTAATTAGCAGCTCAAATATTTCTTTTGCGAATTATATGCAGTGCGTGAGTGATTTTTTATTCCATATACCTACGAACATATACGTACCTTTCGCTCGTTCTCGTTTTGTTGGATTGTTTGTGATGGCTTCATCATCAACATCGTCAAGTTTTACACCGGTACTGTTGCGTACAGTCAGTAAGTCTGTCTATTCACCAAGAGAGAAGACTATTGTCCTTAATGTTCACGATGCTCTGGTTTCTCAGAATCCCACAAACACTGTTCGCAACATAGTCGAAAGTTGTGCCAACATAACTGGCTTAGGGGAGTCAACTATATATAGGTTCCTATCACAACGAAAAAAAGGGTATAGCTAACCCAAACAGAAAGAACACTTAAAGAGAGGGAAAAAGCCTATTTAAATTGATGAATTTGCCAAAAATGGCATTCGAAGGAAAATTCATGAATTTTTATTCCAAAAAGAAATACCAAACCTCAACAAAATTTTATAAAAAGTTAGAGACGACCCGGATTTGCCTTATATCGAACAAACTAAATTGTGGCAAGTTTTAAAAGAATTAAATTTCTGGTGGGAGAAATCAGACCGAAAATCACTTTGGATTGACCGGGAGGAGATAATATGTTGGAGAAGAAATTATCTAACATCCATACGAAAATTCCGGACTGAAGGAAGGCCAATCTTCTACCAGGATGAAACATGGGTAAACTCAGGTCATACTCTAAAAAAAAATTGGTCAGATAAAAATATATTAAGTTTCAGGCAAACCTTTATGGATGGTTGGTCTACTAGTATCTCCCCACTTTCACATTGGCAGTGAAAAATGATTTGTTAAGCATGGTTTGTTGGAATTTCAGTCCAAAAGCACAAAAGACTATCACGAGGAGATGACAGCTGATGTTTTCGAAAAGTATTTTGAGCAGATGATTGAACACATACCACCAAATTCAATTATAGTATTAGTTATCATTCACGACTAGTAGAAAGACTTCCAAAGACTGCGTGGAAGAAACAGGATATTCTTGACTCTTGACTCTTGAAGTTCAAGAAATACGTCGTTGACAAAATGGCGGAAAGGTGAAACATCACAGTCCTTAGACTTCCACTCTACCACTGCGAAATAAATCCAATTGAACTCATTTGGGCACAAATGAAAAGTTATGTGGCTAGAAAAAATACGTCATATAAAATACAAGCTGTGCGTGAATTGTAATACGAGTCTTTACAACATATTACAGAACTAAACTGGAAAGATGCAGTAAGATATGTAATAGAAGAAGAACAAAAAGTGTGGGATCTTAATAACATAATTGAGGACATTGCTGTAAGAAGGGGGCAGCTCCATTTTGGTCAAATTTTAGTGTATATATGAATATTATGTAAAATAATTAGGTGACTCGATTGATGCAAGAAAGAATCAGATCCATTTATAAATGGTAAACCTATAACTGTTTATGTACCTGCCTCCGAAATTGTTTGCTGCAAGACGGATGCAGCTCCGGAGCTGACCCCTTCTTTCGCCAAACATCGAGACGCTTCGGCTGTAACCGTTAACTTGGCCTCGAATGAATTTAACGGAAGTTTTTAGTATTCAGTCTATGATTCAGTCGATTGAAGTCCATTGCTCTAACGGTCTAACGTATTCTCCCAGTGCATTTTACGAAAGTTGACCACGTGTGTTTCTATACAACTGTTTATTTGTTTTTAAGTGTTTTTTATTATTTATTTGTATCATGAGTGGTACAGAATCTGATTTTGATAATGTTAGTCTGTTTAGTGGAGGTTCGTCTGATCTGTATAATCCATCCGAATCGGAAAAAGCTCTGATCCTGATGAAGCAGGGCCTTCAGTGAAAAGAAGGCGTGTAAAAAAACACAAGCTTCCAGTCAATACAGTTCAAAACGAGGTTCAGAGTGTTTCGTTTGCGAAGAATAGAAAAAGTGTTGATCCAGCTAAGTGGAAACGGAACATTAAGAAAAAGTGTATTGCAGAAGGAAAAAGTTATGTTAACTGGAAAGGTAGTAGTGTGGACCTAGGCAAACTGGACCTAATTGTGAATGTAAGTTTAAATGTTTTGAAAAGGTGAACGAAGAACAGAGGCAAGTAGTTTTAGAAAACTTTAATGAAATAGGAGACAAACAGATTCAAACTATCTACTTGGGTGGTTTAATAACAACAAGCAATGTTGCCAGAACTCGAGCAAAAACTGGTGAGCGAGTGAGGCGTAGTTGTGCTTACAAGTACTATATTAAGCTGGGTATGGAAAAAATACGAGTTTGTAGGAGTGCATTCGTAGCAATACACGGGATATCCAAAAAACGAGTGGATAATATTGCTAAAACTTTGCGCAGTAACAACATTACACCCCCGAACAGCAAACAAGGTAAACATAAAAATAGAAAAAACCGCATTTCAAAAGATTTACTGCAGAAGGTAGATAATCACATAAAAAGTTTTCCACGACGTGAGTCACACTACAGCCGAGTGAAAACGTCCCGTTTTTATTTGTCTCCTGATCTCACTGTTAAAAAGATGCATGAACTTTATTTGCAAGTGAATGAACCGGAAAGTGTTGTTGATAAAAACTATAAACCTAAAGTAACCTACGATTTTTATTTTAGGTATTTTAAAGCAAATTTTAATTATAGTTTTGGGGCGCCTCGTTCAGACACCTGCAAAAGATGTGACATATTACACAATAGCCTTCAAGATCCAGCTCTTGATGATACTGAAAAGGAAAATTTACGACTTGAAAAGAAAGTACATGAGGTTAAAGCAAGTCGTTTTTTTACAGACTTAAAAGAAAAGACAAAACTGAGCCAACAAAATAACGACATAGAAATTTTAACGTTTGATTTTCAGCAGAATCTTCCTCTGCCGAAAATTCCGGCGGGCGAAGCCTTCTACAAACGTCAACTATGGGTCTACAATTTTTGCATACATTCGGGCAAAACTGGCAAAGCTCATTTTTACATTTACGATGAAACAACCGTTAGAAAATCACCGAATGAAGTTGTTTCTTTTCTTTATCACTACATAAAAAATATCCTTCCAAAAAATGTCAGACAACTGTACCTCTTTTCCGATAATGCTGCAGCTCAAAATAAAAATTCAACGATACTACAGTTTCTGCATCTTCTTGTAAGAACCACGTCTTTGGAGAATATTCAACATCGTTTTCCTAAACCAGGGCACAGTTTCCTACCGTGTGACCGTTGTTTTGGTGTTATAGAAAAGTTTTTACGAAAAAAAGATTATATTTTCTCTCCTACACAATACTGTCAGTTTATTCAACAGACATCCAAACATTTCATACCCATTATGGTTCATCAAGATATGATCTTCAACTTTAGCAGTCATTTTAAAAACCATTTTAAAAAGGTTATAATGAATTCTCAAAAACAGAGGTTTAAGATTTCTCAATACCGGATTTTTGAATACAGCAATGACCACATGGATACAGTTAATGTGTCTGTTACAACTGGTATTCCTATTTTTGAATCGTACTACATTTTGAGGGACAATAAAAATAATCTTTCAGTTGAAACTAACTTGATGGTGTACGAGTCATCAATACCCGTAAAAAAGGCCAAGTACAAAGACGTGATGCAGTTAGCTACCAACTACGTTCCAGCCAACGAAATGTAGTTTTACCAATCCCTTAAATGTGATGACATTGGTAATGATAACCATGCTTCTCAGATTTCAGGCACGGATGACGACGACCAAGCAGACGAATAGACTGATTTTCTGTTTGAATATAAAAGAAAAAAACGTTTTTTTTGTTAATTTTTAATAATAATAAACAGATTTTGCAGTAACTTTTTCTTTATTTTCCAATAATAACTACAATGGATACCATTTTTTTGTCATTTTGGTGCAAGAGAGGGGCAGCTCCAATTTTTTTTGCATTTTTTCTGGAAAAGGAAGCTTATATAAATAAAGGAAAAATTTGACAGGTGTACCAATATGATTATCTTTTAACTAAACTGCTTTATTGTAATTAATACATGAGTAAATTTTTATAAAACGTTTTTTTTTGTTTTCCCAAAAGTTACTATAAATGGAGCTGCCCCCTTCTTGCAGCAAGGTCCTCAATTGATGCGACCGTAGAGACACAACCGCTAATTATTAACCCTCAAGACGACTTGGATTCCGAAGTTGATCCTATTTATTTTGAATATGAATAGTTTTCTAATCGAAATTATAAATAAGGTAAGTAATAGTAGTTGTAATCGTGAGGTATTAAAGGGGCAAGGTGCAAAATGTCGCCTGTGAAAATGTTCAATGTGTTTTAAATGTATCCATTTTTTTTCAAATCCTGAAAAAACTAAATGATTAAAGGCAGAATGAAATATTTATTAGAATAAATAAAAAGTTTCTTTTGCATGCAATATTTTCAATTAAAAATTATACTATATTTTCTCTTTTATTTTCACGCCTGTTACATAACATATTAAAATAAACATTGTAGAAAGTCCCTGAATTCTGCCCTCAGTAATAATGTAATCTTTCATTCTGCGTTTAAATTTTTCAAAAATATTTATTACTTTTCTCCGGATTCGAAAATAATGGATACCTTTAAAACACATTGAAAATTTTGCCAGGCGACATTTAGTGCCTTTTCCCTTAATTAAATAAATGTATCTTTTACAAATGGCAAGAAACTTTTTATTTTTGAATAAAATAAAGAAGTTTTATTAAAATAAAAATACAATTTACATAGGTACAATTTAAAAAAATATTTATTTAGTTTAAATAAATGTTTCAATCATATACGCTACGACATTGGTCGGTCATCTGTAACCAAAATACCTTCGTAATCGGATTATAAGGTTGACTGCTGTATTGTATTCCTTCAGATACAAGGTGAGTTAGTCGAAAACATCTTAAACGGTCAGTTTCAGGTTGGTTTTTACTATTATATCGTATTACCTATGCTCTCTGTATTTCAGTTCTCTAATTAGGGTTAAACTTGTAGTGAGCTACCGACATATTGTGAACCGATTAGAGTCAGTAGATTTTAAGCTTTTAAATTGTTTCAATTAATTAGATACTTTATTGATATTCCAAAGTAAATACTATTAGTATAGATTTAACAATTTAAAAGAATTGATTATTTCTTCAACAAAATACCTCTTGATGAAATTTCTTTATTGCCAGAATTACTAAGTGCTCATTATAAATAAATTAGAGAATTACAAAAAACAAACTTTAGTTCCTAAATACATAATATATTACTATTTTAGTTTTGTGTGACTACACTAATCCATTTAAAAAATTTCTCTTACTTTTGGGTTGTCTGTTACCTAAATCCCAAAATCACATTCATGCATTATAAATTACGTCAAAAACATGAGGAAACGAAAATGTAAATAAGCTTCGGTTTTCATTCGCATTCCACGGGCTTGTGGAAACGGTTATATTAGTAAATTGGGTGATGTTGAAAGACTTTCAGCAGATACTTTTTCGTTTTATGAAAGTTGAGATAATTAACCTTGGGTTTGTACACAAATGCATCCCGTCTGACTTTTTTAAGAAATCGTAGGAAGGAGCAGTTTGAAAGTAAACTAATATAGGTAGCAAACTAGTCAGAAGTTTGGTAATAAAACTTTTCTGTAATTTCCGAAGGCAGAGAAATGTTTGTCAACAAAGTAAAGACATATTTCATTAGTTATACGCGCATTTAACAATAAAATCCTTAAAACAAATTCAGCGTTTCTTTTAACCCTTCTTTTTTTGCTTTCTGGTTTACGTTTTACTGGCAAAGATTTGTTACATTGTACTTTTGATTGTACGTTTCTTTTTCTTTTTCTTCTTCTTCTAGTTCCATGACCGTTATCGATCGTTGGATATCATGTTGGCTACCATATTCGCTATCGTGACTTTATTGACAGCAGCTTTAAATAACGATGTAGTTGCTTTTCCATACCATTACCACCTTAGATTTTTCAGACATGATGTTCTTCTTCTACCAGGACCACGATTACCTTGGATCTCTCCTTGAATGATCAGATGTAAAAGATCATATTTTTCAGGGTGTCTCATAATGTGACCGAAGTATTCCAGCTTGCGTTTCTGTATTATATTGACCAGTTGTGTTGTTTGGCTCATCCGTCTAAGGACCTCCTCATTTCTAACTCTGTCGACCCAGCTTATTTTCAGTAGTCGTTTCTTTTTCCCACGTATGTATTAATGAATTCTACCAATCAAGGTTTTTTACTTAATTTCTAATTACTATTTTTATTGGGAGTAAGCCACAATTTAAATTTAAAATAAGTTTATTTTTGACGTTTCAATTTTTACTTCGGAGTGGATTTAATGATTCTCTTATTAATATTGATTTTATTTAGAGATCTGGTTGTCCATATTAAAAGGGAAAGTCAATGAAAGAAAAATACAACTATTAGTAGATAGGGGTGAACGGGTAACGAAAAGAATCTTTAAAGGGTGGCACATTAGGCTTATCAATCTATAGTCATTACATGATTTGGGATTGTTGTTTTTTGGTAGAGGTAAAAATATCGATTTAAGCCATTCTTCCGGGATGTTGCCCTCTACATATATGTGGTTGAGAATTCGGGTGAGTCTCTTTATATTACCGTCATCTAAGGCTTTTAACAGTTCAACTGGAATTTGATCAGGACCCGGTGCTTTTCCTTGTTTTACATTCTGTAGGGCATTCTTTACTTCTGAGGGTAAAATTTGTAGGTATTGTTTTTCTTCACCTATATCTTGTTCATTTTCTCTCTCGTCATGGAAAAGATGGATTATATATTGTTCTCATACTTCCTTTATTTTGCTCTCTTCAGTAAGTATTTCTCCATTATTATCTCTTGTTATGAGTGTTCTTCTTATCAAAGCCCACAAAGAAGAAATTGAAGAAATAATAAAAGATATGAAAAATCAAAAAAGCCCTGGGAGAGCGGCATTGTGGCAAAAAACTTAAAATATGGAGGAGAGGCTTTAATAAACCAAATTAGTGAGCTAATACTAGAAGTGTGAGATGCTGAAGAAATGCTTTAAGAATGGAATAAGTCGATTATAATTCCTATACATAAAATGAGATATAGAACTGAATGCGTAAACTATAGAGGAATATCCTTATTAGAGGTAATAAATAAAGTGCTCGCCATACTAATTAAAAAATGATTAAAAATATATGTAGAGAAGAATCTAGGAGAATACAAGGGTGGAAAGGAAGATCAAAAAACGATCAAATCTTTATGCTAAAACAAATCCTAATCAATTGCTATGAATACAACATTTCAGCACAAGTACTTTTTATTTATTGTAATAAAGCCGCCTTCGACACAATAGACAGAAACAAATTAATAGAAATGATAAACAAATTTCAAGTGCCAGAAAAAATAGTAAGATTGGTAAAAATGACAATTAGACAAACCATTTGTGCTGTGAAATGCAAAAGTACAGTCTCAGAAGAATTCGAAGTGAAAAAAAAGTTCGCCAAGGAGACCCGTTGTCTACATAGCTATTCATTCTAGTTGAGTTCTAGAAAAAATTGTGAGGATTAGTGGGATAAATAGGTCCGGCACTATTTTATACCA
Organism: Diabrotica balteata; assembly: GCA_918026665.1. Classification (NCBI taxonomy): domain Eukaryota; kingdom Metazoa; phylum Arthropoda; class Insecta; order Coleoptera; family Chrysomelidae; genus Diabrotica; species Diabrotica balteata. The sequence goes on along the minus strand of OU898279.1, from coordinate 13,177,736 downwards.
ATGCTTAGTATACGCTGATGATGTGGTTCTTATTGCAAGAAATGGAAAACAACTGGCAAATATAGCAAAAATACTGTTTCGGGAAGCTCTAAAATGGAACTGAAAGTTAATATTAATGAATCAAAGTACATGGAAATCTCGAGCAAAAAAGGAATAAACACCAGGGGATCCTTTAAATTGAAGGTGGAGGATAGATTAGTTGTAGAATTTGAGAAGGTGGATGAATATATGTACTTAGGTACTTTTATTAATCAGACATTTAAGAAAGAAACTGAAATTAACCTGAGACTGACCAAGAGTAACAGGTGTGCTGGTGCCATAAGCAAAATAATTAAGGCCAAAGATATATCTCGTAATACAAAAACAAGAGTATATAAAACTATAATTAGACCCACAATGCTATACGCTGCCGAGACATGAACTGTGAACAAAACCATACAGAACAGATTGGAAGCATGGAAAAGAAAGATACTTCGCAGACTGTTTGGTGGAAAAGTAGTAGAGGAAGAATGGAGAAGACGAATGCAGAAGTGTACCATTTGTATGCTAACCCTACAATAAGAAAAGTGGTGAAAAAATGTAGACTAGAATAGCTCGGACATCTAGAAAGAATGCAAGATAATATACTACTCAAGAATATTGCTTGGAGAGTACCTGAGGGAAAAAAAGAGAAAGGAAGACCAAGAAAAAAATGGAGAGATGTAGTGATGGAAGACGTCAGAGAGATAGGAATCAGAGATTGGAAGCTGATAGCTAAGAACAGAAAACGATGGAAATTATCCATCAAGCGATGAACGTAAAAGGCCTGTTAACGCTGTACATACATACATGCTCAGAAACATCATAAAGAGGAGCAAAACTATATAATTCGGCCATATAATTAGAGGACTCAAATACCATCTACTTCACCTTATAATATAAGTAAAAGGAGGGGAAAGAGATAGACTGGTCGAAAGAAATGTTCATGGCTGCGTAATATTAGACACTGGTGTGGTACCACCGTAGAATTTTTTCGCGCAGCAGCTGGTAGAGAATGGTTTCAGGAAATTGTATATATGATGATGAACAACGTCTGAATTCAGGCACGGCACCTAAATAATAATAATAAGAAGAAGAAGTGTATAAATCGTTATACTGCGGTTTGGCACAAGTTTTCGTTACGTGGAAGAATTATGTCAGGTACTTCGATACTCTGTTGTAATTTGTTTTAACCTAATGTATCTAAATAACGATAAGTAGGTACAGAATTTAAGAACCTCTTAAGAATGAAAAGAATAGTTGACGTGTTATTTTGAATGCAACAAATTTATTTAGGTTTACATTTCTTCTTAACTAAAAAATTAGTTTGAATAATGCAAGAACATTTTAGTTATATAAAACTGGTTAAATACTTTTTGTTTTATTTTAAAAGAGTTTCTGTTTATGAAACATAAAACAGTTGATCTGTTTACTTTATAATTAAATAAAAGAGCATTCGTTATCCAATACCTACTTGGACTAGACGGCAAAGAAGTCGCCTTGAAAGTCGGCGTCGGTGCGATCATTTTCAGTTCTTTCATTTTATAAATATCCTAATAAAACATTGTCACTTTCAATGAAATATATCCACAATGAAAACAAGTAAGCACGTCGTTTGTCATTTTCAATAGAAACGTCATCAGCATGAAGGCATTTTGAGTTCTCACGTGTTCGGACGCGTGCGACGCCGCTTGAATAACGTAGTGAACTGAATACATGGCATCGCGACGCCTTTCAACCACTAGCTCGATGCTCAGTTCGGAATTAGACTGGGAGTGACTACTACGTTTGGATGATTTAAATAAAATATCATTAGTTTTTACTATTCTTCAGTTTAATAAACATCGTTTATTACGTTGAACAACGTTTGTATTTAATACAAAATTTTTTTGTTAAAAAAAGTTTTCCATATTAGTAACTTTTTCAACAAGTACCTAAAATGTTGCTATTTTCGTGAATAGCAAAGTTCAAAAGAAAAAGTTTCTGTATACAATAAAATTTATCCTTTGTAAAATATTGTATGCAAGAGATATTTAATAATCTTTATTTCGCAAATTGTACATACATACGAGCCCCTTCCCATATCAGTTGGCCCAACGTTAGATTGATAAGAAAATTAAATTTTAGAGAATAAACGCAATGAAAACTATTTATTAAAGATAATAATAAAACCTTTTAAAAACGCATAGAATGTAAAAGAGAGGAGAGGCTGGTACAGTGGCCACCTTTCAAGTAAATTCAAGATTCCTTTAATATGAATCATAATATATTAATGAGTATCAACTCAAACAAGGTCAACGCACTTGGTAAATTAAAAATGTACTCTGAAATCCCAAAAAAATACAAGTTATGCAGGAGTAACTAATGGCCACAAGGGCAAGGTACAGTAGTCATTACTTGCAATTCTTATATTTTTATTTATAATATTATAATATTCTCTTCACACTTCCACCATTCGTGAGGATATATCTTCATCAGAAATTTTAACTACTTCTGAAAAGAGACTGACATCGTAGGAACTTACATCAGACAATTCAATGTCACTCTCACTGTCATCACTGGGTATACTTTTATTTTTCTTTGAATTACTTCTATTCGACTTGTTTGAAGTATCAATTTTTCTTTTTACTGTTGTCTTAGCTCTATCCACTCTACTTTGCCTTGATATTCTTTCTGCTGTTTCCGCTTCTACACTTTTATAAATTGGTATATCAGTTAAAATTTCAGTAGTCTTCTTTTTCCTTTTGATTTTTTTTTTGTTTTTTTTTAATGGCAATAAGATAGCTTTAGGGTCATCATCATTCAGTCTTCGCTTATCCACTCCTGCACATTTATCTCCCTCATAATTTTCCATCTATTTCGATCTTATGCCTCTTGCATCCAATTCCTATGACAACGTTTTAGATCGTCAGTCCAACGTGTTGGTGGACGACCTCTGCTTCGGTAGGCATCATCTCTTGGTCTCCATTCCAGTATCCGCTTTGTCCATCTATTATCTGGCATTAGAGCCATGTGACCTGCCCAGTTTCATTTCAGAGTTGCTACTCTCCCTACTGCATCAGCCACTCCTGTTCTTTGTCGTAGCTGGCGATTTGGAATCTTGTCTCGTAGTGAAACGCCCAACATATCGCCCTCCATCGCACTTTGACACACACGGATCTTTTGAACTGTTCTTCTTGTCATGGTCAACGTTTCCGCACCGTAAGTCAACACTGGCAAAACACACTGATTAAAGGTTTTTCTTTTAAGGCATATTTTCAGACGATTTGAAAATATGGTTCAGCTTGCCGAAGGCTGCCCAAGTCAGTCTTATACGACGGAGAAGCTCAACGGTTTGGTTATCTTTTCCTATGCGAATCTCATGACCTAGGTATTTATAGGCCATTACCTGGTCTATGGATCTTGTTCCTACGCATACATCTTCGCTGACTACAAGATTTGTCATCATCTGGGTTTTAGATATATTTATTTTCAATCCCCCTTCTAGCAAGGAAAGGTAGAGCTGATTTAAAAGTTCTTTGGCCTCATCTATCCTATCAGCTATTAGTACAATATCATCTGCAAACCTTAGATGGCTAAGCTTTTCTCCGTTTATGTTTATGCCCTTGTCGGTCAGTTTTGCCCTTTTACATATATGTTCCAAATGCGTAGTCAACAATTTCGGCGATATGGTGTCCCCCTGGCGTACTCCACGTTGTATGGGGAATTCCTGGGTTTGACGATTATCCACTCACTGGCTGTTGCGTTTTGGTATATGTGTTTAATTATATTTATATAACGATAGTCAATTTGGCATTCTGTCAGGGCTTCCAACATTTTTTGTTGATTTACGGTGTCGAATGCCTTTTCATAGTCGACAAATATTAAAGCTAGTGGTTTATTATATTCGTTGCATTTTTCTATAAGATTTTTTATTACCAGTAGGTGATCGTTTGTTCCATAGCCTTTTCTTAAACTCGCCTGTTCTATGGGCTGATAAAATTCCAATTTATTTTCTAGTCGTTTCGTAATTATTTTTGTAAATAGTTTATAAATATGTGAAAGTAGACTTATGGGCCTGTAATTCCTGAAGTCGGCAGCATCCCCTTTTTTATGAAGTATGATAATTTCTGCGTTATACCACTGGGTTGGTGTTATTGTTTCCTGCAAACATCTAGTGAATAGTTTGGTAAGGACCTGCCATAATCTTTTTCCAGCCAATTTCAAGGCATCTGCCACTATCTCATCGCTTCCGGGAGACTTATTGTTTTTCATTTCTTGCACTGACCTTCAAACTTCATTGGGTGTTACGTCCGGTAAAATTTCAGATCCCTGATTGATTATCTTTGGTAATGATCCTTTCCGGTTACATTGCTGTTCTTTGTATAGTTGTCTATAAAAATTCTCTATCGTGTTCATAATTGAAACTCTATCCTCAATGATTTGCCCGTGTTCATTTCTTAATTTGTGGACGTTTTTTCTTTCAATAGACATGCTCTGTCTGACTACTTTCAAGCTTTTGTTTTCTTCTTCTTACTCTAGTTATTTCCATCGTATTGTATCGTCTCAGATCTTTTCTAACTTCCTTTCTAATTTTCTTATTTAAAATTCTTAGTTCATTTTGGTTATGATCCTGATTTTCCCCAAGTTTTCTTCTATCCTCTAGAAGATGTTTTGTGTTGTGGCTTACATTTTTGTTATTGTTTTCAGGATGAGAACAGTATTTCTTTTCAGCTTCTTTCAACATTTGAGTAATATTATTGTTTATTTCATTGATGCTGATATTCTCGAAGTCGTGTGTATCCAAACTTATCTTAAAATTTTATCTTCTGGGAACATCCACCTTCCACTTTTCTTTTTGAGGATCATTTTTGTTCTTTCAACTTCAGTGTTAAAAGTGGTTTTTGCTCTAATTGGTCTATGTTGAAAATTTATTCAATACTGTTACATCCTGAACAATATCTTTCCGATTTGATATTATGAAATCAATCTCACTTTTTGTTCTTTGGTTCAGCCTCTTCCATGTCCACTTACGTTGGGGTTTCTTTCCGAAGAATGAGTTCATCACAAAGAGATTTTCCTGATGTAAGAAGTCAAGAAGCCTGTTACCTCTCTTATTTCTCTCATCAAATCCAAAGTTTCCCATAACAGATTCTGCATCATCTTGTTTGAATCCCAATTTGGCGTTAATATCTCCAATTATCAATGTGTAATGTGTTTTTAAAGTTTGTATAGCTGCTCTGATATCATCATAAAATTGATCAACTTCCTCATCCGGGTGGTTCGTAGTTGGTGCGTGAGCCTGTATAATTTTAAGTTTGTATCTTGTATTATTTCCCATTAAAACAGACATCCATTTGTTCAGATTCCCTTTGTTGTATCCAGTCACTAAATACAATTTTTACTGACCACCCATTAGTTTAAAACATTCATGACATACCAAAATCTCTCTGCTCACGATGTAGCAGTCACTCTCATATGGCTGGATTCTCATACTGGAATGATTGGTAATGAAACAGCAGATTGTTTTGCTAAAGAAGCTACCAACCATTGTATTGGAGTCCTCCAATTCAACTAGCTAACAATCTTAAACTCGTTTTCAAAAAGTTAGTGGATACTTGGCAAAACTTATGGCAAAAGACCAAAACAAACCTTCATGAACTCCAACCGTTCATTGGTCATCTCCCGCTAGACTTCCTTACTAGAAGAGAAACATCGATTATTAGTAGACTCCGAATAAACCAGACCAAACATGGTTTCTTGATGTCCTCAGAAACTCGTACAACTTGCCACCATTACAATGTTCACCTGACTGTAAAACACATTCTCACCGACTGCAAACAATTCACTAACTTGTATAAATCACTAGACTTGAAACCTACTCTTAAGGAAATACTTAACAAACCTGCAGAGATCACAAAAACTATTACAGATTCTAAAAACCGCTCAACTCAGCATTCCGTTCAACAGAATAAAATAATATTTTACACTTCATTAATAATAATATAACATAACTTTGACGGTATACAAGGCAACTATCGAACACGGTGATTAATTTAATCTTGCCCAAGTACTTTCGATCAAAAGATCATTTTCAGGGGCATTTCGTCAGTTGTGGGCTATCCGACATGAGTAGAATGTCATAAATGTAAATTTGGACATAACAATACCAAATACGATACACAAAGACAAACATTTTAAAATTATTGAACAGGAGAAGCTACATGTTGTATAGAAACCGGAGACATAATGGGCTCCCGGTCTGACGGAAATATTGACGGAAATATTATCGTCCCAATATTTCCGTCAGACCGGGAGCCCATTACGTCTCCGGTTTCTATACAACATGTAGCTTCTCCTGTTCAATAATTTTAAAGTGTTTGTTTGTCTTTGTGTATCGTATTTTGTATTGTTATGTCCAAATTTACATTTATGACATTCTACTCATGTCGAATAGCCCACAACTGACGAAATGCCCCTGAAGATGATCTTTTGATCGAAAGTACTTGGGCAAGATTAAATTAATCATCGTGTTCGATAGTTGCCTTGTATACCAAAGTTTAATTATTCAAACATTCAACCTTATATTGAATAATATAACATTTGGTCGAAAAAAGTGGTCGAAAAAAAGAAAAAAGAAGATGATAGACTCGTTGGCTCTTTCTATTAATATTTTTAGATTTTATTTCATTAGCAAATGTTTAATAGTGCAAAATTTTAGCTTTATTGCAGAGATATTTTTAATTATAAAGTACTCGATCACTCAACTTCTGTGTAAATGATATAATATACTTTAATCAATGTTTTCATTAACAATGGCTTCTCTTCATTACCAAGAAATCGTATGTTGCTAATGTGTTCTAAAACGCTAAGTCATCTGTGCGTCAACCATTACACACACCGTTGGACGTGAAATTTAGTAGAAAATTTGCATAGAGTTCGGTTCAGGGGTTACCGCAACCGAGACTGTCAGTCTAAATTATATTTTTTGTATCTCCACTTCGTAATATTGTGCCCGTTAATAGGAAAACTTAACAAAAGGGATTAAGCTATTTTCATACTGATTTAATGCAATTTTAGAATATAAACTTAATATATCAACTGAACTAACTATAGTTAAAGGTAAAAACGGTATAATAATTATAGTTAAAAAGTATTGCAAAATTTATCAATTAGTGTAACACTTACGTATTCTTTATTTGATTAAAAGAATAAGTATAAAACAAGAAACTAGATGAACTGCTGAAAAAAATCTAGATCCAAATGTAGATATCAATATTATTCTGATATCTACAATGATCAAACTATAGATGTAGTAATAATAAACAATATATAGAACTCGAGGAAAAGTCAAACCAATTTTTTAAAAGGTTGAGTTTACCGAAAGTACAAGCTGATTGTAGCTGTAAATGTCAAACACATGATACTATAACAACAAGATATGCTCACTTGACTTTGCGCATGTCGTCATAGATGGCAAAGCCAGGGGAATTGTATATTTTAACGATGCATCATATGGCTTTTTTTTTAATGGCTTTGGATTATTGATCCATTCAGCCACGATATTATAATAAATACTGTTTGCTACAATATTAAATACTATATACACATGCGCACATATACACACTTATGCACGCACATACATATATAGGTATTGTACCTAAAAATAAAAAAAATACAAAACGGAAGTGGAAACATTAAATTGACATCTATTTAAACTCTTCATTCAGGACCCTAACCAACTTAAATTAATTTACAAATAAGAAATATACAAATAATACTAAATGCTAATACTTAATGCTAATAATTAATAATTGTCACAGCGCTAAGACATAAACCCGGTTCAACACTTCGGAGGTTTAGGCCTTCTTTGTGATTGTTTTTTTTTAATTTTTTTTTAAATTTTTTGTTTTTAATTTTTTTTTTAATTTTTCTTTTTTTTTTATTTTTTTTTTTTAAATATGATTTTTTTTATATATATATATATATATATATATATTTTCTTATTTTATTTATATAATTTTTTTTTTCTGTTTTTTCTTTTTCTTTTTTTTTCTTTTTATATACATATATTTTTTAATTTTTTAAATAACAATGTTCGTATTTTACAGGGAGGTACCTAATATTACATAAGAATAAATATGAAAAACAATAATTGCTAAACACGTTCAAGGCGACTTATTCATACAAATTAGATTTTTCTCTTAGTCCTTTTTAAAAATTCCCAAATAATTTGTTGTATTTTATAGTTTCGTCGAGACAAGTATAAAAGAGAAGTTTGGTTTTGTGGTAAAATTATTTGTTCTTGAGCCAGAGTGTGCATCAAATATTTAATTGCATCATCATTATGCTTGCATCCAAACAACCAATGATTAATATCATCAGCGTAACCATTGCAATCACAAAGTTCTGATTCGGATAAATTTAGTCTATAGAGGTATGTCTTGAAAGTGGCATGGTTAAAGAGACATCTAACAAACATGGAATAAATATTTTTATTGGGGTAACTTCTTACGGCAAACGGCTCAGTAGGTAAAACTGGATGAATTTTTGTATAAAGATTATTGCTTCGATTACAGAAAGCAAACCATTCAATTTCCTAATTTTGTTTTAGACTTTTCTTGCAAGTGGCTGTTAGATCGCTTCTATCTAGCCAAGTTATTTCTGATCCTTTTAAGATTGCCTCTTTAGCATAAAAATCTGCTTTGAGGTTACCGGAAATACCAAAGTGTCCCTTTACCCAGACGAAATGTACAGTAGTATGTTCTTCCAGCAGCTTAAGTTGGTTTTCTAAAATTTTAACGACAAGACTATTTTTATATAAATGTTTACGTGAGTTTTCTAAAGCCAATAACGCAGACATTGCGGACACATTTATTATTAAACAACCATACAAATCAGACATACAAACCAGAAACAAACATACAATTAATAACAACAGAGAACTGGATCCGACATTACGAAAATCTATTAACAGAAAACAGAGAGGAATATAGAGAAATATCTCAAACTAAAATACACATACAGGGAGAAACGATAAACATCAATGAGAGGACTGTCATAAAAACGATAGAACTACTAAAAAATGGTCGAGCTGCAGATCCGGAGGGAATTCCAGCAGAACTAATCAAATGCGGCACTAACAAACTGTTTGAACGATTAACCTGGTGTATAAACCAATATGTAAACGGTGCACCAGTCCCACATGAGTGGAAAGTATCCTTCATATCATCTATACATAAGAAGGGAAGTAAACTGGACTGCTCAAACTATCGAGGTATATCAGTAACCAGTACCTTAAGTCGCCAATATGGAAGGATACTTCGAGACATTATCGAACAAAAAGATAAGGAACAAGAAGAAGAGGAACAATCTGGCTTAGAACGGGAAGGAGCTGCACCGATAATGTGTTTGTTTTGAAACAAATAATAGAAAAAAGATCAAGTACCAACCAAGAAACCCACCTTATGTTTATAGACCTTCAGAAGGCCTATGATACTGTACCCGCTAAAAAGCTATGGAAAGTTTTGCAGGAAACAAAACATTAACCACACAGTAATTAACGCCCTTAAACAGCTTTATGAAGGATCAACGCCGGGAATAAAAATTGGAAATAGACTTTCAAAAAAATTTCCTGTAAACAAGGGACTCCGGCAGGGATGTTGCATATCCCCCACATTGTTTAAAATCTACGTGGCGAAAGCACTGTATCAGTGGAAGAGAAAGTGTAGAGAAATGGGCATTGACCTGGGAGAAACTTGCCTATATACCCTACAGTTTGCAGACGATCAAGTCCTTATAGCCAACGATAAAGAAGACCTGACATATATGGCCAGAAAACTACAGGAAGAATACAAAAAGTGGGGTTTAGAACTCAATACACAAAAAACAAAATATCTCCCAATAGGCGCAGAACTATCCATTATTCAGATGGCCACAACCGAAATTGCATTCTGCACTGAATATACCTACCTAGGAATTGATTTCGACACCACAGGCACAGAAAATAGGGAAATTCGAAAACGAATAATCCAGGCCCGTAGTACAATTGGATACCTTAACGGAGTTCTTTGGAGCTCAGAAATTGGTAAAAGACGAAAATAGAATACATATATATGAATCTCTCATAAAAACCAGCTTAACCTATGGTACAGAAACATGGAGACTAACAGAAAGTAATAAAAGAAAACTCGAAGCAACAGAAATTGATGTATTTAGATGATCACTTCGAATATCTAGAGCAGACAGAATTAGAAACGATGAAATAAGGAATCGGATGGGGGTAGATGAATCACTGGCAACAGACATAGAAAGGAAACAACTTATATGGTATGGCCATGTTCAAAGAATGCCAGAAACATTTATCTTATTATTTCTTGGACCTTTTAGTTCTTTTCCACACTAATTTTGTTTTTTATACATGATAAATTTTTTACCTATATTTTTAACATACATGTACAACTACCACATGTTTTTTTTTGCTGTGCTAATTTTATGAAAATTGTCAACTATATTTAGTTCAATTTATTTTTTATACAACATAATTATACAATGTCCATTGTCGTAAGCTTCTTTACAATAATTGTTAATATCACTGACTGCTACATATCTTTTTGAGGTAACATACTTTTCATAGCTTTTCATGGGATGTTAGGTTTTTCATATTGTTCTTTTTAGATGAACTGATGATGCTATCAAATGGGATAGCGAAACGTTTTCAATAAATAGATGAAGTAGCCATCATCTTTGTCTTTTTTCTCCGATTTTTGACCAAAAAACCCGCCACTCTTCGAGTGATCCTTATTTTATATTGGATTGACGGTCGTACTCCTTTTCTCGATATATATATATATATATATATATATATATATATATATATATATATATATATATATATATATATATATATATATATATATATATATATATATATTTGACATTTGTTGTGCCAAAAGAACCATTCAATCTAACCTAGAGTAATTTAATTCTAATCGCCGGTAAGTATGTTTACTTTGCGGACTCTCGAGATTTCAAGCAGTTTGTTTGGACGTTCTCCAAGACCTAATTATATCCAAGCAATTTCATAATTTTTTACTAATGGCAACTAAATAAAAGTTAATATTAGAACCAACCGGTTATATGATTGTTTTACGCAAACAAAAAATGAACTGTTTTCAAATAAAATTAAAAAGTTTTCGTTCATAAAATACAAACTTTTGTGTTTTATTTTAAAGATTCTGATTTTATTTTTATTTTAAAATTAATTTTAACTGTACTAAATAAAGGGTGTTTTTTTAGAGATATAGAACTTTGAAATGGAATAAAACAACAAAGATTTTGTCATTATAATTTAAATATGATTTCTGTCATATGACAGTCATGGCTGGCTCTAAAGTAGTCTAATCTTCATTAGTGGAGACGGCATTAGAAGAAAATGATAGGACCCAATATCAAGGGAATATATTTATCTTCATTAATTTCTTCATTTTTGTCTTTGTTTTTAAATGATATACGGTCGTCCATCATTGATAATAATTCGTCAGTCATCCAATTCTTCTTTTTGTACTTTTGGGAAGCGATCAGAGACTTGGGGGTGGTTGCGATAGCTTTTTTAATACAATTCTATTTGTCTTCTATACTGACCGGTTGTTTAGATCTTGTCGTGATATCCGCTATTGCCTCATTTAATCTTTCTGTGACTTTTAGTTTAACGTTAGATTGTTTTAAGCTGTTTATATACTCTTATGAAATATTAGTAAATAATGTTGTTATGCAATTCCGAATAATAGAAAAGGATATATACATATTTATTTATTTAAAAAACCCTATAAATGTTATTATAACATCAGCCTAAATTTCTTTCATATTTTTACATCTTAACACACTCTGTATAACTGCATAGAGTAACTCATAATAAAAATGTCGTGTCATACATTTTTATCATACCCATGACAAATAACATTATGTTGTTAATATTCATTGATCGTATGGTTGAAATAAATTAAATAATTAGATATTATTAGCAATTATCCGTGATCTAAAACAATGGACGACTAAAATGTCGCTCCCGGTAGACAATAACTTAAGTTTAAACAACAGTTAAACAGGAAATTGTATATTTTCTTAATCGCTGCAGTAGTTTTAAACTTTTTATTTAATGACCGTTGTTTTCGTGATAGTTAAGTTGAAACTTCCACATTTAATTAAACTATTTAAATTGTGTGCATTGGAGATAATTTTAACAATAAGCATAAGAGAAAGTGTTGGTCACAATATTTATAAAACACGTCAGTTTAAGGTCACGTGAATAATACTAGGACATATTAATGGGAAGTCCTATATCAAGGACATACACCATGAGAGCTTTTAAAAACGAATAGAAACTAAAAAATATCGATTGATCGGAGTAGTATGTCTAGTTAATTTATTATATACTCTTTGTTCTCAGTACAATTCATTCTAATTTTTGGCCTATTCTACGATCAGTTTCCATTCTTCCCTATTATTTGCCTTTGTTTTCCCGTTTCGCATCCCTAATGTTTTTAGTTTTTCCTCAACTTGGTCTTTAAATCTGATTCTAGGTCTACCTCTCATTCTCCTTTCATACGGTCTTTGGTTATATGTGTTTTGCAAGTTCCGTCTAATTCACAGTTTTTAAATCATCGCGCCATCATAACCCATTTGATTTGATGGTTGGAGAATGTCATTTTTACTATACAGATTAGAGCTGAAACTTGAAGCATTTGCACCATATTCCGACCATCTGTGCATTTTTTTCTATATGTATTTCTGCTTTATCTTTAAATTAGGCAAAGTAAGGCAAGAAATCATCTGGATCATATCAGAGGGTACTGCAGTATTTTTTCCCACTATTGTTCACAATGGCAAGCTGTACAACCTATGTGATAGTACTTTACCAAGCCTTGCTATTTGTACTACTCTATTTTCTGTCATTCTTTCGATGTGTTGATTCCATTCCACTTTTCTTCTTTTGGTCCAAGCGTTTATTTCCTCTATACAACATCTTGCTCGTATTTCCTCACTTCTTACTCTGTCTCTTAGAGTTTTGTTTGTTGTTTTTCGTAAGACTTTCATTTCTGTTGTTTCCAGCAGTCTTTGTGTTTTCGCCGTATCTGCTCTTGTTTCCGCTGTGTACGTCATTATCGGTCTTATTGTTGATGTATATATCCTGGTTTTCGTTTCCGTTGTCAGGTATTTGTTTCTCCAGCTATGTTATTTTTATATATATTCTCAATGGTTTTTACTAAATCCAGTGATATTCCCTTTTCATATAATAAATGTATCGCGTCCCGAATTTTCACTATATCAAATCTTTTCTTTCTTCAAATCTATCAGACCCATATATGCTGGTTTATTGTATTCCAGCGACTTTTCTTTTATTTGTCTTATTACAAAAACTGCATCCGTGCATGATCTTCCTGTCCGAAATCCTTGCTGTTCCTCTTGCAGAGATATTCATTCGTTTATTTTTGTCGCTTGAGTGTTGTATTTAAAAGATTTATTGCTCGATAATTATTGGGGTCTTTCTTATCTCCTTTTTTTAAGAACATCACCATGATCGCTCTCCTCCATTCATCTGGTATTCTGTTTGTGGTGATTATTTTATTAATAAGAAGTTGCAGTTGTTGTACAAGGTAATCACTTCCATATTTTAAGAGTTCATTTGGTATTTGATCTTCTCCTGGTGACTTTCTGTTTTTTAATTTGTTTATTCCTTCTTTCCCATCGGTTTGGGAGATTTCGGTCTTTTCCTCAGTTATTATATTTGGCGTTTCTGGTAAAAGTTCTTCGTTTTGTTTTTTAAACATTTCTGTCAGGAAGGCCACCCATATATCCTCTTGTATGTGTTCTATTTCAACTAGTTCTTTCATTTCGCTTCTTTGTTGTCTGATGAAGCGCCATACTTGTTTCTGTTGTCCATAGATATCCATCTCTAGTCCTTTTGTGAATCTTTCCAGTAACCTTTTTTTTGTGTTTCTTACCAATTGATGAGTTTCAGTTCTTATTCTTTTATATTCTTCATGTGATTCATTCGTTTTTTCCGACTTATATTTTAGGAAAGCTTTCTTTTTTAGGTGACATTTTTGTTTAATCTCTAGTGTAAACCATGGTGTTTTCTTTGACCACTTTTTGTTTATTATTTTCGTTCCAAGGGCTTCTCGGGCAGCATCCAGATTATTTTTAATAATAATAATAATAGAAAGTTTAATTATGGTAATACTAATAAACGTTTATTACAAATATCTGGAAACCTGGGTAAATGAAAACAATGACCAAGGTAGAGAAATAAGGACACGCATTGAAATTGCAGGACAAGCATTTATAAAAATGAAAACGATGTTTGTCAATCGAGACCTTCCTCTGGATCTGAGAATAATAGCCTTAAGATGCTACGTGTTCTCGACTTTGTTGTATGGAATGGAAAGCTGAACACTAAAAGTGAATAATATAAAGAAGTTGAAATCATTTGAGATGTGGTGCTATAGCAGGATTTTGAAAATACAATGGACCCAACGAGTTACAAATGCAGAAGTGTTAAGAAGGCTACAAAAGGATTGCGAGGTCATAAAGCACATCAAAACAAGAAAGCTGGAATATTTAGGCCACATTACCAGAGGTGCAAAATATGAGATATTAAGGCTCATAATGCAAGGTAAAATCAAGGGTGAAAGATCCATAGGAAGACGAAGAATTTCCTGGCTGGGAAACCTAAGAGAGTGGTATAGTTGCAGCTCAGTAGATCTTTTTAGAGCAGTCACCAATAAGGTACCGATAGCTGTGATGATAGCCAACCTCCGATAGGAGAAGGCAAGAAGAAGACAAGAAAAATAAACGTTTTAATCAAAATATGACACTTCAAAAGTTCAATTTCAATTTAAAAGGTTAAATATCGCTTTGGAATTCATTCCTTTTCTCTAAAGTATATAAGGGTGGCTAAAATTTCAACATAAAACATAAAATGTACATGACACTTCGATTAGGATGTTTTATAATGACTGTATAATATGCAACTATGATATTTCATTGTTAAAACAATGGATATGATGTATATATTATACTGTGGTATATTTAATTGTACAGACAAATTAAAATATTTTATTTTGTTTTTCACAAAAAAAAAATGACTGACTCAATTAATAGAAACATGACCAGCTTTACAAATGGAAAAATTATTGTAATTAAGCTTATATCGCCAATAGCGCCCAAACGACAAGAGATGTAGATGGGAAAATGGTATTTATTCACAATCAGGCAGCAATTTATGGATTTCTAAACTTTAAAACAATTAGGAATCTATTTATTTTACTTTCCATGCATGTATCACTTTATGCAAATAGCACTGCGATTTAGGTAAAAATAATTTATGAAGTCATAGTAAAAATTATTTAAAATTTATTTATTAATTATAGATAGTGCATAGAATATCGTGTGCACCGCTTGTGGTGCTTCACATCTTGGTAAACTACCTTGAAGCTCAGTTTTCTGAATTCAGCGGGAAATACAGCGTTTTATAGAAATAAAAAATGTTTAGAGATAAGAAGATAAGCCGAAACACAAAAATGAATATCTACAAAGCGACCATAATAGTAGTATTATGCTGCAGAAACACTTACATTAACAGCAGCAGAAGATTATCAGAAAAATATTGGGATCCAATAATGAAAACGAAGAGGATGCAATACAATGGATGAATAAGAAAATACAAGAATGGATGGGTCAAGAATACACAGAACAATTAAAGCATAAAGAATTAGATGGTATGGACCAATAATGAGAAGAGAGAAGAGCTATCCGTTAAGAGTTATAACGGAATGGATACCACCAGATTAAAGACTTAGACGTAGACCGAGAGATGGTGATACCAAGTACAAGAAGTCTTACGGAGTATGAAAATTAGAAATATAGAAAGGACAATCAAAGAAAGAGAAGAATGGAGTAAATAGTGAAAAGTAGTGGAAATAGTGAGTCGTACCAGAAACCGTAAAACCAAACCTAGAATGGGATGATCCCTCACACAAAAAGCATCTTCAAGTGAAAACAGCTTTAGCTTCTTCGGAGCGTATAGCTTCTTTATACATAATGAGAGGGTACCGTTGATATGAAACTTTTTTTGGTGTACATCTGTCTTTGGGCGGTGAAAATGTGTTTTTCCACTTACCTCGAAAACTATTTATTTTAGGGAAACATTTTATAGTTAAAAGGTGAACTAAAATTGATTTTTCTAAAAGATAAACAGATTACAAAATTCGGATCTTGCCTTTGTTACAAATAAAGTAGGATGCACAAAGACGGGTTTTTAAAAAAATATAAGTACACTAAATAATGTTGTTGAGATTAAGTTGGTAATGATAACTGTGCCTAAGAAAGAACTATTGTTCGTTTTCTTGGTCCAGAGCCACTCTGCGTGTCATTTAGAATTTTAATTTGTCTGTGCAAAATTTAAGCATTACCCACAAACCTGTTTGTAATAAGAAACCTTTAGCTAGACTAAGGGAATCGTCAATTTCATGCAATAAGCTAGATTTGATTTGGCCTCTATTTTTGCTAAGTGCTCTATTGACTCTTCTTGCTTGTTTATAATCATTTCTTTTGTTAACATTTTTTTTCTTATTACCTATATAGTTAAAATAAATTGTACTAGTTTTTTCATTTATTAAAAGAAAAATAAAGTAAGTATAAAAAATGCAGTTAGATTATCTTCTAAACATTATAAATATAAGAGTTTTATAAACTATAATCTGAAGGTTTAATTTTTAAATTCAATTAAATGTCATCAATAAGAGTTGTTTCTTGCCATATTTTGGATATATCCCACATAATCTGCTTAATAAAGTAAAATTATAGTAATGAAGATGTGTTTCACGATTAAGCATCATTGCCGCATTGATTAAGCCACCAATTTTGTAGTATTTTATTCTAGGCAGGAGGATTGTAATAGGCAATATTTGGTTCTTGACTAACTCAATAAAATAATATAACTCTGCCTGGGGGTTATGAGCTAAATCGAAATGATTGGAGAAGCTTGTTAAAGGAGGCCAAGGCCCGATTTGGGCTGTAGTGCCATTGGATGGATGGATGGGGGTTATGAGCGCGATGACTAGGTGGATTGAGTAGCTCAGCAGCCGCGTTCAAGTCCACAGCCGGTCCCAAGCCCGGATAAAAGAGGAGGAGATATGAGCCAGGTTAGCAATCTACCCATTGTAAACAAAAACAAGGCTCAAAGAACCGATATATAGCCTCGCAACCAGACGAAACGTAAGATAGACCACGCAAAGAAAAGGAAAACGAGAAGGAAAAATAAGCGCACAATCGGATTAGCAACAGGGAACATTATTTCTTTCAACAACAAAGACCAAGAGATAATAGAAGAACTGACAAATACAAACCTAGACATTTGTGCAATCCAAGAAACCAAGAAAAAAGTTGAAGGTCAAAGAGAATATAACAAACATTTCCTAGCATACAGTGGAGTGAAGAAAGTAGAACGAGCACGAGCAAGCATAGGTTTACTTGCCCATAAAAAATTTAAAGACAACATAAATAACTGCCGTTATCTTCGAAATATTAATAAATATGAATATCACAATCGACTACCAAAAATGAATATATAACCCTCCGGGGGTTATATGAACCCGGTGAATATCTCCGGTGTTCGAACAACAAAAAGTAGTACCCATAACAACAGAGGAACTAGAAAAGGCAATTGAAAGAATTAAATTAAGCAAAGCGCCAGGCAAGGATCATATCACCCCGGAAAGATAAAATTAGGGAGTGGACAGCATGAAAGAAGTAATGAATGATATCATAAAGAGAGCAGAAATAATACAGGACTGGAAGAAAGACGTTATACTACCAATACACAAAAAGGGCGACAAAAGAAACTGTAATAATGACCGAGATATTACTATATCAAGTATTCTTGGGAAGGTATTCGCAAGAATAATAGAAACAAGGATAAAAAGTCAAATATAACCAACTATGGAAGATACACAATGTGGATTCAGGAAGGACAGAAGCACGCAAGACCACATATTCACAATAAGACAAGTAAGTAAGAAAGTAATCAATAAAAATAGAGAAATACATATATGCTTTATTGATCTGGAAAAGGCGTTTGACAGATTCCAAAGAAAGGACGTATGGAGGACATTAAAGAAAAGAGGAGTTGACAGGATAACAATTGATGTAATAAAGAATATGTACAATAATAATGAAATAATAATAAAGGAAGCATAAAGATAGAGAATTACAAAGAAAGGTGAAAGAAGTCGCTGGGGTATGGAAACCCAAACCTTTATCTATTGTAACAAACACGAAAAACCAAATGGAGTTAGACCCCGAAAAACAGAAGGAAATATGGGAACAATATCTTAACAGAAGGGCCCCCACAAATAGATACCGATGGAAAACTAAGTATTCTAACCGAAGAAGTTATGCGGACAATAAAAGACGCAAGGAACAACAAGGTACCCGGCGAAGATCTCACAACAGCCGAACATTTTAAACACCTCAGTGATGATGCTGTCGGGAAATTAACCTACCTCTTTAACATTATATATGAACATGGCTCTCTACCGCATGACTGGCTAACATCCACATATGTAGCTTTTCCTAAAAAACAAAAAGCAAGGAAATGTGAGGACCATCGAACTGTATCCCTAATGAGTCATGCTGCTAAGATTTTTATGCGAGTAATTTATAACCGCATTCACAATAAATGTGAAGAATACCTGAGTCGTTCTCAATATGGTTTTAGGAAAGGTACAGTCACCAGAGAAGCAATAATGGGATTGACACTAATGGCAGAAAGGTATCTCGAAGTTCAAAAACAGCTGTATGTGTGCTTTGTCGATTATAGAAAGGCCTTCGACCGCATTGGACACGAAAAATTGATTGAGGTGCTAAAAGAAGTAGGGCTGGATGGACACGACATAGCTATAATAAGCAATACATATTGGAACCACACAGGATGTGTTCAAACAGACAACGGAAATACCAATTATGTAAACATAGAACGAGAAGTGCATCAAGGGTGCATTCTGTCCCCTCTTCTATTTAATGTCTATGCCGAAAATATCATCAGAGCTTCTCTTGAAGATCGCCCTGAAGGTGCCAGAGTCAATGGAATCATCATTAACAATGTAAGATATGCCGATGACACCGTAGTATTAGCAGAAACAGAAGACCAACTAAAAATATTGATGAACATACTATCAGAAGAAAGTCACAGACTAGGTTTGGATATTAATCTTTCCAAAACTAAAATCATGGTATTCCACAAGAACCCCATGAACAAATTACACCCAACATACAAATCAATGGTATCACCCTTCAGAGCTCCCAAAGCTTCATATACCTGGGCAGAGAGCTAAATAGTCAGCTAGACCACTCAAAAGAAATTAGAAGACGTATTGAAATAGCAAGATCTGGCTTCATGAACATGCGTAAAATGCTCTGTAAACCCAAGCTATCAATCACAATAAGGTTAAGAACACTAAAGTATTATGTTCGTCTCTACTACTATATGGCTGTGAGACCTGGACATTAAAACAGTATGACGTCAACAAACTAAATTCATTCGAAATGTGGATGTACCGCCGAATGCTAAGAATAAGATGGACCAGCAAAACTACAAATGAAGAGGTACTGGAAATAATGAACACACGACCTCATCTGGTTAATACAATCAAAATTAGAAAGACGTCATATCTAGGACACATAATGCGCCATAAGGAATTTGAGCAGCTCCAGGTAATATTAGAAGGCAAAATCGAGGGTAAAAGGGGTATAGGAAGAAAGAAGAAATCCTGGCTCCGAAACATCAGAGATTGGAGTCACACAACAGGAAATAACTTAATCCATCAAGCCCAGAACAGAGAGAAATTTGCCATATTGATCGCCAACCTCAATAGAGAAGGCACTTAGGAGGAGGACAATAATAATACAAATACGGTGAGAACCAATAACGAGGAATCCGAGGAATTTACTACAAGTCAAGGCGTCAAACAGGGATGCGTGTTGAGCCCACTGCCGTTCTCAGTGGTACTGGATGAAGCAATAAAGAAAGCCGAGATAAGAATGAGAAAACTAACATTAGGATACTGGCAAATGAAACAGACTTAACTATTCTATTTGCAGACGACATGGTTTTGATAGCAGAAAACAAAGAAGACCTACAGATCAACCTTGAAATCCTAGAAGAACTGTCAAACATAAATATGAAGAAAAATACAGACAAAAAAAACAATGATAATTTCAAATAAGAGAAAGACACACGCAATACAATTAAAAGAAAAACAACTAGAACAAGTGGAACGTTTTAAATACCTAGGAGTAATAATTGAATCAAAGGTAAATAATGAGACGAACAGGAAGCTTATTTAACACTATGAAAACAACATTTTTGGGGAAAAAAGAAATACCGGAGAAGGTAAAAACGGCAGTCGTTAAATCAGTAGTTTGACCTACAATCATGTATAATAGCGAGTCATGGACATTGACCTGTAGACAAAAATCTCGAGTCAATGCTATGGAAATGAGATTCCTAAGGAAAATAGCAAACAAAAAGAGGAAAGTCAAAATAAGAAACGAAACAATCAGACAAAACCTAAAACTAGAACTAATAAACGAAAAAATAGTAGAGGGGCAACTAAGATGGTTTGGGCACGTGTGTAGAATGTCGAATGAAAAATTAACAAAACGAGTGTTTGAAACGAGAGTGCAAGGCAAAAACAAACGAGAAAGACCAACAGTTAGGTGGGTAGACGAAATCAGAAAAGAAGTTGAGAAGAAAGGGTTGACATGGGAAAGTGCACTAAATCTAACACAAGACCGGTAAGCATGGAGACAACAGTGCAAAACTTAACTCCACCAGCCTTACACCCAACGGTAGATAGGCTTAGGACTAAGTAAGTAAGTAACAAATAAATTAAATTGAACGTATACCGGCTCATATTGAAGGTATTTTAGAGTACTTTCATAATCTATACAGAAATTACCCATTACAACACTTAGTTTAAGCAAAAAATGAAAAAAAAAACTCAAAAAATACGTATTATGCACCTATAAACGCTCATAAATAAACAATAAATAAACATTTGTTATTGAATGAACTGGGTGATTGCTCCTAAGGTTGCCCTTTATAACCTAGGCCACATTACATAAGTCCCTGGATTACAGTGTAAAATCACCCTTTTTTCCCCACAGTCTGGACTATAAATAAAATAAAATGTAGATTGCACTATAAACCTTAAAATTTAGTAATTATTTATGAGAAAGGAATTACACATTAAAAATATAATAACAAAAATATAAGAATATTTTCACCTAAATTTTTTACAGTGTTTTAAACTGAATTATAGTTTATTTTTATGAACGAGAGAGTAATTAGCATAATTTTAACTGGTACCTTCGACCACTCCATGGGCGTGCTCAAGATTAATTGAAAAATTACTTTGAATAATTGTAAAAAATAAATGAATTATTTCAGTGTTATAAAGTGTTATGTGTATGTAAACAAAAGTGACCTCTTTTATCACACACTATATTAGAACTGACTGGCCTACATTAAAAAGGGTTTTAAAAAATTCACATTTTTTTTAATTTTTAAAAATTACAAAAGAGAAAAAGAGTTTTTAAAACCGTCTATGGTATGTTAAATAGATAAATAAAAATATTAATATAAAACTTAAAAGTGGTATTTTTTCTTGAAACTTCACTCTTTATCTGTGCCCAAACCAGTTCAATCGGGTTTAATTCACAATGATATGGTGGGGATCTAAGTACTGTCATTCCACGATTTTTGGCAATTTCATCAATTTCGTATTTTTAAAATTTTTCTTTATGAAGGGCACACAACGAATAAAGTTCCTTTCTTATAGATCCGGGATGGTACGTAATATTTTTTGAACTCAGCCAATTCTGCAAGTCTTTTTTTAACCACTTGGTTGTGCGCAGTCCTTCTATAAGTCTGGAGTGATAACTTGCATTATCCATTACTATTACACAGTTTTTAGGAAGAATATCTATCATTTGTTCGAACAATTCTTGAAAGACATCAGCGTTCATGTCTTCATGGTAGTCACCGGTACGAGTTGATTCAAAAGTTAATAAACCACCTTCAACAAAACCGTCTGAACTGCCAATGTGTACTATTATCAGCCTGCGTCCCTTTCCTGATGGTGAGTTTAAACCAGTAGATAAGTTATTTACAAAAGCATGCCTTTGACTTGTAACAGTTGCATCCTGCCAAAATTTATTTGGTGTATGACCCTCGTTGATCCATGTTTCATCAAGATAAAATATTTTTCTTTTTTGGTTTCTCATTTCCTTTATGGTTCTTAGAAAATGTCTTCTCCATATGACAATATCGCTTCTTTCTAATAAAATAGACTTTCTGGGATTCTTTTTCCAGCGGAAGCCTATTTCTTTTAAAAGTTTCCATAACGTACTTCGACTCATTTCTGGGTAATCCTTATCATCTCGAACTGAGACAAGAACTTTATCCAATGTTGGAAATTCTTGTCTAAAGAAGAATTCATGCACTTTCCGTCGAAGTCCTTCTTTAAAATGATATTCTATTTGAAATTTTGGTTTCCCTGGAGCATTACGTGGCATTTGAAAACTACCACATTTCTCTACTTTAATAACTCTGTAAATCGTAGATTTCCCAACACCAAGTGTACTGCTAACTAACTCAACGGTCTCATCAACACTTTCACATAAACGTTTGTCTGTAAATGATTTAAAACAATTAAATATTAATGTTTTTTCATTAACTGTTAAAGGACCAATTTTTCGGCGTTTACACGGCACTTCCAAATTTTCCATAACACTAGTATACACATAAAACTGCACCTTGCAACTGAAGTACCTGCTTTTAGTGAACTGTTAAGAATTTTGAATACGCCACTTGGACCTTCCTACAAAATGGAAAAACCCACTATCACATTTTCTGTGGAATAAGTTTAGAAGGTAATTATCTAGTCAATTACTGTCGTAGATTCCTGGAATTAAAGAATTAAATGTTTGATTGTTGAAACCCTTACTTCGTGGAATGCACTCATTTCAGATAAAATAAAACGTTTTA
The DNA here is from genome assembly GCA_918026665.1 of Diabrotica balteata. Lineage (NCBI taxonomy): Eukaryota > Metazoa > Arthropoda > Insecta > Coleoptera > Chrysomelidae > Diabrotica > Diabrotica balteata. Next base: position 13,154,629 of record OU898279.1, on the reverse strand, counting down.
TTTTATCTAAAGAATTAAACTTTATTTTGCAAATAGGTAGGTACTTATTAAACTTTTATTGGTTATATATAACCAATAAAATAAACATCTTACATTTCTTGCAAATTCATTAGTACCTGTTAACCTCCATCACTCCGACACTGGCAACCTTATTTGGGGATTAGTAACCTTCACAACTATTGTATTCTATTCTGCTCCAACCTTTATACCTGGTGGTCATACTCAATTTAAAATTGTTTTCCTATATACTTCTGTAAACTTGTTGACGAATATCTGTTTTCATTGAGTCACCCGTATCAACAGTTTAGGGATTTGCATACATAATTTATTGTTTTATTACTCTCTCATACATAAAAATACACTATAAAAATATTACCAATTAAAAACATTGATTAAAACAGATCAATTTAATACAGCATTATTTTGAAATAACCAACATTTTATATATCCCCATTAAAACTCTGTAATAAAATATTCAATCAAACATTTATTGGGTAATATTATTTGGCGGTATTACGTCATTTTCGAGCACCCGATTGTATAATATCCTCGAAGCAGTAACAGTCACCGGTGTTATAACTCGATTTAAATATAAACTTAGAACACTGCAGGTCTAAAGCTTGCGTCAATGTTAAAAAAAACATCACAAAGTACACAAGCACATGTTCGATGCCGATAAAATACAAACGCAGATTTATTCATTCACAAGTTTATCATTAGTACAAAACAAAATCAACACAATTAGTCAAAACAACACATTAACTTACCGTCTGGTCCCACGAACTCCTGCAAATGTTTGGGTAGTTCTTTGGCCTCCTTTAACTTTTCACCGTCCATTACCAAAACGGGAGGATCATCATCTTCTTTCGTGCAGCTTTCTTTTTCTGTTTCTTCACTTTTTCGGTTTTCCAGTACACCTTCTTGCTGCTTTTGTTTCACTTTATTCATAAATTCGTCTTCGATTTGTACCGGATGAATTATTTCCTTGGCTACAGCCTTTTGATCATCCTCGTGTACGTCCTTGGACGACGTGACCTTAATAATTTTATGTTGTTTACGTTCTTCACGCTCGGCAAACTTATCCATATACTCTTCGTACATTTGTTGACGAAAATATTCGGTCGGAATCAGGGGCATAGACAGGGGTCTTTTTTTAGACTCCGCGAAATCGCCCTTGCGAGAAAAATTGTAGTCTTCCGCGTGAAATTGTTTCGAGGGTGCCATATCGGCATTCATTTTTCGCTTTTCCTCCTCGAGGGCTTCTAATTGCCGTTGAATTTCTCGCTCTTTCTCTTGAATATAAATCATTTGCTTTTCGTAAATATCGTGAGGCAACGACGTACGTCTTATAGGCGCCGCAGGTGTATTGAAATACTTTCTTAAGTTATTTTCGGGAATATCTGGAACGGTGGTCAAGTTGCTTTCACTCATACTTTTGTTTCGAGCTAAATTAAGCCATTCGCTTAAATCTTTAGCGTTCAGACGCGCTTTATTCGTATCGCGGGGTATTGTAGCCATGCGATTAGCTTTCGGTTCTTTGTCAATAAAAAATATATAATCTTTGTCATCGGTTATCGTTGAAGGTTCTTCTCTTATTATAGATAACAATCTACTAGAGGTCTCCGGTACGTTACTTGTGACAGTGACTTTTTCTTGAGATTCTGTTCTTACATCTTGGTGGCAGCTTCTTCTGTTTATAAATTTTTCATGTAGTTCTAGCAACTTTCCTGCTTCATCGGGAATCTGTTTAGATTTTTCAAGTTGATCCTTTTGTTTAGGCGATAAACACATTAAAACTTTTGGATCTTTTTCAGTGGGTAATGCAACCCAATCTTTTACTACTGGAATATTTACCTCTTTCTTTGACATATTTACCACATTTTTTATTTCATTATCTTTAATATTAATATTTTCCCTTGTGATTGGTATTACGAATTCTTTACTTGGATAATCTGGTACTTCTGTTTTAATTGGTATATTTACTTCATGTTTTTTTAACACATACTCATCAGGTTGACATTTTTGTTCAATTTGCACAGGAATTATTCTTTCTTTGGCTACGTTGCTGTTTTGATTTTTCTCGTCTTGTTTTTCATTTGCCTCAATCGTTATCGGAATTGTTCTTTCACGTACTTTTTCAATATGTATAGGAATATTAAATTCTCGAGATGTAGAATCAACTTTTGAAGTTTCCTTAATGGAAGATGTTTCAATCTGAATTGGTATTATTCTCTCCATAGAAGCAGATAACTTTGAATTTTTTATTTCAAAGTCATTTTCTGGTACTTCTTGTTTATTAAGTGCATTATGGCTGCTTTTCAGATTATTTTTGAGGTTTTCTTCAGTTTCATTTACAGAGCTGTTGATAGAAATGATATCCTCAAGTTGCAGTTTTTTGGAGGGTAAATGGACTGAAAGGTTATAAGAAAGAATATTATTGTTTGTATGTGCTTTGTCAACAAACGGTGCTAAGTTAGGAACTAATTTAGGTAACACAGTGCTAGGAAGGGATCTGGTGTAGGATTCTATATATTTGGACACGTCAGCCAGTTCTTCTAACATTTCTTTTCCAAAGGGAAATGCTAGTAGAAATTTCAAACATATTTCCCTAAGAGTTAATGCTTGGTAATAGTTGGTTTCTTCATTTTTTGCTAGTGACAGAACGTCAGTCATTGACGACAATGATGGATTATATTTAGCTGTACACTGAGAACTTTCTCGGCTTGAGCTTCCACTTCTGGAAGAGGACCTAGATCTTGAAGGAGGAGGTGGACTTATGCTGTTGGTATAAATAGTTTCTGCGTTTGGATCAATTTCAAGAGTTGTTAAATATTTTGTAGTATCATCTCTTTCTATTTCTCTTAATAAAATGTGTTCTTTTTTATTCTGAGTATCACCAGTATCATGATTTATTTTGGATGAAACGTTAATAATTGTTGCGAATGGTACAGGTTTAGAGTCTGCCTTATTTTGGTTTACACCATGGTATATTTCAATATTAGTTTTTGTTTCTTTTGGAGATACATTTTCAGGGGTCGGTGGAGGTGTTAATTGAGAAAAGGAGTCTATAGTTACAGTGTCTTTGGTGTCGTCGAAACTTTTATTGCTTTTAATAGTAAAGCAACACTTTGAGGATAATTCAGTCTTCAAGTTTTCATTCCCTTTATTCACATTTTTAAAAGAAAAATCCAGTGAATTGTTGTTTTTAATAATATGTACTTCCTCGGTATTATTTAAATTTTTAGCATCGACATTTACCAATGTTTTTTCACTTAAATCTTCATTGCTACTATTTCTTTCTGAACCAACGACGTAGCTATCGCTACTGGCACTATCCACTTCATCAGTAGAATCTGTTTCAGACGAAGTTAGGTAAACGACCTCAACATCTGGCGTTATACCTTCTTCAGTTGTAATTGTTGTACTACAAATAGCTTCCGACTTTGTGGGAATTTCAAGCAATTTTGTATCCACTAATACTGCAGGTGCTTGTTGTATAGGGGGAAGATATTTTTTTCGTTCGCGATTGGGTCGGGGAGGAATTTTGGGAGGTACAGGAGGTAGGTCTTGTTCTGGGGTTCCTTTCCTAAGAATACGAGTTTTGTTTGTCTGTTCTCTGTCACTGTCACGATCACTAGATTCTTCACTAATTACATCTAAATATCGAGGATTTTGGTAAATAGGTAAAAAATATTGGTCTAATTCGGCTTTTTTTCTAGCTTTTCGCAGTTTAATACTTTCTATTGAGTTCTTTTCGTATACTTTATTCGCGGCTTCTTCTGGACCGTTTACTAAATTAAGACTTCCGAGAAAGTCGCGCAAACTTTTTTCTTCTTCGGGGGACAGCAAAGTTATTTGTTCACTGCTGCATACTTCGAGAGGTAGTGTGAAGGTACTTAAAGAACCATGAAGAGGAGGTGGAATATCTAAAGTAGCCGTTTCTTCCCATTCAACTTCACTTTCAGATGCTTCTGAAACTATTGCTTGACTTTCTCTTTCTTCTGTTTCACTTAGTTCAGACACCTCTTGAATTTTTACCATATCATCATCGTCTAAACTTCGGCTTTTGACTGGTTTCACATTAGATTTTTTACCGTTATTAATTTTTGAAAGTTCACCCGGGGATTGTACGATATAGTCTTCTTTAATATTTTTAATTTCATTAATAACATTGTCGTATTTTTCAGTCTCGACGCTAGTTATAGTATTTTCTGTATTATCTTGCGTAGATTCGATATTCTTTCGATGATTTTTTCGGCGTTGTCTTCGTCGCTTTGATCTTGAACTGCTCTGGTTATCGTTCATGTTATCTATTACGTGTTGTTTATCTATGTTGTCTTGGCCTGGAGTACAGCTACATATGCCTATATGGGTGAATTTCAAGTTCAGAAACAGGATGTTTGGATTTGTAAGGTAAATACCGATAAGGAAAGTGTGAAGCAAGAAGGCAGTAGATACTTTCGAGAGGTGTTTCTTGTTTTTGTTTGGTGGTATTTTTAACAGGTAATTATTTTTGTAATGGAGTCTCCTTCAATTTACCCCAGTAATAATTTAATAAAATACTTATACAGGGTTAAAAATATGCAGTGTTTGGAAATTAGAAATAAATTATAATAACATTTACAATATAAAACATTTTTCTTAAATTATCAAAATCCATATAACTACTTCGTAGTAATTTTGTGTAATTTTTAAAAATTAATTTGTGTTTATATATTATCTATTGTGGAACTTTGCATTTTTTTTTCGATACTCCAATTATGTCAGAGTTAAAAAAAATAATAGTTTTTATATGTTTGCTATTTGGAATTACAGTTCTTTACAATATTGTTATTTTTTATAAACGAAATTAAGAATTGTCTACAAAATTCTACGGCAATAATGCTCTAAATGTAAACTAATCTTTATGATGTGGAGACTTAAAATGTACATCAAAATGGATTATCCATCTATTATAGAAGAATCATCATGGATGAAAATAGTGTCAAACATGAAAGTACGAGCTAACAACTAAATGTTTGGACAAACGAAAATTTGTTGAAAGCATTAATTTTCACAACTTTGCTTCTTATTCTTCTTCTTCGTCTAGCCATTCACGTCCACATCTCAACATAAGCCTCTTCAAGTTTTCCTTTCCATTGTTTGTTATTGTACGCTACTTGTAGCCAATTTTTCATGGCAGTCCTTTTCAGGTCATCTGTCCATCTCATAGGAGGTCTGCCTCTGGGTCTTTTGTGTTGGTATGGTCTCCAGGTTAAAATTGATCTATGCCATTTGTTTAGATCGCTCCTAGCTACATGTACAGCGTATTCCCATTTCAACTTTAATGATTTTTGCACCACATCGGTGACTTTGTTTTTCTGTCTTATCCATGTGTTTGTTTTCTTGTCCTTAAGTGATATACCTAGCTTTGCTCTTTCCATCGCGTGTTAAGTGACTCTAAGTATATTCATATTCTTTTTTGTGATTGTCCATGTTTGCGCCGCATAAGTTAATATCGGAATAATGCATGCATCAAAAACTTTAGATCTACAAGTATCTTTTTTCTTAGGATCTTTTTTTAGTAAGATGTACATAATTGAATTTGTTGATTTCTGAGTATATAGTTCAGTTTTACAGAAAGTTTACAAGATCTCCAAACATTACTAAATCTAGTCAGTGAAGCAAGTTATCGGAGAGGCCTAAAAATCAACATTTCAAAGACAAAATGGATGGCAGTTGGAAAGATCCATATAGATCAAGGTCTGCTTTCTCTTAATGGAGAAGAGATAGAAAGGGTAAATCATTTCAAATACCTTGGCAGCTGGTTAAATGTAAATTGTGACTCTGATGAAGAGATAATATCCAGGATCGAAATATCACGTAAGGCTTTTATGACCTGGAAACCAGTTTTATGCAACAGAAACCTGTCAATGAACATTCGTAAGAAGGTCCTGAAATGTTATGTGTGGTCGATCCTATTGTATGGTTGTGAGACATGGACGTTAAAAACCACAATGCTAAACAAGTTAGAAGCATTCGAAATGTGGTGCTATAGACGAATCCTAAAGATATCGTGGGTTTCGCATACTTCCAATGAAGATGTTCTTCAAATGATCAACTCAGAACGTCTGCTCATAAACATCATAAAGAGGAGAAAAACAGAATACTTCGGCCATATAATTAGAGGACCCAAATACCATTTACTTCGCCTTATAATACAAGGAAAAGTGGAAGGAAAGAGATGGATTGGTCGAAAGAAACTTTCATGGCTGCGTAATATTAGACAATGGTGTGGTTTCACAGTAGAAGAATTATTTCGCGCAGCAGCCGACAGAGAAAGGTTTCAGGAAATTGTAAGCATGATGACGGCCAACGTCTGAATACGGACACGGCACCCAAAGAAGAAGAAGAAGTTCAGTTTACCGAATGCTGCCCAAGCTAACTTTCTTGGAGTGCATGACTTTTCAGTCCTATTTTAGAAGATTCGGTATGTAGTTCTAAAAGCATGGTTTGCATTTCTTGTAGGTCAGTATCTATCAGGATTATGTCATCTGCAAATCGTAGATTACTAAGGTAGCGGCCATTGATGTTTATTCCCTTATATTTCCAATTTAGGTTTTTAAAAATGTCCTCCAAAACTAAGGTGAACAGTTTGGGTGATAAAGTATCTCCCTGTTTGACTCCCCTGTTTAATGTTACAGGGTTCGTGTGTTCATTTTCATTTAGGTAGTATGTAGCTGTAGCTTGGTTCAAAGTTTCTTTTATTAA